>JACGWG010000065.1:0-46211 GCA_023678865.1 Polistes exclamans
TATGTATTTTGTATATAATATTAATACGCATTTCTGAAGGCACACACGTATTTAGACACTAACAATTTAATAAAATTATTTAAAATTCTTTTTCAGCATATCATATTCTATCATATGTTATTAATGTATATTGAGGTCTCTGATAATTGTTTTGTTTTTTATCTTCGATAAAACAGATCGCTAGCTTTCCTACTTTTATCGAGATGTTACTCCGTCGATATTACTCTGTCGATAAGACTCTGTCGATAAGACTCTGTCGATAATACTCTGTCGATAATACTTCGTCGATAAAACTCTGTCAATAAATCTCCGTCGGTAGATTTGTTCTTACATTTGGTTGAAATTTTGTCGGCAACTTTTACTTACTTTTTGACAAGAATACCTGCATCAACTATTGGTAATGCATTCTTTGTTTATCAGCTTTCGTTGCGGAAAAATCTAGAATTCGCTTATCATGTGTCACTTGTTAGAGGTACTTTCTTTCTATTTTCATCCATTTGAATTGTTACATATATAGTAGAGTAAGTATTGCAAATATTATTCAGGGACGTGTTAGTTATCAATGATAATTTTACCTAATTGTCCCAAGTATCGTAAAAGGAAAAAGAAATACTTGGCGCCCGTAAAATAAATTATAAACTGACGGTAGAAAGAATAAAAAGAATAATTAAAAAAAAAGTAAAGATTTGTTAAAAAGATAAAAATTAAGTGTTAGTCTTGGAAGAAAGTAACTATGACTCACGCGTCATGCTCGATTGGAAGTAGTTCGACTGCAAAACTGTCCGTACATAATTCTTTGGATTAAAGGGACGCGTCCCAGAGGATGGAAAGTAACGGAGTACCCTAGGAGGAAGAAATTTGAGAGGCTTAGGTAGTATGTTCTTCGGTCTCGTTCTTGGTATCCAGGCGGAAAGGGTTCTTCTCGGTGTAAAGCCGAGAATCCCCAATATAAATGTCAACTTTGCTCTGACATCTCCCTCTCCCCTTTTCTTTTACTATAGTCTTCTTCCTTCGTATTTCTTCCCCTCTTACCTACCCTCTTTCACGAGTATTCTGTCATCGAGGTAGGGACCGAGTACTACTTTCGTTTCCTTCGACGAGGCTGTTACTCTTTCGGTATCAGTCTTTACTCTCTCCCTTTTACTCCTCTCCGACTCTCGTTTACTCGTATTATTCGAAAATTTTCAGTCCTCTTTCAAGTGGCTACACCTATACAAAGAAACCCTAGTGTATATACGAAAGGGGCTACTTTCCTATTGCGGACTATATCCTCCCCTATTTCACTGATCTTTTTCATCTCCCTTTCTATCTATCTTTCTCGTGCTTAGAGTTGTCTCCTGAAACAACAAACAAAGTAGACGAAGACGGAAACGTCAAGCAAGCAAGGAGGCCTGTCTGTCTGCCTGCCTGTCTGTCTGTGTAATCGCGGACGATCTTTGAGCAGAAAGTGAGAAGGCAATTTGGGCGAACCGCACACCACCAACACAAAGTGGGGTTGGGTCCAGTGGATAACGAACGACTCGCCGGGAGGTAATTAACGGTGTTTTCCATCCCCCGGAGTAATGCTCCTCGTTACGACGGTTCCCACTCGTAGACTATCTCTCGCGAAACTGGGGGTTGCAAGAATTTCTCTTTCTCTTCCTAAACCAGAGGAAACTTGTATGCTTCCTATAGATCTTGGAAGAGTCTAAGAAGTTTCTTACCTTAAGCCTCCACAAAGTAGTTTATACAGACTCCTTAGGTAGAACTTGATAGTCACAACAAAAGACACCAGTTTTTCATTCTGTCATATGGGATATCGCACTCATTTTTTGATATACAGGTAACCCTCCTATAACACGGTAGATAGGTTCCTAGAAAATACCATGTTGAGTGATATCGTGTTATATGATAACCCAGAGTTTATTATTTGAAGATAATTTAGTTTTGTAAATATGTTAAGCAACCATTATGTTATCCAATGCTATAGAAATACAGTGCTGTACCAAGATTTTCGCAATTTTTTGATTATATATTTTTTATTATATATTTTTTAGGAGGTTTACCTGTATTGTCATACATTTTTGTCTACTCTAAATACAGAAAAGGAAATATATAAAAATTCTTGTATCCTATAAAAGATTCAACACCTACGATAAATGAATCCATTCTTTAAGGGTAGGCTGAGAATCAAGGTTCTTTGCGGTCAATTTTAGAGAGAAAGGGAAGGAAGATTTTTCACTAGTATCCGAAATTCTATTCTACGCGTAAACTCACGGAGAACGATGAGTGCCGCAAGTACAATGTGAGCTCTCGGAATCCTTAGGTAATTCAAACACATGCGTACTACACACACGTGAGCTTGTAAACGTCATCAATGTGCTATCTCGTCTCTATACGGAAGCATCTATGAGTTTGTATGTGTATATGTGTGTGTATTCATGCGGACACGCCTACCAAACGCCACGACTGCGGCGAAACGCGGCCAGAGAGTTGCCTCGCTTCGGTAAATAATGCAAGCCGGGGTAATGGCGCTATCTCTGCGCATCTTTTATTAAACGTTCGCTTCACCGCCCCCGACTAGCCTACCCCCCTATCTCCTACCACCACCACCACCACCAACCAACCACCCACCAGCCAGCCAGCCAGCCAGCCAGTCACCCCCACCCAAAGTTTTCTCCTTGCCGCCTCATTCACCATTCTCACCCCTCCCACCCTCGCGATATCTACCGAATATACCACCCCGTCCCCCTTCTACCTATGCTATCGTGTTACCTGACTGTTCTCTTCGCAGAATCTCTAGGAATCTTCCTGAGTGACCTGCCCCTCCCTTTACATCTTACCCCTTATCATCTCCTTTTTTCCCATACTTTTTCTAAATAAATATGTTAGAATTCGTAGGATTTTCTGTTTCTCTGAATGACATAATCTTCCAACACTGTACTCGTGTTACTTAAAACAAGAGATTTAACGTCGAATTTCTTATCGTAGAGAAATAAAGAGAGTAGACAAAAAAGATTTGACAAAGGGGTGCGAATCGTACGCAACCCTGTCTGTCGATTTTCTCGGTGTGCTGATTTCAATTAGCATTATTATTAGAGCCCACGTCGAAACCTGCCGATAAACGTCGTCGTTCTCTCTCTCTTCGTTGTAGACGATATATATACATGTTCATGTATATGAACACGTACATGCACTAGTAAAGAGAGAGAGAGAGAGAGAGAGAGAGAGAGAAAGGACAACATCCACGGGTACGATTAAACGCGCAGGTCTCACGCGCGCTGCACATACACAGACACATGGACGAAAAGCCCCGAGCCTCGACTGACGCTTTGCTAGGGGGTGTTTGAAAGCGGTGAAATCAATGCCTCTGTTTGCACTGTTGAGGTCGAACCGAATTCCGTTCCTGCCTGCTGCCATTGCCTACCTACCGTCGTCGTCGTGTCTACTACGTGCTGTCCATGTATCTCTCTTTCTCTCTCTCTCTCTCTCTCTTTCTCTTTTCGTTCAAATGTATGAGTTTGTGAGCATGCATTTGTTAGTGTGAGATCGTTTACATGTAGGTAGTCCTGACGTTTTCAAAGTAACTAAAAGGTGAATAATACTGACGTTCTAAAGGAAAACTTCTTTATCGACGCATATGTAACAATTTGATATGATCAGATTTTGTTTGAATCAAATTTGATATTAATTGAATATCCTCGTAATAGAGAGTTTTGTCTTGGTAAATAGATAATATATTAGATGTAACAATTAATTCGATGCCTTGATATTTTCAATTCATTCCATTAAATTTGTCAATTTTCTTTTCGTTAAGGGATTATAATACAATTGCCTGAAAAATCGACCAAAATAATCGAAAATAATCTCAGCACAATTTCGTAGAGTTACAGATATTATATTACTTTATAAGTAAATTGCTAAATTTGTATAAAAAAAAAAATTATACCGCCAAAATAGATGTACAACATATTATATTATAAGTTCTTGACTTTTATTGCAAAAGAAAGTTAAAAAATAGTAGCTGGAAAAGACACAATGTGACAGACAGACAGACAGATAGACAGAAATAGTAAGTTGGAAGAGAAAGAGTCGATAGAATGAGAGAATGAGTGAGAGAGAGAATGATAGAAAGAGAGAGAGAGAGAGAGAGAGAGAGAGTAGGATAGAGAGGCACGGACGCAAAAGATAACGGGCCGCGGTCGATCGATCGATTCGCGGAGGCTTTTGTTCGTCTCCGAAGCCCCGGGGTCTGCTATCCGATTTAACTACGAGACAGGAGCACTCGGGTGCCGTATCGAGGAGGAAAAGAGGGAGGAGGTAGAGGTAGAGGGTGAAGGAGGTGGAGGAAATCGTCCCGGTAAGAAGCACGATGGCTTTATCTCGCCTCGGCTTAAGCCAAAGTGCATCGGTTAGGTATATATTCTATAGATACCGAGTGAGAACGAAGGGCTGTTGGGTGTCTCCTTGGTATAAGGGTGCTAGGACTTCTTTCAAGGACGAAAGAAAAAGGTTGGAAGAAATGTAGGAATAAACGAAAGGAAGGAAGGAAGGAAGGAAGGAAGGATGTAAGTTGAAGAAGTATCAAGCTCATGCGATGTACGTTTAATATACCTGCTAGAACGATCGGTTAACTTGGATGAAGGGTGAAGGAAGGAAGGAAGGAAGGAAGGAAGGAAGGGTCAGGGGTCAGAGGGCACGAACGCGACGGCTATTGAGCTATTACACGCTTAAACGGACCGACCCGATTCCCTCGACGGGTACGTACCCTCGACCTCGAATCACCCGAGGCTAAAATACATCAGAGAGAAAGAGAGAAAACTGGAGAAAGTCGAGAGAGAGAGAGAGAGAGAGAGAGAGAGAGAGAGAGAGATCCGGTGAAACAGTCTGTTTGCTTGTTACCGAAGAAAAAGGTCAATGAACTTTAAAAAGAGTCTATATATAATTATAATTGTTAAATTATAGAGAAGAAAATTCAATGTTCTCTTTTTTTCAACGTAGACTTATCTTATCTGTCTGGGTAATTTTCCACTTCAAACGAAATGATTCTTTAGAGTTCTTTTGATAAGGGTTTTGGAGTTTCGACCATCGGATTAACCAACGCTCGAATGTGTTTGATCGTACGATGGATAAGTTAAATTCCTCGTAATGAATTTGTTATGTAAAATGACGAGCAGTAATATATATATCGGTAAATTTACTTTACTTTATAGTATATGCGATTGAAGTCATTAAATTAGTGTCGATATTTTATCTCTCTCTCTCTCCCTCTCTCTTGATGATAGTAAAGGGATATTCCCTTTTTGTTAATTTAATATTATAAAATAGAGAGGATGGGTGGAAATAAAAAGAAGAAGACAGCTTTTAATTGCATAAACGTTAACGAGATCGCGATTATCTTTTCAAGCGTTTCTGATTTAATTGAAAATATCGGTAGGATCCTAAAATCTGGTGTTGCCTTTGCCGCCATTAATACGCGAAACGCAACGCAATGCAACGCAATTTTCTCCATTAATCGACGAGCGACGCGACGCACCACGGTGAGAGAGCAATCGAGCTCGGCTTTTAAACGGTCGACGTATTAATGGCAATTTGGGAAAATTGTGTTTGCCTCGCGCGTATATCTATCTATCTATCTATCTATCTATCTATCTATCTATCTTCGTAGTTTTCTCTTTTTCCCTTTTTTATTTTATTTTATTTTATTTTATTTCATTTCATTTCATTTCATTTCATTTCATTTGATTTTGATTTTGATTTTATTCTATGTGTTATTTTATTTCATTCGATTATTATTTATTTTCTTTTTTTTCTTTTTTTTTTTTTGGCCTTTATCGTAACGGGTAAAATCGTACGCTCGTTCTTTCTTTTTTTTTTTATTTTCTTTTTTTGTCTAGAGGGTGGGTAGCGTTACGTCGTTTCCCGAACGACAATTTCTTCCATCCAAGCTATCTCAAATTATATCGAGAGAAGATAATGGCAAGAAGAAGAAGAAGAAGAAGAAGAAGAAGCAAGCGAAATCGTGGTTGGCAATCGCGAGCTTACGCCACTGTCAGAACCTCCAAACGTAGGGAGAGTAAGAGTGTCGCGAGCGCGGGGCTTGGTTATTTCACGGTCCACTCGGTTCACTCGCACCCCTTACGGACGACGGTGACGGGCCCCCTTTCGAAATCCACCCCTAAGAATTAATTCGAGAGAATCGTCCGGCGAGCGACACCCAAGCCCCCACCTCCACCCCCATCCCTATCCACTAACTCCACTTTCTTCCACCACCATTTCCCATTTTATCCATACCTCCCACCATCCCACCCCCGTAACCACCCTCCTTTTCTCTTCTTCTTCTCCAACGGATCAGTCGAGATTTGCTTCCCCTCAAATCTTCCTTTCCTTCTCTTCTGCTTCTTTCACGCCAACGCTTCCCGTTTTCTCGGATAAAGAAAGAAATTGTGGGCTGATGTTAACGTTGAAGTATATAATTTAGAGTTATTTATCTAATCATTAAGTAATACGCTAAATAATTAACAATAAAGTCTTTTAGAATAACCATGTAAAAAAAAAAGAATTTTACTATACACTTTAACTAATTGTTTTAGGAAATAATTAGACAATATATGATGTACTCATGAGTAGGCGAGTAATTAAAGTATGAGATTACAATTTAATCCGTCTTTAAAGTATGTTTATCTTTCTACAAAAATACTCGTAGTTATTACCGTTCTCAATCTCTTCCTTTAATTTGAAAATCAATGTTCTGTATGTTCTATCGGAACTAATTTTAATTTCATTCTTTAACTACTCGCCTCTCGCGTGAATTCTTATATTATCTAATTAAAGAACCTAATACTTTCTTCTTTCATACTTTAATCGGTCAGTATAATTGTTTCATAGTTTAGTTGGTCTTGGTTTAGTTGAATTAATTTCATATATACAATACTTACGTATTTTATCTATCATATTTGAGATGAAATTCTTAATTTATATTCATATAGGTGGTATATTTCTATAGTAACCAAATAAAGTGACAAAGAAATTTTCAAGGAGAAATTATAGAGAACTTTTGCACGTGTTGAAAGTACGAAGAATAATAAAAAGAAAAAGAAAAAGAAAATGAAGAAGAAGAAGAAGAAGAAGAAGAAGAAGAAATAGTAGGAGACACCTACTAAATTTAGCATCAAAGAGAACCACGAGCAATTTTCCGTCGATCGAACTTGGCCAGCTCGGAGAGAGTCGAACAAGCGTGCCTTGTCTTCTTCGAGCCACGCGCGAGAACGCGTGTGCTGCTTCAAAGAGGAATCTTACGTGAAGTTCCTTCTTCTTCTTATTCTTCTTTGTCATCATATTCTTCGTCATCCGGTCGTCTAATGGCCGAGCACGTTTAACGAAACTTTTTCTTCTTCCTGTCGTTCCTTGAAAAGACTCCTCTCTCTCTCTCTTTATTTCTCTTTTGTATTTTTCTTTTTATCTTCTCAAACCTAACTTTACCTAATGACAATAAAAAACTACTGATTCCTACAAACTATTTCAACGAATCGATCAAAATATAACAGGAATAATATATATCGAAATTTTCAATTGAATGGTTGACAAAAAATAAAAGTGGTACACACATGTAACATAATTTTTTTTTTAAATTTCAAATAAATGACTCATTCGTTGCAAGACATTGCAATCGGTTTAATTTATAATTATGCACTTATCTCAAATTAAAAAAAAAAACAAAAAAGAAAGAAAATTACTTGTACTACTTTTCTATTGTACCATTCAATTATTCTCAATACTCAAACACATATCTATATATGTACCTACCTGATAGAGAGAATAGATTTAATTTTTCCTTAAAAAAAAAAACAAAAAAGCAAACTTTTGCTTTTATTTGATTACCTATATACCAATCCAATCTGCATCATAGGTGTAATCGTAGATTTCCAAAATGATCTTTTATAGTTGGGAGTTTAGTTGTCTCCTCGTGGTAGAGAAATAATATGTATCATATAAGTGGATGATCTATAAGAGAGGGTTTTATACGATTGTAGATCGATTTTAAGCGTTCGTCGGACCGTCTCTTTGAGCTTATATGCTTCATCGTTACGGTGATTTAACACGTAACGACACAAATTTACAAGCCTTTCCCCACTGCTATTTATTCATAGTCGGATCTCAACATTTACCATTTTCTCTCACTCTCACTCATTCTCTCTGATTCGTTCTTACTCAATTTAGAGGCGGTCGAACGAAGCATTGAAATCGGTCTTCCTCGTGTCCACGTGCCATGAAACTCACGTTGGCAAAGGTTTTACGAGCGTAACGTATGGTAGGCATTTATTTTACAGAGGAACGCTCATTGCGCCTCACGTCGTTCGTTTTTCCACAATTTCAGCACAATAAATTTGTCTTGTATTCCGTGTGCTCGACCAAACTCCTGTCTGTGTATGTGTATGTTTGTATGATGTATATATGTATTCTATGTACGTATAAATGTATGGATTTATGTACGTATCTATGCGTATATATATATATATGTTGTATGAATGTATGTTTCCGTGGCCGCGTGTATATTAGTGTGTTTTTCGCTAAATTCATTTTGATTTCTCGCGTATTTGCACCTGCATATTATCTCTCTCTCTCTCTCTCACACACACACACACACACTCGCAATATAGTTTTTCTCTTTCACTTTCGTATATTCAAATCCACTCGCACGTTTTATTCTCTCACTCGCCACACGCATACCTTAAAGCTACAAACTTTTGGGATAGAATCTACTTTTTCTTCCTCCTTTTTTTTCGATGGTGGAAAAAAGAAAGAGAGAGATAGAGAGAGAGAGAGAGAGAATGGTAAAAAAAAGAATTTTAGAAAGAAACAAATAAAGTAATCAAATAACGATACGTTTCGTCATGAAACTCCTCACTTTTTAACTGTAACTTTGTAACTGTTTAACTCTTTCTCTCTCTCTCTCTCTATCTTTACTCTTCCTTCATTCAATGAAACAAATGGAATATATTACAAAGGTGATAAAATTGGTCTTCTATCGCAACGATAAAAGAAGCCTAAGAAGAATAAGATTCGATCGAGGAAGAGGATTTTCGAGTTCGCTACGCGTGCGGATGCGCGTGCGGGTGTGGATGTGCGTGAGTATGGGTGTGAGATGATAGGGCCAAGACCGAGGTCGAGGAAGGAGACGAAGTTGCTGCAACTGCTGCTGCTGCTGCTGATGCAGATGCAGAAGCTGTGGCGGCTGTAGGCGTCGTAGGAAGGTGGTGTCCGAAGAAGGTTGTTCCGGGTGGAGCATAGGCCGTTGGTGGTGCTGCCGGATGATGATAATAACCAGGTGGTGGAGGTGCCACTGCCGACGGATGATGAACGTGTGCGTGCGAATGAGGATGAGGATGTGCGTGAGAATGTGGTAAAGGATGTTGATGAGGATGCGTTGCGAATAGGAAAGCTGGCGCGTAAGGTGACGGATGCGGTGGGGTAGTTGGTACAGTTGGACTGTTAACGTCCAATCCCGGATTTTGTTTCTTCCACTTGGTCCGTCGATTTTGGAACCAAATCTTAACCTGAGTTTCCGTCAGGGATAAAGATAATGCAAGATTTAGGCGTTCGCATACCGACAAATATCTCGTAGTCTTAAATTTGTTCTCCAATGCTACCAGTTGTTCGTAAGTGAAAGCAGTCCTAGCTCTTCTTGGTTTACCACCTGTACTACCACCACCGTTGTTACCACCACCACCACTACCACTACCACCACCACTACCACCCCCACTACCACCCCCACTATTACTCGAACCGTTTTGAGAGTTCTGTTCTTGACCATTTTGACTCTGACAGTTCTGTATTTGAACGCCGCTAGACGATGAGGAGGACGAGGAAGAGGATTGTCTCTTCTTGCAACCATTCGATGCACCGTTATTGTTATTATTGTTGTTGTTATTGTTGTTGTTGTTGTTGTTGTTATTATTAGAACCAATTGAGGGCTGATTTCCGAGATCACGAGTTACGTTAGAGGGGTCACGATCGACCACTACTCTCATTTCTATATCCTCCTCCTCGTCGTCCTCCTCCACGTCCTCCTCAGTTTCCTCCATCGCAGTTTCGACGGCTCCTTCTTCATCCTCTTGACCACTGCCACAGGCAAACTCGCCTCGGGAGTCTCCATCTGAAAGGAAAAAGAAAGAAGATCGTCAGTCAGAGTCCACTCACTGTTTCTATCTTGAATCCGTGCGTGTCTCCTCTTACTTTAGGGAATAATCCGTGCACCAAGGGGACAGAAATGGGTTGGGGGAGGTAAAGGGAAACGATACTGAAAGCAATAAGCGTGGTGTTCGCGCGTCATGGGTACGTTCGTTCGTACGAAGGTGTCGCGTGACGAAAATTTATTATACAAGGGACAAAATTGCGTGGCTGTCGGCGACGCGAGTGTCGGTTTTCCTTCGTTGGAAAATGTAACGCGATACTACTTGCGATATCTCTCTTTCTCTCTCTCTCTCTCTCTCTCTCTCTCTCTATATCTCTCCTGTATCTTATATAAATCCCCCCTTTACCCTCTTACCAGTCAGTGCTGGTCTCTCGACCTTTTCTCGTTTCTCTCTTCGATATCTGTATGATACTTTTTTCCGTAAGATAGATTTGTTTCCTAGGTGTTCTTCTTGAACAAAAGAATATCTTTTTACGATGTAACAAAAAGGAATAATAAGAGAGAGAGAGAGAGAGAGAGAGAGAGAGAGAGATAGCTGTAGGATCGACCAAATGATCGTTAACGATAACGAGTGAGAGAAAAAAAAGTATATATAGATGGATAGATAGATAGATAGATAGATATAGGGTGAGAGAGAGAGTGAGAGAGAGAGAGAAAGAAAGAGTGTGGCCGGCCAATCGTTCGCTCAATGAGAGAGAGGAGATTGGAGATTCAATCAGCACGCAGATGTCCCGGGGACAGATATTCCCTGGCTCTCTGGTCCGTGGTGGAGCTTGGGGATGCCCCTGGGAGGAGGAAGAGGAGAAAGAGGATGATGATGAGGAGGAGAGGATGCTTGCGAGAGGGGTTGTTCAACGAGAAAGAAAAAGAGAGGAATAGTGGAATCGAACTGCGTGGGAGAGAGAAAGAAAAGGTTGGATGGCGGTTTGAAAGAGAGAATATCGGAAGCGTGCGACGTTGGTTAGACCTCTCTCTCTCTCTCACTCTCTCTATTTCTATTTCTTTCTCTTTCTATCGTAGGAATTAAACGGAGAAAGTGAGACGGATATAGATAGATAGGTCCGGGATACAAGAATGAGTGAGTGAGAGAGACTTTATCCGAATTGGCGTGGCTCGTGGCCCATAGCCCATAGCCCAGTACTGCGGCTGCTGCCTGGGGGCTGAAAGTCCGTAGGGGGCGACGGATCGAGAAGGTTTACGCCGTAATGGGATTTGTATCTCGTTAACGCGCGATCGTTCTTGCCCCCGTCGTACAGCTCGCCAACCTGGCTATCCTTCTCCTTTTCCTACTATTTTTGTTCTTATTCTTATTCTTCTTATTGTTTTATTGCACCTACCACTATCATCCTATCTACCCCTTTTATTCTATCTCCATCTCTAATTTTTCTCAATCCTTCTCACTCTCTCTCTCTCTCTCTCTCTCTCTCGCTCAACTCTTTCTTCGTTTCTTTCTTCTTTTTATTCATTTTATTCTCCCTTTCTCTAATTTTCTTTTACCGAGTTTTCAACCTCCTCCTTCTCCTCCTCCTCCACCTACACGAAACCGATCGATCGCGTTTAATTGAATTGCGTAATTTATATCGTTGTTCGTGTCCCTAGAACGACTTCTTTTATTCTTTTTCCCTTCTTTCTCTTTCTCAGAGAACTACTATCGGTTATCCCCGGTTTTCTATTTCCTCTTGTCAAAGGAAATGTGTCTTTTTTATTTCTTTCTTTCTTTCTTTCGTTCTTTCTTTCTTCCTTCATACGTCTCTTTCTCTTTCTCTTTTTCTTTATCCCGTGTGACACTTTCTCTTTCCATCTCTTTTTAGGAATTTGCAGTCTTCTTCCTGGGTTGGGGGTTCGTTTCAACGTTCTTCTTCTTCTTCTTCTTATTTCCGTACATATTTACCGGGAAACGCGTTGCTCTTCGTAATAACGAGCTTCGTAACTCGTTAACGTCCGCACGGCTCAACGCCTAGGAAGGGAATTATGCAACTGTTTCGCAGTCCATCCCCTTCTTTCAGCTACCCTTTACCCGCCCCCACTTATTCAGTTCTTTCTATCTAGTCATCTCGTCGATGTTTTTTATCAGTGGAACGTGGAAGAATCTGATCTACCTGTTAAATGAATTTTTTTCTTCTTTATTTCTTTATTCTACTACCACCAACACTCCATGCCCACTTTCCCTTTAATATTTATTCTACCACTTTGATTATCTATTCGGAAACGGGACTGCATTATTCGTAACATATCCCGTGAATATTATTATTAAAAATTTAGTATTTCTCTCGTCCAAAAATTACAATTTTTAATGATAAAATTTAACAGGGAACTTGGACATGTAAAGAAGTAGAACTTAGTTTGATTTAGTTGGACGTTTCGTCCCTTTATTGGGACTTCTTCAGCAACTTAATCTTTACAGTTCAGCGTCTTTTTTCATTAAGTAGACATACATTTTTCTTTTTATTAATATTCAAAACACAAAACATCTAAACTTCGTTAATTTGATCGTTATTATTTAAGGTCCTCAACAAAACTGTAAAGATTAAGTTGCTGAAGAAGTTAAATTTTATCATTAAAAATTATTAAAAATAATTCACCTTTTTTTTAAATATTATTACGCTAAAAGAATATTATATGGGGTGTACTCGAGAAAGTTATGTTTATATTCTTAAATAATGAGAAATCATCGGCTCATTAAAGTACAGAAGGAGGAATAATAACGACGAAATCATCTATATCGCTTAGCTCTTTTTCGTTCTCCCTTTTCGAAAGTTGAAAAGGGCGACAACAGAGAAACGATTGGGGATGCCTGCTTGCGTGTTCCCAGGGGGTACGTTAAGGGGGTACGCTTGGGACTAGAGAACCAAGTCTGGAACCGTTCGGGAATACTTATCTCGTCTCGGTTTTCCTCATTAAACACAATGTGCCGGTGTTTAACGACGTTCAAGAGCGAACAAATATTCCCTATACGCGATTTTATCGTTCGACGAGCACAAATGTTCGATGTTGGCAATGATCTAACGCTAGGATTCGATTTTCTTCTGTTTATAGTTCAGTTTATTATCCTTCGATAAGTCTATGCATTCGTAAATAATACGAGAATCGATTCGATACATATTTTGTTTAATATTCTATTTCCAAATAATACAAAATAAAATAGAAAATGTTTTTTTATTAAGTATGTATCAATTAATTCGATGCTTCGTTATTAACATTATGCACTCGAAGTACCTTCTCACAAGTATTGCTGTGTTGTACTCGAAGTGTACCTCTTTTCATGCACGCCAACTATATTGCTGAAGGTCAAACTGTTTGAATTTAAAGTTAAACTTTAGTTGCATGTGATTTTGCCTATTAACTAAATCACATATTATTACGTAACTTAATAAAGACAAATAAAGTTCGAACTGTTGAGAAAGCCTTTAGACGAGAAGTTCAACAGTGTTAAAGGGTTTAATTAATTTGCATAAAAAGTTGTCGGAGAATTTCAGACAGTTGCTTGAAAGATGGATCGAAGTTATTAAAAATAATAAGAAGAATAACAGACGTACGATTCATTCCTAAATAAATATTAAATTAATAGAATTAATTTCTTTACACGCGTAATATTTTTGTGACTGCCTAGAAGAAAGAAACGTTGATAATCAATTTAACCAAACCCATTCGATTATAAGTATTCCAAAAAAAAGAAAAAACTAGACTGTGATTAAAAACTTGCTAGGAAATGTAGCGGAAGTCGAATGGATTTCGAAGTACGAAGCCGAGAATCACACTAGGACGTTTGACGAGAAGGAAGAGCTTGTGCTACGAGGGTGGTGGGTAGGGGTAGAAAAGAGAGAGAGAGAGAGAGAGAGAATACGACATGGGGTAGGGGTTGGATATAGAATAGAGAGAGAGCACACAGCGAGTGTATGCGAATGAGAGAGTGAGAGAGTGAGAGAGATAGAAGTCATTGTGATGCAGAAGAGCCAATTTTCTGGGCGGCTTGGTTTGATGCGACGCGATACGGTGTGATGCCGACCGATTATCATAACAACCGACGATATTATTCCGTCGGCGGATTCGGGGTCCGGAAAACTCGACACGCTCTCTCTACTACCACCACGGATTTTACCGATCGGCCCTGGCACTGATGCACTTTTAATAGGAACCTCTGACCACCCCCCTATAAGATGGATTGCTCGACGAGGATCGTGTAATTCCGATTTTCATCGTACGATCGATCCGATCCCCCGTTTTCTCACTCATCCCTCTCAACTACAGATATCATTTCTTTTCACTCATCCTCTTTTCTCTTTTTTAATTTGTAACATTAAATATGTTATTAAAAATTATCTCATAATACGGTTGAACCAATTTAAATTACGTGTCGTATTTTAAACATCGATATCAATTTTGTTAAACGTCCATTTATCCTCTTCTTCTTACCTTTTTTCGGATTTCATTATTTCATCATTCTTTTAATATTCATAATGTAACTTTGTAGCATAACCGCTTTCTCTTTAGGATTCATCTTAATCAGCGATTACATTAGCATTCTACGTTAATGGCAATTACTTTTCGGGAAAATATCATTTCTTCCGTACGTACAGTCAAATGATATAGATATCTAAGTTTTTGTTGGAACGGAAGATGGACAAGTTTAGGGCTGATCTTGTCCGTTGTCCCATGCCGGGATAAAGGGACGATCATGGCGGGGGTTCAAGGACTGGTTAACGCAGATTAGCGGAGCAATTTGTCACGCTCCGACAGCCCTACTCCAGTACTGTATCTATCTCTTTTTCTCTTCAAATCCTCACCCTCTTCTACTTCTTCTTCTTCTTCTTCTTCTTCTTCTTCTTCCTTCAATTCCGATACTTCTTCGTAGCCTTTATCGCCAAAGGATACCTTCTTCTTCGTCGCTTATCTGTCTGCCAGACTCCATTAAATTCGAAAGTCAACTGTGAAATTGGCACCCTTCGAGACATTTATTCCAGCCCAACTAGTCGGGCCAATGAGCATTCGAAAGATATCCCTTTTGAATTTTTTTTTCCTACACAAGTAATGCTTTCTAAGCCGATGTTGGGTTGGTTCCCGATGATTAATATGATTTCTAGTTTAACGATAGCAATTGCTCGAGTGTTACAGTATTCAAAGAATTTTTCGACATCATATTTTGATCACCAATCAACGAGGGAGAAAATAGAAAAATAGGTTAATTTCTGGGGGGTCTCTTAACGTATTTTTATGGAAAGAATTGGTGAAAATTAAAGAAAATCGTAAAATGTATATGGTTTATAATGATTCAACTTCTTTACTTAAATTATTCTTACAATTATCTTGAAATAGAAATAATTTAAATGTTCGCCTACCGTCTAACTTCGTTAAACTAATAATCATAATCATCCTCTAAGGAATTAGAATCCTTTTAATTATATATCAATTCTCCTACCACATGCTCCTAACAGATCTAACTTACAGTTTTGGGAATACGTTTGCACGAATTCGAATATCGGTTAGTTAGTTGTCGTATCTGAAAAAACACTTTTTCACCTATTCTAATATTCTTTTTATTCCATTACGAGGTGTGTTTAGTTGTATTCGTGAAATCCCAGAGGAATGACGGTGATTAATTCTTAGGTCTTACATATATTAGGTTGTCCCATAAGTTCCTTCTTTCCTTTTTTTTTTATGCGACTTCAATAGAACGATATTTGTTATTTAAGGTTGATTTACTGTGTTATATATGAACCGTTTTGAACTTTTGAAAGAGTTGTGAGACGACTAAAATCGATGCTATAAATTGATAATAGATAAGCCTACATGTCTACAAACATAGTCAACTCGAAGTCATGCATAGCGTGGCGTGGAAAGAACTTTATGGGACAACTTAATATATATATTATATTGTACATATATACATAGGTTAGATGCACAAATAGCCAACGATGAGAGGAAAAATCTTGCGCGGCCTGTCTCCCTCTCTCTCACTCTCTTTCTTTTTGTGGAGGAACTCGTCCTTCCAGAGTCTAAAGTTAGAACGAGGAAGAAGCGTGAGAGGGCATACGCATGTATGCGAAATTCTCCTCGTGTCGAACGACCAAGAGATCTTAGAGAAAAATACGATAAACGGCGCCGTCCTGACGAACTTAGTTACTCCCCGACGATTCGATGAACATTTGAGAGAGAACGACACACGACCGACCGACCGACGTTATATCTAACAATAAGTTTAAATACGAAGAAAGGAAATGACGAAGAAGAAGAAGGCAGAGAGGAAGATATGAGAGATTTCGGTTTCTCTTGCGAATTTATTCCGTTTGCCAAATAAATTTCCGTGTAAACTATTTACGAGGACTGGCTTAAAGTCCAAAGTTATAAATTCGTGGTAGATTCTTGCTCTCGTAAATATTCTGTTTCTACATCGAAATATTCCAAAAGATGTGTCTTCTACCCTTGAACCGATTAAACCCTGATCGTGCGAATCTCTGAATTAGTTTTTTAAATACACCGAAGGGAAAGAATAGGGATAAGTAAGACGCGGAGAGAGGAAGGTAAGAAAGATTATTCACCTTCGTGTACGCTGCCGGATCGACGATGACGTCGATGTTGCACCCGATTGTGGATAACGCGTCCGCCGGTGAACTTGTTTGGATCTAGTATGTTTTCAACGGAGAATGCTAAGCACCTCTTAGTGGTGGGTGGTACGGTGTTAGTTGCCGTAGTGCTCGTTATATTTCCAGTCGTGGTTCGCGAACTTCCGTTACCGCCGGAACAAATGGTCATAACCGCGGAACCAGTAGCTACGTGTCCGGAAATGTAGACCGACGGCGGCGCGTTGTGCGGTGCCGTTTGTACTCCACCTAAGTGTCCACCACCACCACCACCACCACCTGGTGGTCCAGTTCCTTGAACGCAAGAAAAAGTGTGCGTCATACGGGTTCCGAAGGGATTAAGGAAGAGTTGTTGATCGGTACCCCTTGACGAGGGTGCCGTTAAATCGACCGGACTACTTGGATTACTTTCCGGACTTTCTTCTCTGCAAACGTCAACTTCGACATCCTCCTCGTCCCTGTTTTCCCTGCTGTCCTCCTCGTCTTCCTCTTCTTGTTCCTCTTCCTCTTCCTCTTCGTCCCCCATGCTCCTGTTTCTCCTTTCTATCGTCTTTCTCTCGTCGTCCATGTCCTCGTCGTCGTCATCCTCGTCCGGATCACGTTCCTTCCGTTCTTCTTCTTCCTCCTCGTCCTCATCCTCCATCTCCATATCAACGTCGTTCTTCCTATCCCTAATCCTCGACCCTTCCAAATCGTCGTTCGTTCTCGCGACGGCCCTCAAGATCGGTGAAATCGTTGTCACGCTAGGACTCGACAACGAACTGGGTGGTGGTTGTTGTTGTTGTTGATGGGGTGGTGGCGAGGATGACGATACTTGCTGTTGATTAGTCGTGTTAGTTTGCTGCGTCCTGATGTTGTTTTCGTAACGTAGGAAAGGATCGGCAGTGCGTACGTGCAGCAACACGTGCCTCCTTTCCTGCGAAGGCATCGAAAGTGGAACGCGCGTGTCGGCCTCCTCCCTAGGCAGGACGACCGGTCCTAGAGGCGACACGATTCTACCCTCCTGCATCCTCCACATCACCCTTAAAGCTAAAATACCAATGATTCTCAACCGATCTCCTTCATTCTCATCCAAGAATAAGTTAACTTCTTGGACGATTACTTTCACTCGATGACACTATCGATGACGCGAATCCATCACAAAAACTATAAAGACAACTTAAACACACCGGGAAGATGTATGTATAGATTATATATGATCTGTATAGATAGAAAGTATCTAGGTGAGAGGAAAGGAGAACTAGCAGCAGAACGATCAGAGTGGAGTAGTTTCTTGCTTGGTGCTGCTGCTACTCGGCGTGGCCGATCAGCGACGTCTTTCCTTCGGCGAGGAGGCGATGCGCGGACCGTGGAAGCTGCGCCGAGAACTCCCACGTAGAACCATGGTGGCAGAATAGGTGGATATATATCGGCGTATTATTAGTACTCTGGAGGAAAGCGTCGTAGTCGTAGTAGCCGTCCTCGACGTCGTCGTCGTCGTCGTCGTCGTCGGCGTCGTCGTCGGCGTCGTCGTCGTCGTCGTAGGAACGATGCAACGAGATGCGAGAAACCGAGAAAGCGGGGTGGTTGTTCCGCCTCGAGTGGGCGGAGCGTAGGCCGGCTCGCGCACCCGGAAAGCTCTTTCTTCGGCCAATGGGCGTGCCGGTAGTGCCCTTTGCGGGGGTTGCGCGGACGCACGTGCTCTTCCCGTTAACACACACATCTAGACGTCGCGTGCCGGAGAGACTACGACGACGGTGCAAACCAACCCTCTCTGCCCTCTTCGAACGCTTTCACGCTAGGGCCTGAATGAACGAGTGCGAGTGAGAAAGACAGACAGAGAGAGACCTAGGGATAAAGAGAGAAACCTAGAGAGAAGGAAAGAGACAGATGGATAGTAGAGCTAGACGCGTGCAAACGTTTCACGGTCCTCGCCAGTGTGAGCGAGCTTTCGCCAGATACTCGGATATGTACACAAGACTATACCACCTCACCCCACCCCCACCCTGCGTTACCTCTCAAGCCACCACACCCCCATCAACCCCCTCGTCACGATCCGACTGGCTAAAGTGGTTTGTCTTTGATTTAACCACCGCCACCGCTACCGCTGCTACTACCACCATTACCGTCGTCACTACTACTACAACCACCACCACCACCACCAATGTTCACCGCTCTTCCGTCGATAGAGGAATGCTACTATCTCTTTCTCTCACTCCCACGTACGCTCTTAGCAGGCTTCACAACACAGGCACGCACGCACTTTCGTTTACGTCGAGGATGCAGAGAAATCATGGTCTGGCTAGCTGGCTGGCTAGCTGGCTAGCTGGCTGCTCGACCGTTGTGTTGTATCTGTGATTGCAAGTTACACTAGGCTTCTAGCAATGATCTTGTTGATCGGTGGTAGTGTAGTATCATTGCTATTGGATCCTATCGGACCTAGTAGTGTTGCGTTGGTGACCGTGTTGTAGGCGGCACCCATCATTCTCCCCTTCTCTCTCTCTCTTTCTCTCTTCGTCACTCTGTTGAACGTACAGTAGATATAGTAATCACGCAGGGGTATAATCGTAGTATCCCGTTCTGGTTCTACTCTCTCTCTCTCTCTCTCTTTGGAAATTCTAGCTAAGTGAGTGAAAGAGAGGAAGATTGGGTAGAGAGAACTAAACAAAAATCAACACAACGATGGATGGATGGATGGATGGACGAACGAAAGCGAGTCGCCACCACTGGCAGAGCCCAGTGTTGCTGTCGCTGCTACCGTCGTCGCTCTTAACTCCGGTGCACAGATATTGTTTACCCGACCATTTAGGTAATTGCTGGCCTACCGCCCTGCCAGCCAATCGAACGTAACCGGTAGATGAGCCTGCCTGTCTGCCTGCCTGCTTGCCACACTAAACTTCCACGTTTTCCTCCTTCTACTATCTACCATTTTCTCTCTCTCTCTCTCTTTAATTGAATATACTAGCCTCATCTCTGTCACTCGTTCTCTGTCCATTCGATGTAAATCTCTCGATTCGCTCTTGACATATATATATATATATATATGTGTGTGTGTGTGTGTATACATAGAATATATATATTCACCATAGGTACACCCCATCGAATTAACTCCGGATAATCGTACGATGATGATACCTGTATTCGTACCGATCGATCTTTTTCCCAAATTACGCCCAACGATGATCTTCTTTTCTGCCTTTCTATTTTTTTATTTCATTTTCATATATATATATTTTTTGTTGTTCTATTTTTATTTGTTTTTTGGGAAAGGGTGAAATCGTTGTTGATAAATATGTAGCTCGTTAAAATCACCAAATCGAGATTTTTCTTTCGTAACCTGACGCGATAGCTCTCGCTAACGTAGACCAAGCGTAGACTCGTCGTTTGCTTTTTTATTTTTCTTTTTTATTTTTTTTCTTCTTTTTTTTTTTTATCGTATCGAATCTCCATGAAGAGAACGCTCGTTAAACGTCAAACGTGAAAAGACGAGAAAAGGGAATAGAGAAAAAGAGAGAAAGAGAAAGAGAGGGATAGAAATAGAAGTTGTGTAGGTGAATCGGAAACAAGTCTGTGGCGCAGGTGAATTTTCGAACGTCGGGATTAGGCCACCTGGCAAAAGCGAGGCCGGGGGTTGGAGACTAGAGAGGCGAGTGTTCCTAATAGTTCCGAAACGGTGCACCGCTTGTCGAAGGGGTGGTCGTTCGCTTGCTAGGTGCCCGGTGGATAGGTGAATGGATAGCTACTGGATAGATAGATAGAAACGACGATCGGAGAGGAAAGGAGATAGAGAGTGAGAGAGAGAGAGAGAGGAAGATAGGACGACGAGATCGAACAGACCAGCCGTGACCAATTTGCGCCCGTTCGTGCTCCCGATTCTGATCTCGATTCTGCTTCTACGTGCATATAGGTATACGCAAGCACATCTAACACATTCCAATAACCGTACGTATATGTACTTACACTCTAACACACGTACAAAGGGACACAGACATCGGTTAAGGGAAGATCGAGCTTTCTCGTACAGTCAACGTTACCCTACCTCTCTCTCTCTCTCTCTCTCTCTCCCCCTTTCTCCTCGTTTCTCAATCCCCTCACCATCCTACGAAAAAGATATTCGTCAGAGAAAGTCGCGTTGTGTCGCTCGGTGAGCTGGCCACCCCAAAAGTTTCACGCCTATCTGGACCGGCGGCAGCGCCTATTCGCGCCACGATAATTGGCCAATTAAAACCGGGCGACTCTCTGTTCGAGTTACCTGCCATCCGATAATTATACGATATCCTCCTGGTGGTTCGACCACGTATCCACGCGACCGTTGTTGGGGTGGGATGAGGTGGAGTGGGTTGCTTCGATAGGAGGATGGGAGGATGGGAGGATGTCAGAGGGAAAGAGAGAGTAGGATACCTTTGGTTGAGGGACGAAACAGGACAATTGAGATCAACCATTCCGATTACCAGGATTCCAATTCTACGACTATGGTTATCTCATCCCCCTCACGTTCCTCTTCTCTACTTTCTACGTCTGCTTCTTCTTCTTCTTCTTCTTCTTCTGCTTCTTCTTCTTCTTCTTCCTCTTTCACCTCTCCTTGCCTGTCTATCCTCCTCAACGTAAATCAATGCGGCCAGCAAGGCGCCCTCTCCTTAACCCTCTGACGCATGACCGGAATATTCCTTTACGTTCATTCGTACCCTTATTCTTCTTCTTATTCTCTTTAATCTGTTTACTCTCTCTTACTTTTCTTCTTAGAATTTTTATATTCCTAATAATGCTGATTATGCTTTCTTCAAATCATTCTTTATTTTCTGTTAAGTGCTAAAAAAAACATATCCAATCAAGAGAAGAATTATTAATGACGATGATGGTGATATATTCGAAACAATAATTATTGAAAGTAACTTCGTTAAATATAACCGAGGGGGATGAATGAATAACGATATTCATATTTTTATTTTTATTTGTTTTTTTCCCTTACTCGATTGAATCGTTCGTTTACCCTAATTAGTAACTCACAAAGTTCCTAACAAATTAAAAGAAATCACGTGTAACAAGGGTCGAAATTGTCGATATTTTTTTG
Source organism: Polistes exclamans (assembly GCA_023678865.1). Classification (NCBI taxonomy): domain Eukaryota; kingdom Metazoa; phylum Arthropoda; class Insecta; order Hymenoptera; family Vespidae; genus Polistes; species Polistes exclamans. The sequence goes on from JACGWG010000065.1 coordinate 21,803, forward strand.
CGTAATGAGAAAAAAGAAAAAAGAAAAAAGAGAGAGAGAGAGAGAGAGAGAAAGAAATGAAAGAAACAGTTTATTCGTTCGTTGGTGGTTTTTGCGAATTTTCTTTCTCAATTGTATCCGCGATGACGAGTAAAAAGGGCAGAGAAGAGAAGAGAAGAGAAGAGAACAGGGGGGAGTGGGGGTTTGGTCGAAAAGTAAATGACTCGCAGACGTGGTGGTGGTGATGGTGGTGGTGTGGTGGTAACGGCGCTTAATTAATCGTAAATCACGCGACGTGAAACCCAACGCGTAAAGCGAGTTTACGCGCGACGAAAAGGATGCGTGCGCATAATGAGTGGCATACATTATTAGCAATGCAACCGCTTGATCGTTTTAAACGTTGTTATTATATATCTATATATATACATAACTCACGAGAAACCCCAACTAATAGTGTATTCGTGGAAAATTCCAGTTACCAAACAGTCATCACTATCATTTTATTTCGGACGTGTAAAACGATTTGCATTTGATTTCGATTAAGTACGACAATTAAAAATATTCTATCATCTCGTTTGAAATTTTATTTGTTTTATTTATTTTTTCGAGATATTATTTCGTAATGCATAAATATACTTACAGGATATATTACATAAAATAATAATAATAATATTTGTGCATTTATCTTTCTCTCTCTCTCTCTTTCCAACACAGGAAAATGTTCTCTTTGTAGATATCAGGCAACGAAGCATCTCTTTGAAATAAACCATGGATCCCGGGTAACATTTCGTTAATGAGTCGAGTTAGTATTCCGTGTTGCACGTTAAGTAGGTGAAAAGCACGTAGATAGGGAATGAATTTAAGGGAGCTCTCATAATCGGCTAACACAAAACTAGAGATGAGAGATTGCATTTTCTAAAGAACGATTCTTCCTTTCCATTTCTAGCGTTGTTAGTCGAAGAGAACGAACGAATTTCAACGCACGAGCAGAGACACACATGAGAGAATATGTAGTTGGTATAGATAGACGTACTAACACATACATACACATGCATACCCATAAAGAAAGAGAGAAAGAGAGAGAGAGAGAGATACATACATACACACACTCAAGCACACATTGACGAACGTGCTCGTTTGTTCGCGCGAATGCTCTACTAATTCCCATTTATATACCGGCAGTTTTCCTTTCCCCCCCTTTACCCCCTACGCCATCACGGCCGTACGTACGCTCTCGACGGCCAATATAATGACGTGCCGTGTGTAATCGCATAAATGTTAATCGTTAGCGATTACACGTTAATATCGTTCCTATCGCACGCAATTACCGTCTCTTACGGGCTATTGAACGGTGATTACCAATAATAATTAAACTATATTATCGAATCGATATATCGATATTACGTATATCTATCTATATCCTTTGCATCTAGATATTTGTCTTTTTATTAATATATATATATATATTTTTGATGATATAGGTTCATAGGGAACTTGGACATGAAAAGAAGTAGAACTTAATTTAATTAAGTTTTATTGAGACTTCTTCAGCAACTTAATCTTTAAAGCTCAGCGTCTATATATATATATATATATATATATATATTTTCGAATAAAAAGATATTAAACATTTTCGTTGAAAAATATTTTCTAAATGAAAACAGAGAAAAAAAGAAAGAAATAAAAGATCGTAATCAAAGTACTACACGAATTATTATACGGATAAAATTCACGCGTGTTACCGTGACTATTATATATATATATATATATATATATATATATACGTGCAATATGAGACATTATATATCCCATTAGATGCGGAGTAAAGTGGAGAGACGGTGATCGGGGGTGGTAGTGGTGGTGTATGGGGTATGGGGTAGAACGAGGGGTGGCACTGGGTATCGCTTACGCGTTATTATTGCAGCAATACGACATGGCTATGGTGTCAGCCGTGACCTCCCATGGGGCCCTTCCACGATATCATATACAATACCGGTACCAACTGTCACACCATAGTCGAAAAACGAAGAAGAGAGACAGAAAGAAAAAGAGAGAATCGGCTAGGTTGTGCTTTATGGCGCGTCAAATTAAAAGATTCCCTTCTTCGGCATCCCTAACTGCGATCCGATCCACTCCGATAATGCCGAGTCTCACCTATGTCTAGTTTTCTTTCTTTTTCTATCTCGTGTGTGTGATTATGCGTCATAGAATGAGATGATGCCGAATGAAAAGCTCCGATTTGCGAACTAAGCACACCAAATGGCGAGTTAATTTCGCGTGAAACAAGTGTTTCAACCCCACCACCCCTCCTCCCTTTTTTGTACTCGAGACGAACATTTCATAAACGTAGGTTTGAATTTTTGATGATAAAGTTTCGTAAGGGAACTTGGACATGAAAAGAAGTAGAACTTAATTTAATTGAGTTGGACGTTTCGTTCCTTTTATTGGGACTTCTTCAGCAACTTAATCATTAAAGCTCAGAATCTTTTTTATTTATTTCGACATACATTTTTTTTTTTTTTATTTTTATAACCACGTTTAAAATAAAACCTTTTATTACCCACGTAAAAAAAAAAAACCTTTTGTTGAGGCTTTTAAATAATTTAATAATCAATATTCTTGTCTCAATCGTATATTATTATATATTTTAAATCAAGGGAAATTGAAGACAGTTAATAAATTTTGATGAACAAATTTATTTGATCTTGTTGGACGTTTCGTCCCTTACTGGGGACTTCCTCAGCAACTACAAATTTTTTTATTTTATAATTATGACTTGTTAAAAAAGAGATATATAATACAATAAATAAATAAATAAATAAATAAATAAATAAATAAATAAATAAACTTTAATTTTTTACCTCGATCACTTAGTTCACGCGTCAATACATATTATTTTATAGTCATACATTATAATAAATTAAATTAGTCCTAAACCACCTTACTTTGTCACATGTAATCATAAACTGAATTCTATCTAGATTAGTGTTTAATAATCTAGGTATCTTTCATATTATGATGTCCTTTAATGTGTCTTATTATGATAATTGAATTTTAATATTTCGTTATATATGTTATTTAAATTATTTGTGTCTGTCCTGTAGTTTACTGTATTGTTGTTAGTTATATGGTACATTTCACTTATGTTTCTTTTGTACCAATTGTCTTCTTTATCTAAAATATTTGTCTCATCAAACTTAAAATTGTGTCCTGTTGAAAAATGATGTTCGGCCAATGCAGTAATATTACTTTTTTGAGCATTCATAGGTTTGCAGTCATTCTTATGTTGATCTAATCTTTTCTTTAATTTCTGCTTTGTTTGTCCAATATAGCACTTGTCACATACACAAGGTATCTTATAGACCAGATTAGATTGTTCCAGTTTATCAACCCTGTCTTTTAGTTTTGTGTATATTGAATTTATTTTAACTAAACTAACGAAGTTTAGATGTATTGTGTTTTGGAATATTATATTAAAAGAAATGTATGTCGAAATAAATCAAAAAGACGCTGAGCTTTAATGATTAATTTGCTGAAGAAGTCCCAATAAAGGGACGAATTAAATTAAGTTCTACTTCTTTTCATATCCAAGTTCCCTACGAAACTTTATCATCAAAAATTATAATTTTGGACGAGAGAAAATACTAAATAAAGTAGATTTGAATATTTCTAAACTATCTTGAACTGAATTCATTTTGTAATCTTTCCTTTTTTATTGTCAAACATTTTTTTCATTCGTATAAAAGCGGACTTTGATGTTTCCTTTGTCATGTCGTTCATAAAATTGAATTAAACGAATATGAAACGATATGAAAAAAACAGAAAGGACCGATTAACAATGGATCCTTTAACATAGTCTTTTTCAGGGTTAAATCTTTATATACGATTGAGTGGGGTAAATTTTGCGTAAAATGCGGAAATACTCGCTTATTCGACACTCCTTCTTTCATCCTTTTTATCTTTTTTCCCTATCTTCTTCCTTTTCTTTCTTTTAACCGAGCAAGATCCTTGGAAAAGAAAATATCATAGAAATAAAACGAAGAAATCCAAGAGCCAAGTCACACTCTCTCTCTCTCTCTCTCTCTACGTTGAAAATGTTTCACAAAGCTCGCGAATTCGGATCGTAACTCCTCTTTCACATTCAGGGTAACGGTACTACCACATTTCTCTCTAAGTAAGTAAAGTTTAACACGAAGAAGAAGAAGAAGAAGAAGTAGTAGTAGTAGTAGTAGAGGAAGAGGAAAAGAGTAGATGGAGGAGGATGGAAGCGCCAGCTCGTTCGTTTGAATTCTCTACGACTACTAGGGCGTATTTAAGCGACTGCTCGGTCGCAATTTTGTGTTAAACTTATGATCGCGTTCTCTATCGCGGCTCGTTAGTAAAAATAATCTCTTACACTACTACACGAAGAGAGATATAGAATGAGAGAGACAGAGAGAGAGAGAAAGAGAAAGAGACTCGAAACAAGCTGAAAGAAAAAAGAAGAAGAATAAAAAGCAAGCAACCAAGCAACCAACCAAAATGTGCGATGCCATTCGTAAGATCTTCTTCGTCGTTTGCAAGAAGACGACTATATAATTCTTTCTCTCTCACTCTCTCTCTCTCTCTTTCCGACATATTAAGATTTTCTAAAGAAAGAGGCGCGAATAAACTTGAGGACCAGTAACATCCCTCTTGCTTCCTCCTCCTCCTCCTCCTCCTTGGATTCCCCTTCCCCCGTTATTCCCATCTCGTCGTCAATCCATCTCGTCGTACACGGTCTCCTCGTTCGTCCGCTCGTTCGGTCTTTGGACGTTTGCCTTTTCAAAGTGTCAAGTGACAAACGGTCCCGCTAGCGAGTAGGCGTACTCGTCGGGGTGGATATAATTTGTCAGGAAATCACCCAATTAGCCTCCCAGTTATGCGGCCCAACAGATTTAACCAATTAGTTTAGCTATGCGAGCCCTAATACATTTCCACGCCGTTGCTGCCACTGCTGCCACTGGTGCCGCCGGCGACTATACCCGGCCGCAGAGTACTTGCTGCTTTATCTCTCTCTCTCTCTCACTCTCTCTCTCACTCTCATATCCTATATGCACGTATTAGATACATATATAACATATACATACTATATATTACCTCTCTCACTCTCTCTGTGTGTTTGTTACTCGATATTAGGCGGTTAGTCTACTATATACCTATAACGTGGTTTCAATGCAGTATAAAGTCCTCGACGATGACGAAGACGAGGAAGAACATTTCGTTTATGCGTTCTCTTCTAAGTAGACACGCGTGCTCCTCTATAAGATAAATAGAGAAAATGACAGAAATAAAGAAAGAGAGAGAAAGAGAGAGAATGTCTATATATAGATCATACTCGTGCACGTTTCGATACGATAGGGAGAACGTTCCCTGTGAAATGATAGAAAGTGAGAGAGAGAGAGAGAGAATAAAGGAGGGATGGTAAGAGGAGATGGAGAAGAGGAGGAGGAGGAGGAGGAGGAGGAGGATGAGAGCTGGACCGAGTAGCAGAGAGACGAAGCAATTTGTCTCCCTAATGAGATGTCACCCCATCCCTTGCGCTCGCGCGTACCCGCGACCAGTATAAGAAGAACCCGGTCCGAGACACGTTGGAACCGATCGACCAGAAATTGGCTGCCCCTTCGCGACCTTTCTTCCTTTCTTTTTTTTTTTTTGTTTTTGAAGATATTTTTATTTCAATTTTTCTTTTTTTTTTATTCTCTCTTTCAAAGAGGGTCTGTTGTATTCGGTTTAATGACAGTACAAATATGTGAATTAAATCAATTACGACAAATGGATATAATGCTGACATTCATTTTAAGGGGTTGCATTGGTTTACACCGGGAAAAAATAGCATATTTTCAACAATTTTTTTTTCTATATAAAAAATGGAATTCTTATTCAAACTTTTTATAGTATTTAAGATACATATTTAAAGAAGATTTTCTGAATTTTTGGTTGAAAAATATTTTAAACTCAGCCATTGCGACGTCATTTCCGGTGACCCCACCGAAAAAAAAAGTGTTTTCGCGTTGACAGCAGAACTTATAAACGGTGGGGGTTTTTCTGTTGAAAAAATAGGGTCTTTTAGTGAATACTTAAAACTAGAAACTGGACGAAGGAAAAAGAAAAAAAATTGAAATTTGGATTTTTGGCAACGTTTTTAGCAAGAACATTCAAATTTCGCTACAGTTTGCACCACATTTTGGTTTCTTAAAATTCGATTTTATGAACAAAAACGAAAATCCTTCGTCCTTGTCAATAGTATCACGAAGATGTGTAGCAAATTTCATGAAAATCGGTTAAATAGTTTTCGAGAAATCTTGACAACCGACTTTAGAAAAAGCGTTTTGAGAAAAACGCATTTAAAGATTTGAGTGGTGGAGTGCAACTTCCCAAGGCTCTATCTTTAAAACTACTACTCCTATCGACTTCAAAATTCAATACAATATTCTAGATGAGTTGTAGAATTCAAAACAATAAAAATAAAAAAATAAAAATTTTGTTGAAAGTCCCAAACCCATGTAACCCCTTAAATGATATATTAAGATAAAGTAATAGTATTCATTGTAATGAAGAAAAGGAAGGGAGGAACAAGATAAGGGTAAGGGATAATTAAATACTTTGTTGCTAAATCGTCGCTTTCTCGTAAATACCGTCTTTCGATGTGGGTGCTTATCGAGAACCGATTTAATCGTCGAAACATGCTCGAGTGCTCCCGATCTAGCAAGATTATACATGGAACTATTCCTTACAAGAGTGTGACAGAGAAAAAGATAGGGATGGAGAGATAGAAAGGGAGAAGGGTGAAGGGAGAAAGATAGTCAATGGGAGCGAGTCGAAATACAGGATCGCTTCGGTCGATCCTAATTGAATCGTCCTTTGGCCTCTAAGCGATCGCAATTCCGCCTACCATTGGCAGAGAATGAGTATATGTGAGAGAGTATATATATGTGTGTGTGTAGGAAAGAGAGAGAGAGGGAAAGTCGATCGACCCTCTTTCGAATCCAAAGCCCCCCTCTCCCCCTTTTCGGGTTTCTATTACGCGTGGGAGTTCCTTCCGTAGAAAAATTTATCTAAAATGATTGGTTAGAAAAAATAAGAAATATTACTTTTATTCTCTCTCTCTCTCTCTCTCTCTCTCTCTTTAAATATATTCATATACATATGTATCTATGGTATATACCTAATTGAAAAAAACGATTTCACCTTTTGTCAAGTATCTCGTTAAAAACTAAATCGACCATTTCGAAAACTCATTTCAGTTTTGTGTAGTATTCTCTTTTTTTTTCCGACGAGGGAGAGAAAAAGAAGAAGAAGAAGAAAAAAAAAAAATGCAGCTATACGCATGGACAAGCATGAAACATATTTCTTCTCTACTAATTACGTTTTTAATAGAGTGAATAGTTTTTTGATTTAAGTCTTGTATCACGTGGTCATTTAATATACTTGCATATTTTTAGAGCGTTGAAGTATGACGTTTCAAATTTCTTCATTAAATGGGGACCATTCCGGTCAACAATTTGTCACGGTTTTCTTTTTGCAAATTATAATTATATATACGTTATTACAAATTTAAAAAAAAGTAATAAACGTTGATAATTCAATTTCGAGCGCGTACCATATTGTCAATATTAACATAATTTTGACTATACACGTTTATTCAACAGTGGCAATAATCCGATGTAAAAAAATTAACACGAATTTTTCGTTTTTAAGCCGATTAAATTGGAGAAATCATTTAGGCGAGTTAGCGAAAATTGTTCAGAGTCAACCAACCCTTATTTTATTTAATAAAAAAAGAAACAAAAAAACATACACATATTTTTCTTATAATTACTTCCTATCAATTAAAAAAGAAGCGTAATAATAAAAGCAAAAACAATTCGACAGAAAATATTCGGATTTTTGCGTATAACTGGTATTCAAAACGGTCCCATAAATTGTTACTTGCAATAGGAAAAACTGATATAACAATAATAGTAATTAATATATATATTTACAATTTCTCTTCTCTACGTTTCACATTCGTTTCAACGAAAAGAATATTATGTTTATTCTTAAACACACACAATTGATGTGTGTAGATTGGGATCGAACGATTCTACAGAACAGGCTGATCGTACTACGTGAAACGTGGCGACGCTTTTTTGGAAATCAACCAGGGTAAAATGAGGTTTCGAGAAAAACGGATTTGAAAGTCACGCGAGCGACAGGGCAGCTAACTTCGGTATGTGTTCCGTTTTTCCGCTTTGCACGTTGCTCGTGCACGCTTGTTTGCGATATCGGCTGCATAAAGCCGATAACTCCGCATTGTTCGTCAAATTTTAACCTTCCACGAGATCATGAAAAAGCGAATATCGGTTTTTCCTCTTTTCCGAAATACAGTTTTCCCTATCGCTACTGCTTCAGCCATAATACCCCCACCCTACCTTTCCCACCTCTACTCTCCTCTCCCTCCTACATATTTTGCCCAAATTTTTTTTTCCACCCATGTTGGAATTGACATAATAATTTGTCCAACACCTTTGTTCAAAATGAAAACAAAAGAAAATATCTCTATATGTTTGTATAATGTATAAAAATATCATTAAAAAACGAGAAAAACCTTGGGAATATATTAACCCTTCTTTGCATGATTTTTTCTTTTCTTTTAAAATAAATCAGGGTGATGTAATATTAATGCTCTCTAGATTAAAGGAAAAATATTTTAAAAAATCCTAGTGCTATTTTTTGACAACTGCGTTTTGTTGTACGCAATAGTCGCTTAAAAAGTTGCCAGCAACAACAAATATACAGTACAAGGGTTTTCAGTACCTTTTTTTCTTGACTAAATATTATCATTGAAATTTCCATCATCATGCAAAGAAGGGTTAAATTGATTATAGAATAAAATCAATATTACTTCTCTAATTGTAAGAAAGAAAATGATGATTCTCGATCGCGTGGACCAAAGTAAAAGAAGAAGAAGAACGGTAGAGAAAAGGGAAAGAGAGAGAGAGAGAGAGAAAGAGAGTGAGACGGGGTGTGGGGGGTGGCGAACGATCGTGGTCGTTCTCCCCTTTGTTTTCGAATCAGCCTCGTTTGCGGACGCGGGGTATTAAATTAATGTAGTCGACTCCGTAGCCGGCGATTAAACAAAGGGTGAAAATGGAGTACCCTAGTAACCACCCCCTACTACTTTAAATTCGTTTCCTCTCATTCGATAATTTTTGTTCTCTCGGACAAAACGAACGAAGAGTAACATATAGGTAGGGGTAGGTGGCTTATAAAACAAAATGAACGATAATAAGAAATAGGTTATGTAAAAGGGTTGGATGGGTGGAGGGGTCTTGGTCTTGGCGTTGTCAACGTAGTAGTTGTTGGTACCTGTATTACCTGTACCTAACGCAGATTTACGCGTTGGCACCGTCCTATTACCACAACGAGGTAACAACACAGTGACAACAGCAATGGCAACGGTAGAACCGAGAGAATATAATGTACTCACACGTACGCGTAATGTTGGGCCACAACTACAGAGACAGACAGACAGAGAGAGACACGAGCAACGAATTGTCCAAGTGTTGGTGTTGGAATCGTGTTGGGGTGGCCGGCCGGCTTCTCGTCCGTTGAATGCGGTTTAATATTAATGGGAACCGATGATAAGCAGCGCAAACAAGCGTCGAGTCTCCCGGGAGAGATCTACCTTCTGTTACTCGCGTGCAACGAACCGACACATAGAAACATAGTAGACGTTTACATTCGTGTACGTACACACCTATATACGTGAACAAAAAGAGATAGAGATAGAGAGAGAGAGAGAGAGAGAGAGACTTTACTGTGAGTTCTGTACCAATACATTAGTACTGTGTCGACGTAGTGTTCTATCGAAGCGTGTATCGAACAGAGACAGACAGAATGAACCTCTCTCTCTCTCTCTCTCTAAGGGCATTACGTTTGCGGCAGGGTAGGGCACGCGAAAACCCGTCTTTACACCAAAGGGGAAGAAGAAGGGCCCCTTTACGTACTTCGCGCTGATCATTTAGGCTTGCTTGCTTGCTTGCGCGCGCGCGTGCTAACCTACCCCTAACTGCTACCACCTAGCGGGACGAATGCGCGTAAACGACGGGGAGGGGAGTCGATCGTTTGCCAGTACTTACTTTGAATGTTATCCGGTAAAGGGGAGGGAGAGAGGGTAAACGGGGGTGTGCTTTTGGAGAAGCCACGAATCTCTCTCTCTCTCTCTCTCTCTCTCACTCACTTTTACGTAAGTACACACACAGATACGAACACATACGGTTTATACACTTTAACGATGGATGGATTTCTCTTCTAACATCGAACTACGTTTTCCGTGTACACCAACTCATTCCAATCCGAGGCTTCGACCGTAAAGCGAGAGTAGTGTTTGCACGGCAAATTAGAAAACGATCGACGAGCGACTCGCCAAAGGGAATCGTGCGGCGGGGGTTTGAGCCAGGGGATGAGGGGTTGCGCGTTCCTGCTGTTTCCGCACGTTACTCTATCTCACTCTCTTTCTCTCTCTCTCTCGTTCCGGATTACTTTTCTCGAAAGATCTTAACCGAAAGTCACCGAGACTTTAACGAAATTTTACCTTTTGTCTTATCCTTTAATGTCTTCTCTTATTTCATCATTTTTATTATTATATTTTACACTCGTGAAAGAGAACACAACTTGCAATTTAGATCTATTTTTCTTTTTGCTTTAAAACAACATTCGAATATAATAATAATAATAATAATAATAATAATAATACACGCGGATGTGAAAGAGAGAGAAAAAAAGATATTATTCGTGTTTTAAAATCGAAAAAGTCAAGCTTTAATATTTCACGGACGGCGAATTTTCGAGAGACTATACGAAGATGGGTAAAAAATGAGAGAAACGAAAAGACCGAAAAAATGTGTATGGGTGGGTGGAGGCGCTGACGGGGTGTGGAAGAGGAAGACGAGAGTGTGAGGGAGAGTGAGAGAGAGGAAAAGAGAAAGAGAGAGAGAACGTTGCTGTACATCGAGGCTCATATCGTATTAATAGGCAATCCGGGCAGCCGAGGGGTGTCATAAACTCAAACCCCTAATACTCGCCTAAACTACCTCGGTTAAATAATGGAATCCCTATTCCCACTCGTCGTCCTCTTCCTCCTCCCCCCTTCCTCCCAGGCCCCTGTTATCCCCTTTGCCCCATTCTCTCTCTCTCTCTCTCTCTCTCTCTCTCTCTCTCTCTCTCTTTCTCTTTCCTCTCTAGAGTTTCTCTCCGCGTCGAAAATTTCCTCGTTTCTCGATTATGTTGGTCTCCCACCATCACCTACCACTACTATTACTACTACTACTACTACAATGTGAACGCGTCCGGGAGGAACGTCCACCATCGGGAGGAAAACGTCTGCCTCGTTGAGAGAGAAAGAGAGAGAGAGAGAGAGAGGACCGATAATCACCTAAATTAGTGCCGATGTACGAGCAATCACTATGCTTTAACGATCTTGTTCGTGCTGCTAGTGGTATGACGCTTCTAATATACTAATCTACCTCGTTTCAGAATCATCTCCAACTTTGCGGATTATCTATACTATATATTAACTATATTATATATTATTTAAAAACGAAACACACATACGCGTTTCAACGTTTGATATTTATTTATTTATTTATATTAACGAAAACTATATTATTTATAGTATATTGTTTTTATTAAATAATACGATATATTCTATTGAATTTTAATAGTATTTTGTCTCGTAGAAAATTACAATTTTTAATGATAAAATTTGACAGGTAACTTGGACATGAAAAGAAGTATTATAATAATAACGATCGAATTAACGAAGTTTTAAATGTGTTGTGTGTTGGAATAATTAACAAAAAGAAAAATGTATGTCGAATAAAAAGAAAAAATGACGCTGAACTTTAAAGATTAAGGTAATATGACGAATAAATAGGGAAAAGAAACGGGGGAAGACAAAGTCATGGAAAAAAAGAGGAAAGCTCGTATTAGAGAAATATAAATAAATTTAAGCATTTAAAACTGAAACTACTGGGGTGGTGGTGGGGTGGGAGGGGGGTAGAGAAAAGTAGCAAAGTCACGGGTGTGTCGGTCGAGTTGCGTTAAATAAAACGAATAAAAAATATTCTCTCTTCTTGGATGTGGTGTCGTACATATATAAGCGTGTATTACTTTTTTCAAGTTATTATTTCTCTTATTTGTTCCTCTTTGTGAATATATTTTTGTTGGGGGGGGGGGGTCTACTACTCTTTTTTTTTTTCTTTTTCTCTTTTTTTTCTTTTCTTCCTCTCTTTGACACGATGCTCGCAACTCTCGACGCCTCCCCCTCCCCCCCCCCCCCCCCCCCCCGACTACTGCTTCCGTATGCATGCGACTCCCTCTTCCTCCTCCTCATCTTCCTCCTCATCCTCCTCCTGTGCTGTAGTAGCGAGAACTAAAGACTCTTTGGTCGTCGGTGCTTGTATTAAAAATTCAAAAGCTTAATTAAGTTGTTTGCACGGGAATTCGGTTTGCGACGGTAGCCGCTTCTGCTGTTGCTGTTGCTGCTTCTGACTACCATCGACGACACTTTTGAGTATCCTCCTACTTCTATTACTACTACTACTATTACTACTACCCTAGAAGTCGATTTTTAACGCGCGAATGTTTGAATTTATTCTCGTTATCGTTTCCTTTGCTTTCACTTGTTTCTTCTAATATTTAAAAATATATTATCATTATTATTGTATTTTTTAAATTTGTGTTTGTTAAATAGAAAAAAGGGGCGAAAAATATATACGATATTTAAATACTATATAATAAAAAATAGAAATATATGAAAAAATAAATATATAAAATATTGAAATGAACCGAAAAAAAAGAGAAAGAGAGAGAGTTCGTGTGTTTTTTAAATGAATATTTCACTCGCGTGTAAAGTAATTTTATTGACTAACAAAAATTGCGATATTTGAACTTTAATTAAAAAAAAAAAAAAAAAAAAAAAAGAAAACGATTAACGAAAATAAATATATACTCGTGTAACAAGGAATATCAGACAATTTGTTAGCCTCTCGAAAAACGTAGATCGTGATTTTCGAAACACTCAAGGATTCCACTTCTTCTCTCCCTTTTATACACATTACCTATATACAACCGAGCGAGTAATCGTTAGGACCTAGCGGAGACCAGATAAGAGCATCGATTGTCCTTTTTCTCTCTCTCTCTGTTTCTCTTTTATCTTTATCCTACGGATTCGGAAAAAGCACAGAATTCAAGAGGATTTTCCTCGGTATCGTCTTATCCACGTAGACTTCTGCGTGACTTGAGAAAGGCTGAGTGATCCTCGATGGACCGTAACCGGTTGAGATTCTTCTGTCTTTATCTGTTTCTATCTATCTACATATATATATATATATATTTATCTATCCATCCCTATGTAAGCGTAAAAAAATCACTAAACCGAGAAGAGTTTTACTCTTTTTTTTTTCCTTATTCGTTCCTACGCGAAGACTTTAAACGATTGAGGGTGGATATTTACTTTTATTTATTTGGTCAATATATTATTTTGATACATTTATACCATAGATGTGTAATGTAAAATAAATGATCAAAGTATTTGTAATATTGTTAGGTTTACGCGTTAGATAGATGTATCTAATCATATTTTTCTTTTGATTTTTTTTAACCAGTTAACTGTGCCGATCATTTTGCAAAGTGCGCCCTAGTTGTGTGTCGCGATAATCAAACAGATGACGGATATAGTCGTCAAACACACTTAACTGGTTAATACGAGACCAAGTAAGTTTGATCAAGAAAGAAAATCTAAAAAAGAAAATTAGTATGATATTATATTAATTATATGTATTACTAAGTTTAATTCTTAGGGATGTTTTTTTTTTGGACAGGTTTAAATTAAATGAACAAACTCTTTATCCGTTGAAACGTTTCGTCCCTGTATTGGGACTTCCTCAGCAACTCGATAGTTATGTTCACTAGTCAATCTAACATCATTTTTCATTACAGTCATAAGTATTTACTATTTTATATATAGAAAATTTTGGATAAGAACAAATTGATTATATTAACATTAACCTTTTAGATACGGCAGAACTCTGCGTGTGGCTATTTCTCTGAACGACAGGGTCTGACGTGAACAACGTATAATTGATATAACACTGCAAAATGTGGCGGGCAATTCCGTTCTATGCACGAGAACATTCAAATGAAGTATTTGATGATTGAGTCATAATTTTTTAAAAATATATATATTTCACATACTTTAACTATAACATTCCACTTTAATAACTAATAATATAATTGAGTATGATAGATTTTGAAATATGGTACAATACATAAACCTACGTCATAATTTTCACATTGATAACGAGATCTTCGCCTTGTATCGTTTTTGGAACACACTATACAATTTCGTAACGTTTTTCTAGAAAACCACGAAAAGCCACTATAGTGACGCGTCGTTCAGAGAGATGACATACACGAAAGCCACTATAGTGGCGCGTAGTATCTAAAAGGTTAATTATACGTTTTCATCGTTCTTGACTATATGATTGTCTGATTTTTTCGATATCTTACACCTGTCGTTATTTCTTTAGGTATCTGTTTCCCTTTCTCTTATTCTTATTCCTTTCTGCCATACTCAGAGTCGAATCCCCAGGCCTTCATCTACATGCCGTCGATCTAAATCGGCTTAGAACGGAGTACTGCTTTAATGCGAACCTTAATGGACGGAAATAACGAGCGTTACAAGGAGAGAAACGCGAAAGGAGTTATCACGAAGTAGAGTAATAGTACTACTACTACTATTACTACTACTACTACTATTAGTATTAGTATTAGTAGTAGTAGCTTCTAGCCAAATTGATCTTTCTCTCTTTCTTTTGTTAAAATATACTTTCAGAGTTAATCAGGCTTGATTACTTGACACAGCTTCATTTAAATCAACCTGTTTTATTCGTTGTTAGCCAATTTTCCATTGGCTCGAATACGAAACGATTGCGAGAACTATTTCATGATCATAAATTATCATTTTTATATATCTCAGACAAATAAATATATAATTAAATAAATAAAAATAGAGAGATGAGAGACCCCACAAAAACAAAAAACGAAATCCTAACTGATATATTATATATTATTACTCAACAGAAGTTAGTTAAACGAGCCAGACAACGAAGTCATTTCAATCTAAGTATCGTCAAGATGATTTCAAATCACGAACGTCGTAACATACTCTCTCTCTCTCTCTCTTACTCTCGTTTGTTCCGATTTTCGAAAGAGCTTGGGATCGTAAGGCGGACGAAAGTAACGGCATAGAAAAGTAGTCGGAAATCGTAAAGTGCTCGACACCTCGATCCTCCTGGACAAATAAGACAGTCACGAGTGGGAGGAGGAGGAGAGTAGAAAGGGAAAAGAAGAAGATGGATAAAGAGGGACAGGACTAAAAAAAACACTCGAAGGAAAGGGGGAGCAGGGGGAGGGGGAGAATAAGATACAGTGAAACGGATAGATGACACGGTGGTTCAAACTTCTTGACTTCCATTCAAGTTCTTTACGAAGGAGGAATAATAGCTAAACACAGAGAAAGAGTGTGATAGAGTGAGCGAGTGAGTGAGTGAGTGAGTGAAAGAGAGAGAGAAAGAGAGAGGGAGAGAGTGAACTCGGGGAAAGGCAGCTAAATAATAATTCTCACTTAACTAACTCGGTTAACTAGCTTCGTCGGAGCTAATAATAAAGGCGTCGTCGTTGTCGTTGTCGTCGTCGAAAGAAGAGGTGGAAGTAGATGAAGAGGAGAAAGGGGAGATGGAAGGGGATGGTTTTCGTGAACACCCCTCGTCGTTGACGAGCAGGAGGAGGAGGAGGAGGAAGAGGCAGAGGGGGACGAACGGCCGCGGAGCGCGTCGAGGTCTGAAGTCAATTTGTCGGGGAATGCGTTGGCAACACGTGCAGCAAACTATTCGCTTCTTTTACCATCGTCCATCTTTCTTCTTCTTCTTCTTCTTCTTCGTCTATAAACTTTCTCTCTTTTTCTCTTCGTCTTGTTCTAGGTTCTTCGAAAAAGAATAGAAAAAAAAATACTATATAAAGAAAGCAGTTGGAAGGGAAAACGCAAGTACCCAAGAATTTCACTTCTCAAAACTAGACACGTCAAAGTTCTTCTAAAAACTTAAAAAACTTACAAAAAATCTTAGTTAAGCTTTTAGATACTACGCGCGGCTATAGTAGCTTCCGCGGATATCATTTTTCAGGACGACGCGTCACTAATGTGGCTTTCGCGGATGTGATATTTGAACGACGCGCCAGGGTCGTATTTTTTTAAATTAGTTAAAGTTATTAAAGTTAAAGTATGTGTAATATATATATTTTTTACAAAATTATGACTTAATAATCAAATACTTCATTTGAATGTTCTCCTCGTGCACGGAACGGAATTGCCCGATACACTTTGCAGTGTTATATCAATTATACGTTGTTCACGTCAGACCCTGCTGTACACGCAGAATTCAGCCGTATCTAAAAGGTTAATAATGATAATTATATTAAGATTATAATAACAAATCTTAAGATTTAAAGTAAAATCTAATGAATTTTCTTTCTATTTCGAAAGGAAGAAGCTAAGGATGATTTTGGATAAGGGACACACGCGTCCTGACCCTTGAGAAGCCTTTCGTTAGCTGAACGAACGAAGCACATTCGGTTGGTTGTCCTGGGACGGTCGACAGGGTGCCCACCGTTCTTGCCACTACGTAGGTATCCACTTATAAACACGACCCTACTTACTCTTTCCGTAGTCCTGGCCTCGTAGGATTCGCGTCAGAGCGGTAAAAGGGTAGATAGATACACGGCACGGTATTAGTAGGTATTAGGTGTTGGCCTGAGAACTGGTGCACGTGTTGGCGAGGAATCCCATCCCTTCTGCGAGTTCGGATAATTCTTTAAGTGCTTCCTTCCCCCCCCCCCTCTCCTTTCCCCCTTACACCCCCACCCGAACCAACCTCTCTCCCATCGCCACCCCGACCCACCCCATTCCCTCGTCGTCACCATCACCACCCTCAGCTTCGTCTTTCTCTTTCTCTCTCTCTCTGTTTTTCTCTTTCTATTTCTCTTTCTATCCTTCTTCTTTCCACCCCCTTCTGCTCCTCCTCCTCTTCCTCCTTCTTCTACTTCCTCGAAGCATCACACTTACCCGCCGGCCGATCCTCGATCTCAACCTAAACCTTCTCCCTTTTCCTCCCCGTCCCTTCACCATTCTCTTCCTTCCTCTGGCACGATGTGCTCGCGGTGCCACTTTGAGATCTATATACGCCAAATTCTTTTTATTTCTTTCTTTCTTTCTTTCTTTATTTCTTCCTTTATTTGTCACCATCTATTTTTCTCTCTCCTCTAGTACTCTTTGCCCTTTATCGTCTTACAACCGCAACGCGACGTTTCGATCGCTGCACCATTTTCTTTTTTTTTATTTATTCTTCAACTGACTTACTTCTCGATCCACGGATTTCTTTCTTTTCTTTCTTATTCATTTATAATTGTGAAACGATTAATACGTGGATATCGTTTGTTATAATTGTTCGAATTAATTAAAAAAAAAAAGAAAAAACAAACTTAAAGAAAATAAATTGATTGCGATACTCGAATAATTTATTTTTGTTTTCCTTTGTATTCTTTTTTCTCTTAGAACGAGACTAATGTTAAATGATTAGGATTATAATGATAGACATAATTCCAGTAAAACGTCCTGTAAGTAAAATTGTACGCCAGACTAAAGAGGAGGAGGACTCGAGTTTGTCGGCAAGGACATCCAAGAGAGCCATTAAAAGGGGTGAACGTGGAGAAGAGGTTCCGTGCGGAAAAGTCAACGAACCGTTAGAAGGTTTTCGAACATCTGGATGAAATTAAGCCGAACGGTTCTTCCGCAGACTCACTGTCTCCGTTCTCTCTCTCTCTCTCTCTCTCTCTTTCTCTCTTCTTTCCTTCTTCTTCTTGAAAATGACGTTATCTTCTTTGTGTATTCGTGGTGATGCCCTTCGACGCGATCAGTTAAAGTACTAATTAGTAATTAAGTAGCATGAAACTAGTTAAGAAACTTGCATGTATTATTACAGCGTACTATTCTTGTCGAGGATTATACGAATTCTTATGGGAAGACGAAATCAGATTATCGTGATAATTTTTTTTTTATTGTTTTTTACTTTCTTCTAAAAATTTCTCTCCCCTCTCCAAGTAAATATATTATTTATTAGATTTATATTTAAAATTTTCTTCTCAATATACATAACACGAATATGATTAACGATCGTTAGTTAATTACATTGTGGATATAGAATTTAATGAGGCATTATTTTGCGAACTAAATTATACATAATATTCGATTATTTTCAATAGTTTTCTATGCAATAGCAAAAGTTTGATTATTTTAAAAGGCCTATACGTAGTATATGTGGGGAGCGTGTGGAGGGGTGTGTGCGCATCAAAAAATTTTCATCTTGTGTATGTAAATAAATAGATATATATATATAGATTTACACGTATTGGTATATAGTATAAGTTTATAACGAATGGAAAAAAGTTCGATGAAAAACGATAGTGCAAAAACTTGTCGACGATGTAACGCTCTTTGTTTTTACAAGCGTATTTTAATTCGCAGCGGTGGAGAATTGCTAAAAAAAGGAACCCACAGGAAAAAATAAAAAAAAAAAAAGGGAGCAAAATAAAAATCGGCAGAAAAAAAAAAAAAAAACGATGAAACAAAATGCGAATTCTCGAAACAATCGGGGTTGGGCTGGGCTCACGGATTCTAAGGGTTGAAAACGAATAACCTCGACGATGTCGAACCGCAATAACAAGAACGACGAACGAAATATAGAAAGAGAGTAGGATGAGAAAAAGGTACACGTAGGAAGGTGAAAAGCGTTCGAAGCAATCGTCGAAAAATCCGCATGGAAAAATGTTCAACCGGAGATGGTATCCCGCGACGCGAATAAAAATGCTGTCCTTGTGATCGAGAACAATCGTTTTCGCGAGCGTATCTCTCTCCCGGCAACCGTCTAGTACCATCGTTTCGATATTTACGTTAAAAATAGGAGAGATGAGAAAGTTATGTTACATTTTTATGCGTCCTACATGCGTATCATCGTATTATACTCGTGCTGAGATGCAAAAGGGCGTGTACGTGTTTATTACGAAACCTGTGTATATATGTAAGTAATTATTTTTTTTTCTCCGATATTCGTTTATACAGATGATGAGAATGAAAGAGGGTTGGTGGGGGTGGGCTGGGAAAACGCGAGAAGAGAAACAGTACAAATGGAGAAAGATGAAAAAGGGATAGAAAGAAAGGAATAAAACGAGAGAGAGAGAGAGAGAGAAAAGAATCTTGCGATTGCATTTTTCGAGCGAACAGCTGAATCGAATGATAAATAGAAAAAGAAAGAAAGAAAGAAAGAATAGAAAGAATAGAAGGAAGGAAAGGAAAGGAAAGGAAAGGAAGAAGAAAAGAAAGACAGAGTGAGTATAAAAGAAGAACAGGGGGTTAAAATATAAAGGGGTGCAAGCAGCGAGAAGAAAAGAAAAGGAGAACGAGAGACGTCGTCGTTACTAGCTGGTGGTAGCTGGGCGTGGAAACTAAAGCCATGTTATGTCGTGGGTATACATTTTCCACGGGATCGTATCCAGGGAGGACGAGGAAGAAGGAGAGGAGGAGGAGGTGGAGCAAGGAGGAAAAAGGAGGATAGGGGTAGGGTAGAGAGAAGCAGCAGCGTACAACGCGACAATTGCCGAATGCGGCAATTCGCGCGAATCGCGTGCGGGGACTTAGCTATCGTTAGTTCTCCCTCTCTCTCCCTCCCTCTCCCTCTCTCTCCCTCCCTCTCTGACTACGAGGTAGACCGGGTGAAAACGGGGTAATACTACTACGAGCGTTTGTATAGATACGGCCCTGCGGCGGTGGTTTGTAATATTATGATAACCCTGGCTGGTTCTCCTCCTCTTTCACCTCCTCTTCCTTCTTCCATCCCTCTCTCCTCTCTATGGCAGCCAGACCGCCAGCCAGCCTCCTTCTCTCTCTCTCTCTTTCTCTCTCTCACCCTCTCGCTTTAGCAGCCTCGTTTCCCTCCTACAACGGACCAGGCTGCGCGCCCACCCTCTTTCAGCGGCCATGTTGCCGGGAAATATGATTATTGTTATTATTTGCACCCTCCTTCGGCCGTATCCTCCTGACTCCTCATCTCTTCGTGGCAACTCTCCCCCGCTAATACCGTTCTCTTTCTCTCTCTCTCTCTCTCCCATGCGAATCTCCACCACCACCCTTAACCTCCTCTCTTTCTCTTACTCTCGATATTCTCGACTTGATTGTACTCCTCATCCTACTATTCCTTCTTCGCTTTCCCGTCCTTGCTCTCGTCGACGAATTGAGAGGAAACGAACGAGAACAGAGCCGAAGCAACCACCCGTCAACCAATTCTCTCTCTTTCTCTCTCTTACTCTCTCTCTGTTTCTCAGGAACGTGAGCGCGCGCGCGATCTCGCTTTTGCGGCCTCTCGCAAAACTTTACAACGCAGAATGCCATCTCCGTTTCGCACTTTTTACCACCCTCCGTCCTATCTTTTTCTCTCGTAGTGGACCACCCACACCTTCTTCCGACTCCCACAACCACCCTCAGCCCCTCCACCACCAGTACCCCCCAAGCCGACCCTTTCTCGCGTCCGTTCTAGCATTCCTTTTTTCTTTTCTCCAATTTTTATCTCCTGTTCTCTTTTTCTCGCTCTTCTTGTTTTATTTCCCTCCCGCATTCCCTGCGGAAACGTTTCATCGACCGAGTTCTCGACCACGGCTCGCTCTCGCCCTTCCCATTTTCCTTCCTTTCTTCCTTTTTCTTTTTTTTTTTTTATTTTTCTTTCATTGTCTTTGCTCTTTCCGCCGTTATTTCTTCTTTCATTCCTCGCTGATGATTTTTTTCTCGTCATCGCATTACATACATCGCATACATCGCATTAATGTTACATTGTATTGAAACATATTTGACAAAATGTATTCGTACGAATTACGTGGAGGAAAAATTCGATCGTTAATGCGATCGCTAGCGAGAAGATCACAGAAAGAAAGAAAAAAAGTAGAAAGAAAAGAAAAAAAAAGAAAGGAAAGAAGAGAAAAGGAGTACGAGAAAGAATGGATTTGGTCGTTTAATG
This sequence comes from Polistes exclamans, assembly GCA_023678865.1. Lineage (NCBI taxonomy): Eukaryota > Metazoa > Arthropoda > Insecta > Hymenoptera > Vespidae > Polistes > Polistes exclamans. Next base: position 42,964 of record JACGWG010000065.1, read on the forward strand.
AAAACGTCAGAGGTAGAGATAGTAGGTAGGTACGGTTTGTTCGGTATTAACCGGATTCCGATTTCGCTGGCATAGCGAATCGGTGACTCCTCGTTGCGGAGGTACGCGTAATTCTCTGTAAACTCGACTAATCGTGTTATTCGAGCTCCTCACGAGAGTGAGCTACGTTCATCGTTGTACCACATAGAGAAAGAGACGAATAGAGAAGTGGAGGATATATATACCTTCATATATATATGCATACATACATACATACATACAGGTACTATAGATGCAAACGTATTTGCATACGTACGTATGCATGCCTACACAGAAAAGAGAGAGAGATAGAAAGAGATGCATACGTTTAAGAGAAGATACTCGACGTGTTATAAGAAAATAAAGACTCATCTTGACGTTATAAGAAAGAGATAGGAAAGAAAAAAACTTAGGCGTCGGTAGAGAGAGAGAGAGAGAGAGAGAGAGTAGTCTAGGAAGAGTCGTCGCGGTAATAAATGGGCAACACGAGCGCTTATAAGGGGGTAGGTAATCTAAAGCTTTCGAGGCGAAGGCGCGTCGGAGAAAGAGCTGAGCGAGAAAGGAGCTCGCTATGGTTTGGGGTTGAAGGGAGGGAGTTTAGTTGGAGAGAGACGAACAGAAAGAGAGAGAGAGAGAGAGAGAGAGAGAGAAGAGAAAAGCGTGGAAGTGGTAGGATCCGGAGTAAGGGTTGGTTACGGGGCGAGGGTGTGAGATAAGGTATAAGGTGGGTAAGATGGCGGACAATTTGCCGCTCGACTACTCTTGCCCGCACCCCTCCACCCTCGACGATATCCCCGCCACGTTGGCCTATGTACCGGGTAATAGATGTTCCTCCTTCGCGACCGAGAGAAAGCTGCCTCCTCCTCCTCCTCCTCCTCCTCTTCCTCCCTCTTCTATCTCTTCGTCCATCTATTTATCTCCATCGTAACTATACCTCTCTCACTCTCTCTTTATCTACCTATCTATCTCTCTCTCTCTCTATTCCTCCCCATTATTCCCTGTCTTTCTTTAACCATGGAACAATTTTCCATCGTCCTTTCCCTTCGTTCACTCGCGCGCCTATACCTGCCACCAACGAGACAATACACCCTCGACAATAATCTCTATAGGTGTGTTCCATGTGCTACCGTGATATAGAGAGAAAGAGAGAGATAGAGAAACGTGAACACCCTGCGTGATACGTTGCAAATGCGTTCACGTACACGGAAAACTCGATGCCGCGGTATTCCCATCGTCTCTCTGTGGGTACCTAGGTATTTAAACGCTCTCCACACCGTCACCTACTTCCCCACTACTAAACCTACCCTCTCGTTCTATTTCTCTCTCTTTCTATCTTTCTCTCTCTCTCTCTCTCTGTGTGGATCCCCTTCCATCTCGTAGCAGCAGCAACACGCCCTCTCTTCCATACCGGCAGACCGCACCGGCAACGTACTCCTCTTTCTCTCTTAGCATTCCATCCGCCATCTTCTCACTTAATAAAATAATTACCCGGGGCCAATTAAGCGTTCCCCCACTCTTCCACCCTCTCTCTCTCTCTCTCTCTCTGTCTGTCTTTATCCCACTCTTTCTATTTTCCCTCTCTTTCTCTTTCTCTCTGTAGTTCTATGTCGTAGACCCCTCGCACTTTTGCCCGAAGAGAGGTAAGCGTTTCACCCGGATTATCCATGCGACGTAATTCGACCGTCCTCCTCTCTGTTCTATATACGTCACGCTATTTTATCACGAGTCTTGCGTTAAATAGAAGAAGGACACTCTTCAACGACAAAAATAATCTATTCTTTTTATCTGATACCAGACTATATATATATATATTTATATATATATTTCTCGTTTTATCTCTTTAATCTTTTTCGATTAAAAATATTTGATATGATTCCATAAAGAAAAGTATCTTTGTTTCGAAAGAATTAGGGATAATGTTGTATTTTAGATAACACCATGAAGATGCTTACTGTTGTGGTCTATCGATTAAGATTTTTCATTTTATTAATTATTCGACTTAAATATTGTTATATGCTTGAAATAATTTATTATTTTCACATATAGGTAATCACAATTCGCAATCAGCAATGTTCCATTAAAGGATGACAATTAGTTTATTTCAAATAAATTTACTAAAGGACAAGTGCTGCTATCTTCTGATACTGTCGATATAAATCTGAACAAAAAATCAAAATGTGTTTCACCGTCTGTAGGGTAGTTTCCGAGACTCTTCATATCAACAACATACACACAAATATTAATATATAAATTATATTAAATTATAGTTATACACACACATATACATCCAATTTAAATTGGTTATTATTATTTATCTGACATTTATACAATACAAATTTGATTTTTTACTTTGGTATTATGCTAAAGCCAATACGTATAGGAATTTTGTAGTAAGTTGATTTTTCTTTATACAGGTACATCCCAATCACAGTATTGTCGTATCAAAGGAACACATCAAAAGATTTGTTCGTTTCCCACCCCTGTAGATAATAGTAGATTCGTTTGTTACCTACCCCTAAATACGTGCAACAAAAAGTTGGCATAGAACCGCAACAGCAGAAAAAAATGAATAAGTGCTCTTAATTGCATACTAATTGATCAATCAAAATCCATATAACTGCTCACTTCATATATTAATTAATTATTTAAGCAGATAGTTATTAATAATTGGAAAATCCATTGATGCGTCGAAGCTGACACACACACTTTTTAAATTATCAGACGTATATAAAAAAAGTTCATATGTTTTACATAAAGATTCCTCTCTTAATGATTAAATAATAATTTCTCTTAAAAATGTACTGTATATACTTAAATATTACCATTTCACTTAAATAAAAATGACTATAAAGATGATTATTTCATTCATAAAGTGAGCAAGTAAGCTACTCGAGTAACATATTTTATATGCTATACATTCCATTTCAAGTAAAATCCAGCCAAAGACCGCTTTCCATAAACATTATAATTGTAATTAGTTTCTTATACCTTCCTACTTAATACCAAATTTTTTTATTCCTTTCCTTGGTTCCTTCTATCCATTTCATATACCAAAACTAATTACTTGATAATTAATTGTTTTATAATTATTTATTATATCGATCGTTTTTTATAGATTCATAGAAATAATATTCTAGAAGAGTATAAATAATATTGATTAACTTAGAAAAATATAAATAAATGTTAATACTAAGTTTATTCTTAGGGAAGTTGTTTTTTGGATTGGTTTA
>JACGWG010000065.1:46611-72503 GCA_023678865.1 Polistes exclamans
TTCAAAGATGCACACTTTACAGCATTGGATTCACAGACATTTTCTGCGAATTTTTGACGTTTTTCTAAAATCCAATGGGAATCAAGATATTCCGGTGGTTTAAATCGTTTTCCTCCCGTCGCAAAAATGAAAATTTGTAACAGGAACACATGATGATAAAAGAGGTAACAGGAGGTAAACTGACTTTCCGACCGAGATGTTCCGATGGTAAGGTAAGGCCCAGACTTATCGACTGCAAAGATCGGATGGTAACTTACCATGCGAGTTATCGACAGTCGGTAAGTTACTATTAAATTAACGCGGTCGGTAAACAACTCCTACTCCTGATACCTCCTAAACCGTTATGCGCTCCTGTTACAAATCTTTCAATTTTGTGGACGGAGGAAAACAATTCAAGCCACCGCAACATCTGGATTCCCATTGGATTTCAGAAAAACGTCAAAATTTCGATTGGAGAGTGGTATTTAAATGCCTTTCACAGTATATATAGATATAATAAATATATTGATAGATACAATTATTTATATTTTTCCAAGCTATTCAATATTTTTTATAGTCTTTTATAATATTAGTTCTTTTAATCTATAAAAAAACTTAGAGAATATAAATAATAATATTTTTTCACTCTTTACTAATTAAAAAATTAATATTTCTCTTTAGTGACCTATATAAGATATTTTATTCAGGCGAAAATTTAAATAATGATCTTTGTTATAACTTTGTTGTTTTTAAATTGTCTCCTATTACATTATTCTTAGGAGTCTATAGAATTCATCAAACATTTAAATGTTTAAAATTCATCAATGATAGTTAAATAATTATATTCTATTGTAGGTATTTATAAATAAAACATGCTAATGCATATATTTAAAAAAAAATATATATTTATTAGTATTAATAAATGTACAATCGTGATAAGACATCGTCTTGAAAATTACAATGAGTTTTTTACATTATCGAACTATTAAAACACTTCTCTGCGCTTTAAATTATAGATATATGTAATAAATTCATTTCTTTCTGCTGTTGCGGTTTTATGCCAACTTTTTTTTGCTTAAGTGAGTGCAGTTATTTTAATCGAAAAAATCCGCACTCACTTAATTTTCAAGCTAAGGCATTGATCGGTAACAATTCTACCTTTCCCATCAGGGTCAGCAACGAACGAATCTACTATTACCTCTACAAGGGTCAGATTTAAAGATTTACTACATTTAGTTTTGAAAAACAAAATTTAATTTTCGATAAAAATTTGTATCTCGTGCAAAATCAATAACTATACAGTTATATTTATAAATTAACAAACCAATTTAAGTAGTTTTCGTACATTTGAAATATTTAATTTTATAAAATACATTGTAAAGCGTAAACAAAAGTATTTTGTTAATTTCTCATATTTTATTCCCATGAAACAAAATAATAATGACCTTTTTAGAAAGAAATAATATGATGAAAGAAGAAAAATAAAGTACATGTATTTTATGATTTCAAAAATAATAATAAATTAAAATGTTTTGTAATGATATTATTAAAAAAAAAACTAATAATCAATGATTAAACCATCATCTTCGTAATCTTCATCATCAGAAAAACCTTGAATATTGTCATCTAATATTTCAGGAAACAGAAAATCATAATCGTCTTCGTCATCATTTATCATTAAGCCATGATATAACATATTAAAGCACGGAGAATCCGGATTACGGTAGTGCAAATATGGTTCTTGTGGATTTAATTTTAATCCACACAACCAACAGAAGTACGTGTGGCATTTATAACAAGTCATTTTATTACAACCGTCGGATTTCTAAAATATAATTATTATGTAATATAATATTAAAGAAAAATCATTCATATACACAAATATATAATCATAATATAAATACGGACCTCAATAGCAGCACAACAATGAGGACAATTTTGACTATTTACTTTGATCCAATTCTCTGACATAGTATTTTCAACTAATATTTGAAGTTGTTTTTTACCATATCTCTTTTCCATTAGAAGTTTTTCATTGTCTGAAGCAGCTTGATAATCGTTAACTAATTGTTGCTTTTCAGCTGTTAAATAATATATTTATTATTTTATATAATAATTTATATAATAATTCACATAATAATAAGCAATTATATATATATTTGCTATAATGATATTTTAGTAATTATTATATAATTACTTATATACTTACTTGAAGCCACTTTACATGGTTCTATACCATGATAAACCATTTTACAATAGACACAGAATGCATATTGACATACAGGACAGTTTGCCATTCCTTCATTAAGATCACGACTGACTGGATATTGACAATGACGTCTTGGACAGTAAACTATGTCTGTCATAGTATCTAATGTAACACTTAATAATATAGAATCGTATTTAGCAAACATTTCTGGACTAACCAAATCTTTAATCTAAATAAAGAAATATAATTGTTAATAGAGAGAGTTTATATATAAAATGAAGCGTATAATTATTATATATATTTTTTTATATGCAGAGTGTCACAGTTTTATTTATATATATATATATATAAAACACATACTTGTCCAGGTGTTGCTTCAGAAGTACATTTTTGTTCGGGACAAGAAATATTTTTTACATCCCCATCTTTAATTTTGACTTCTACATAACCACTGATGCAAGTTTTACAAAATATATGAGAACAGGGTAAAAATTTAAAACAATGTTCTCCTAACTTATCTGTAAAACAAATTTTACAAGTATACAAACTTTTGTTGAATTCAATATGATTACGTTTCTCGTTATAATCTATTAAAACTTGAATTGGATTCTTTCCAAAGGGACAATCAGAAAAAGCTCTCTTATCTATTTTTCTATTTTCTATCCCTTTATAACGTTGCCTCTGAAATTCCTTTTTACTACTTTTATTACTTTTACCACTACAACTACTTCTACTACTGTTATTCATATCTTTAGCAACAGTTTCTTTTGTTTCGTTTTCTTCTACGTGCTTTGGTAAACTTGATTCTTCTACGTGTCTTTCAGAATTCTGTGCTTTTTCCAAAGCTATTTTATAAGACGTATAAACAGAGTCCATGCTAATAGATTGTTTTATATTTAAAAATTGTAAGGTTTCATGCTGTAAAAATCCAACCCATACAAACAATATTTCCAGGCCTTTATTTTCTTCCCATAAACTATCTAACTTCTTGCACAATTTAGCAAGTGGTGCATGGCATAACCAAACTGTAGACAACGAAAACATTGGCGGTGAAGTGGAAGGATAATCTTCTGGTAAAGTAACATACAATGACAATGGTGGTAAATGTGATATTTGTACTTTCTCTATTGATTTTTCTGAATGTCTAGTATCTTTATACGTAAAATAATATTCTTCTGGAAGAGTTATAAATATTTTGAAATTACACTGAAAAAGTTTATCATCATTGGAATAAGAAAATTCTTCTTTATTATAGATGCTTTCTAAAGCAGTAATTTCATCTTTCTGTTTTTCACTATCCATTGAAAATCGAGTATTTTTAAATGTTTCTTTTTATTTGTCTTCTTTATTATTTGTTTCTCGTTATAACGTTTTGTCTCTCTCAACTTTTCTCTTTTCTATTTCTATGATATATTTTATTTTCTTCTTTGGTAAATAAATTATTTAAATACCTGTCAAGGTTAGATTATGAAATCAATGTAATAAATCGATTATTTGTTAAAATGAATTTTTATAATACGTAATTTTATAATTACTATCAATGTTTTAATATAATTTCCAACCTCAAATTAACACTTATCAAATAAAATATTTACTTTTGATATTAACTTCGTAAAATTGAACACTCTCGAATACTATCGAGCTATGAATGACGAATTAAACTATAGTTGAGTAAGAAAGGCTTCTTGATTTGAAATATGACTTTAATTTATATTTCATTGTTTTAAATATATAGTTTAAAAAAAAAAAAAAGATAAGAAAACAATTCTTCTGTCCTAAATCAACAACGTATCAACGTATTATTTCTAACATTTATTATTTTTTTTATTCAAATTTTCAAGAAGCGGGAAAATTCTAACTTAAGACAAACTTTAAGCGTAAATAATTATTTTTATCATCGATGTGTGTACATATTTTATATATAATTTATCTTTAGTTATTATACGTCTTCCCGAGTGAAATTATATTTATGTATATACATTTTCTATTCATTCTGTATTCATATTTGAACACACTTTTCTTTTCACGTTCATTTAATGAACAAGTTCCAGTTATGTACATGTGATTATGACGGTCTTGTTATAAAATGGTGAAACGATTTGTTTACAATAAAATCATGTCAATTAATTGATAAAAGTATATTATTTCAACATACATTTATATATTTGATATCCTCGGTTGTTTATCAATTTTTATTTCACGTAACTTCGTACATGTGTCAACGTAGATATACGCGATATTTTATTTTCATTTATTTTTCTACATATACAAAATTTATTTCCTTTTAAATTAGTGTCTAATGAATTCTGAAAGTGAAATGTGGCAATTAATTCTTCCGTTATCTATCAATGTTATTATGTCAATCGGTGCATATTTTTTTACCATTAATTTAATTCCCAGATTAAAAGATCTCTTCATTAAAGCTAACCTCTATGGAATTGATATGAATAAGAGGAACAATCTGAAAGTGTAAGTTATAAACGATATTTATAAAACAAATGAACATTTCTTAGTTGATATTACCTTCATTAACTTCATTCTTACAGTCCGGAAGCATTAGGAGTTGTTACAGGATGTATATTTCTTATAATAATGTTCTTATTTATTCCTGTACCGTTCACAGATTATATTTTCAAAAATGAACATTTTCCACATAACGAGGTAAACTTACATACTTATATAATTTACATATTATTATAATTAACTGGCATAGAAAAAAATAATAAATATATACAGTGTTTTAAGATATATGTACATCACTTCAGGGGTAGTTTTAGTAGATTAAAATGAATAAAACTATCTCTGAAATTATGCCAACATATATTTGGAAACATCCTCTATATGTTGTATAGAGAAAAATTCTAAATTTTAGTATTGGAATGAAGTTAATAACTTATAAACTTACATTACAGTTTGTTGAATTTTTGGCAGCTCTACTTTCTATTTGTTGTATGCTGCTTTTGGGTTTTGCCGATGATGTTTTGGATCTTCGTTGGCGACACAAATTATTATTACCTACTATTGCCACTTTGCCACTTTTAATGGTCTATTACGTAAACTTTAATTCGACATTGATTATAGTGCCAAAACCTTTAAGATTTTGGCTTGGATATTCAGTAGATTTATGGATATTCTATTACGTTTATATGGGAATGTTAGCAGTATTTTGTACAAATGCTATTAACATATTGGCTGGTATAAATGGTTTGGAAGTTGGACAGAGTTTGATAATTGCTATCAGTATAGTAATATTCAATATTTTAGAGCTATCAGGAGACTTGTGGAAAGCTCATAGATTTTCATTGTACTTTATATTTCCATACATAGCCACTTCTCTTGCATTATTTAAATATAATTGGTAAGTCTAACATAAGATATTATAAATGATAAAGAAATATTTAAATGAATATTTATATAGTCTATATAAAGCAAAAAGGAGATTTTTAAATTAAAAATAGAATTATATAGGCCATTCATTTCTTTATAAGTTATATATGTATAAATCATTTAACATTCATATTTTAATCAACATAGTATTTTAGTATATAAATTCAGTATATAATATTATACAATATATGCTGAGTAATGAGTATGAAGTAATATCACAGTCAGAGTATGACCAGTGTCTCAATAGTAGTCTAACTTAGCGTAAAAATTTTCTATCAGCCAGTCATATTTCCATGTGTTATTGAGTACAGTTTCAGGAGCAAAATACAGATCATGAGATTTTGAGACCCTTAGGAGATTAGTTTTACCATCTATCCATAATCCACTTCCTATAAGATCTTCTATAAAAGGAACATCGATCCTTTTCTCAATTTTTGGCATTTTGTTAGATTTGTTTGTATTACGAAGGTTTATTATAATATTGGCTGGAGCTTGACATAGATAACAATACCATCCTCCGTAATGATTTAAATCTCCAATTACTAATCCAAGAACATCTCTTTCGCTCGTTTCTTCCAATAATTGTTGTTGCAGAATTATAGAATTTGACTTATAAGCTTCATGCATTAATCCGATAGTACATGCGTTAAGAGTTATTGTTGTTTTAAGCGGATGTTGCCAATAAAACCCATAGATCAACCATCTTAACCTGAAGCCTATGGGCTGAGGCCATCCATCGTATACTTTAAGGAACATCAGTGCTCTAGAATTTAATATTTGCTCTGGCTCAGTCATTACATAAATATCATCATCTCTTAAATTCTGCACGGCAGTCTTTACTTTCTCCCATATGTACTTAGATAGTACTCTCGATGGTTTGCGAGATTTTGTTGCTGCATTAATATATAAAATCTTTTTTTGTTCCCGCTGCAACAATCCTTTAGATAACTTATGATGAAAATTATCTTCTGCACCATTAAAATCACAAATTACAAAAAGGTCAACTACATCGTATAGTTCTTCTACAATAACTTCTGCAATTGCCGAATTATATTCGTTTAAGTAAAAAGTATGAATTATGCGTCTAGCTATTTTACGATGTTTCAATTTAATATTTTGCTTAGATGCCATGATTGCTCTCCACACCACTTCAGGTTGTCCACAGTCTGTCCCATGCCAACCTTGATTACAAATACATTTTTCAGAGATTTCATTAATCCCCATTTTACGATCATCGACTCCATGCTTCCAGCATGTAGTATGATTGTATATTCGAAATAATTTAAAAGTTCTGATATCATTTAGGTATGTCTCACCGCTGATTGTCTGATATTTTGGAAGTCTTTTGTGTATTGTTCGTTCTGTATGATGACCCTACAATTAGATAATAAATGTCATAGTTTATAAAATATATTGTTAATAGTCAAAAAATATAAAATAATATAAATTTTTTTTTTTATACCTGAGTTTCTTCAAAGTTAACAAAACTGACAGAGCTACGCGTACTGGCAACAACTATTTCAGATGGTGGAGTTGTTACAACATAAACCATAACAATAAGAACTTGTAAAACCAACAACGTATAAAGTAACGCCAGCTTCCCATCTAGGCGGGTCTGCATGGCACTATTCTCCACTTAAAAAAATGTTCAGTTTTTCATTTTACGTTTTTCTATCCGTATCTTTCTTGAAGCAAAACATTTCTTCTAAATATTCAAATAATCAATATAATCTGAAAATAGAATGTCTACGTTTATAAAAACATTTATATATACTACACATATTAATATACATTTTTTAAATATATATATATATACATATATACATATATATATATATATATATATATATATATATATATAATGGATAATTAATTGATGATCCAAATAATCGATTTAAGAAATATAATAGAAACACTATGACGATATAATATATTACGATAAAAGATAATGCATAATTTGATATAAACTCACAATGCAACGTGACGAGGATCCAATGCCCCCGCGACGTGACGTTCTAGTCGTGACGTCACTGTTCTCCGACGTGCCATTTAATTTTGAATGGCTCCTTATGACTAGAAGACAGTAGCGTCCTCGCTGACTAAACGTGTGTTGTTCTATTCGATTTTCAGTATTCCGCAGATAGGTAGATCGTTCTTCGTTCGATAGTAATGCATATTTTTTTATGTTCCCAGAAGAACCTTGGTATTACTCCGATGATTGCTTCTTTTAGTCTGAGTCTCTTCACTCAGAGACTTACCTGAAATCGTCTTAAATGTAGTATCCAAACCACGCCCGAATGGGCGACTATACTCGTGCCTCATCGTTCATTCGCCAAATTTCTCGGCAAGCGTGATCGTGACTATTCGTAAGGCGCACGCGTCTTGCTTGGTTTTGCCATTAGATCGTCGATCATAAAATGTAGAATGTAGAATGTACAAACAATATCTTATATTAGTCTCCTTCTTTGACTAGAATCTTATAGTTTTTCTTCATTTAATTATTACCATATTTCTTATTTATATGTATATATAAAACTATAATATGTAATATTAAAATATTCTTATTGCATTTAAGGTACCCATCAAAAGTATTTGTAGGAGATACATTTTGCTATCTGTCTGGAATGACATTTGCAGTTGTTGGTATTATTGGACATTTCAGTAAAACTACTTTATTATTTTTTATCCCACAAATCATTAATTTTGTATATAGTGTACCACAACTGTTTCATTTTGTACCATGCCCTAGACACAGACTTCCAAAGTAAGTTTCTTCTTTTTTTCTTTCTGTTTACAAATAATAACATGCTGAATTAGGATTGTAAAAAAGGAAAAGAAAAGGAAAAAAAAAATCAATTTTATATCTTTCTGCAGGTATAACAAAGATACAGATAAATTGGAAACCAGTGTCACAGTATTCAAATATTCTGATCTGAATCCTTTAGGTATGTTGCATCGATAGATTTGTTTCTATATATATGCCTTTTATATCTAGATCATGAGATAAATTATTTTTTTTAAATAGGTAAATTTTTAATGTGGGTCTTTAGAACCGCAAAAATTGTCCAATGGCAAAAAAGTGACGAAGACACCGTGACATGTAATAACTTAACTCTAATCAATTTTTTATTAATTAATATTGGACCAACAAGGGAACCTAAGCTAACATTAATTTTAATGTTATTACAGGTATTGTTTCTAACGAAATGTTATACCAACTATATATATAGATTTTTGCTTTTTCTTTATATGCAATTATGTACACTTAATATATGAATCTTTTAGGTTTGTTGTAGCTGTTTAGCATTTGTTATACGTTACCCATTTGCTTCAATATTTTATGATATCTGAAGTACAGAAGAAACGATAAATATAGACGATAATCTGTGTAGTAGGTGTTACATTCTTCTTTGTATATAAAGGATTTGTAGTAATATGTCTACTACTGTAATTTTTACATTAAATGATATAATATAGATTACTAAGCAAATTATAAATAAATACATATGAAAGGCATATACTTTAAAATGCTTAGAAATACAATTTCTAAGTAAAAATGTGAAATATGTATATATCCTAAAATAACATTCACATAAGTTCCTTAGTAAGAGGTAATTGAAGAGATAAAGAAATAAATGACATAATTTTATTATAAGCTTATATAAGTTTATATATATATATATAAATATATATATATATATATATTAAGTCTATTGTATAAATCGTGTATAACTTGTTTAAAAACTTTCTGTAATCTTATGTACAAGATAATAAAAAAAATGTATTTCAATTCATGATTAGAGCTTATTATATCTGCTTAATATATTATTTACTTCGTATTCCCTTTTGTTTGTTTTAATTTATGATAAAAAAAAGACAAAATCAATAAATAATATAAATCAAATATATCGGAAAAATGTTACACTTTTAAAAGAATGCAAAATATATAGCCTTTCATAAATACTTGATACAAAAAATGATGCTGAAGATAATCATGTTATTTGTACTAATATTTTTTAAATGAAATACTCTGTATATATATACATATATTAAATAGATAAAAATAAACACAATACAGTTGAAATAAAGATTTTTTAAAAGTGCTATTATTTGTATCAAGTCTGTTTGATAATGTTTCAGTACTAATAAATGTTTTCAATGGATGGAATATAATATATTAAATTATTAAGTATAAAACGTCCGATTACTTTCAGTTCGAAATCGGATATTTCATATTGACTTAATAATATTATCATTCATAGTAAACTTAACTGTTAATTAAATGCTATACAGTATAATAAAAAATGAGATCATTCTAGAAATGATCTCTGAAAAAATATATGGCAATTTTAACAACATAATCAAATTGATTATGAAGAATATTGAAATCAAATAGCAACGCATAAAAAATACCGAACAATCATAGTGTACATACATTACAAGAAAGTTTTGCCAATAATAAATATATATATATATATTAAAATTTCAATATTTTGTTGGTATTAAATAATTAGAATCATATATATATATGTATAATATATATAATATGTTTTATATATATATAAAATATATATAAACAAATAAGTAAAAAAAATTATATATATTATATATAAATATATATATATGTAAATTTATATTCTATAGCTTCATACAGGAACGTATTTTTTTTGCAGTTGCTCGAGCAAAGAATTAATACATTTTCAAATTTTATTTTATACATTATACCTATTTCAATTTTCGTGACATAGAAACGTAAAAGATTTTATGGCATATTTAGAAAATTTTTAAGATCTGGATCTAATCCTAATCTGTCTCTTATGACAATCTGCGCTTTTGCTCCATCCCTTAAACTGAAAATATGTGTGAGTTCCATTGATGTGCGACCTAGTGCTATAGCTTTATCGAACAGTTCTATTGCTTCTTTTAAATTTCCTCTATAAAATATGATATAAGTATTATTATAAAAGTCAAAATCATCAATTGGATCGCTTATTATGAAAATGGTGTAAGTCGTCTATGTATAAAAAAAATTTACTTGCATTACTTTCATAATAAACAATTCAATGATGTAAATACATATATAGAAATATGTTAAGAAGTATATCATTCATATTAAAAATTTGATGTACCTTTGTACTTCTATCGTTCCTAAAGTTTCATATCCAAATTTACACTTGTCATCAAGTTTCAATGCTTCGTTTATGTATTCGATAGCTTTATTAATGTCATTATTCCATTGTAAGTACATTAATCCTCTATGCACATACGTAGTGGCATTATTTGGATCTTTTTCAATTGCTTTAGCAAAATATTTATCTGCTGAAGCATAATCCATCGTTTCTGACAACACCTATATTATATAATGGTATATATACATACGAATTTAAAATGTTACATAATAATAATAATAATGTACAATGGTATACGGTAATCTACCGTAATATAAAATAAACATAGAATATTTTAATATACCTCAGCGTACAATGTATAGCATTCAGGACAGTCAGGGAATTTGTCAATTATTTTTTTAAAATTTTCTAAGCAAACTTCTACCATTTGTACATTCCTCTTGTTCATGGCATAACGATAATCCGTATAACATTTTTGTATATTTGTTAATCCAAAATCAGGATTTAAATCAACAGCTTTTTGATAATCTTCTTTTGCTTCATCCATTTTGTCCATAAGCAAATCTACCTAATATTCATATAATACCAAATGTAATTCGTATTAAAATATATCATTTATATAATTTAAAACACATATTACGTATTATATTACCTGTCCTCTATGATGATAGATATCACTACAATTTGGATCAAGATTAATAGCTAAATCAAAATCAATGAATCCTTTGTCTGGATTTTCAAGTTGCATATATAAGCTTGCTCTTTGAATTAAAGCATTAACTTTTATTTCTGTAGATGCATTAGGTGAATTTATAATTGTTTCAAAATCTTCTAATGCTGCTTCATGATTCCCTAAGAGTAAATAAAATGTTGCTCTTAGAAGTAACGTTTCCATTTCCCATGGTAAGACTTCTTCTGACTGTTTGTTATTAATTTCATTTGTACAAAGTGATATTATGTTATCATAATCTTGATCATCTAATGCTTTTACAATTTTCTTAAAGCCTCTACAGAGTATTAAAGAAAAATACAAACATTATAAATTTACATAGTGTTACGATTATTGTTATTAAGAATATAATTATTGAAAGATATATAAATTAAAATAATTGTCAAATACTTACGTAGAGAGATTATCACGGCACAAGATTTTATTTATAAGAAAAACTTGACCATTATTAAACGAATTGATGTATTTTTTGATAAAATGCTTGCTCGGCATTATTAACTTTTTATTTGCCCAATGTTCTTGAGCACGTTGCTTACCTATAAAAATGAAGTTCAGCTTTGGCTAGAAAGTTTTCAAAATGAGATTCCAATGGAAAAAACTTACCAAGTTGTTTTAGAATTCTATCTGCTATTGTTAAGGCAGATGGATTGGTACATCGTTGCAAGAAACACGCAGTAGTAACATCTTCTAAGGCATGTTCTAAATCATTGGTATATTCTAAAGCTCGCGCTCTACGCAAAAATGCTTTAACATATTTTGGATTTAATTCTAATGCTTTCGTACAATCTGCTTTTACTGCACTATATTTTTTCTGTAACATAATATTTAATGATTATATATAAATATATGTATATATATCTAATATCAGTTATAATAGTGATCACCTATACAATTAGAAAAACAATTTGTACCAAATGTTCGTAAGCTGCAGCTCTGTTTTGATAATATATAGCCAATTCTTCTTTATTATCTTTTGGACAAGCATCAATGGCATTATTATATAAGTTTATAGCTTCGTCATATTTTCCTATTTTAAAGTGAACATTGCCTTCGTCCTTAAATTTTTTTGCCTTTTCTAAGGGAGTCTAAAATAAATGAACTTTTAGTATAAGTAAATGAATAAGTATATTCGAAATTGATGATTGATATTAATTAAATTAAAAGTATATGCTCTAGCGTGTCATGAATTAATCTGTCATGCACTATTGAACTATGAGACATGTTTCTTTGAACTATAGATAAATATATCATATGTTTTATTAGAATACACACGATCAATGAAATTTGTAATTACATTTCTAACCTCAATTTGTGACGTGTTATCGGGTTTTGAGTTGCAATCTCCATCGATCGAAATTTGCTTATCGTTCTTATTATTAGTACCATTTTCTCGCAAGCCATATTTAGATTTACCACGTTCTGGTTTCGAGCATGGCTTTTTATTATTTTTATAATACATGTAACCAAGTCCCAAAGCTACCGGAGCTCCTACCGCTAAAGCGAGTTGCCATTTTGGTAAGGCACTGCTGGTTACACTACCCACACTATTTGCTGCTGACATAATTTATTATCAAGAATAATTTAATTATTTTCCAAAATATATATTCTTCTTTTTTTATTTCTTCTTTATTAACCCTTCTTCCTTTCTCTTTTTCTTTTTCTTTTTCTCTTTTACCGATGCCCACACCGATACGCTGCTGTAGAGCGTTTGAATAACCAGAGTTTTGTGGTCATGCGGAATAATTGTATTCGTATAAAAGATTAAAAAAGAAATCTTCTATTCTAGTTCATTCCAGTTTGAATTTTTTAATTAGTTTTAATACAGAAGAACTTACATCGCCTTTACAACTACGTTTCACCCTATAATTAATCACAATCGTCTCTACTGTGAACTACTTCACCTCCTTGGGTATACGATTTCCAACGTTATGATTTATGCTCTGTTTAGTTCTTTATCTCACCATATCGAGAAGTTGTCGCTATTATCTATTGTCATAGATTACATATTATCCTTGTACTCTTGTATTACTTATGTTTTCTTATTTGTTCCAAAGTTATATAAGATAATTTTATTGTTTCATATATATATATATAAAGTTTTGAATTTACAATTCTTTTATCTATTTTTTATTTTTATTATCCTAAGATGTATGTGTATATATATATATAATAATTTTGTAATGAAACATAATGATTGATAGTTCTAATGATAATTAGTTTTTTTTTCTTCTTAGATAATATATTATTATTATTATGTTTATTATTATTTATTATATTAATTTTAATCATTATTCATTTTTCAGGATATAAATTTGAACGATGTTATTGCATTTAAAAACTTCGCGCTCTTTTTAAGCGCATGTGCTATATTTTCAAGTAAAGATGATCTGTCAACAGGAACGATGTTTTATCAACTTTCATGCCAGAAGATTGTTAAATTTTGAAGAGGTTATGAAGTTAGAGAATCATCACAAAAATTATCAAATTTTTTGAACGATGCTTACTAATCGAAGTTATACAGTATATGCAAGCAAATATAATTAGAAGACGTTGTTTTTTAAAACTAATATTGTATCTTGTTTAAGTAGTGGCACTTGTCAAAATGGCAATACTAGAAGAAGGCAAGACGTGGTATGTCTTTATAAGAAAATATTATTTTTTAATATCAGTAATTTTTATAACGATTATTTATACTTAACATAATTTTACGTCACACTTTGTTTACTATATTTAAATAATCCTGTTAAGATTTGTTAAATATACGCATATAGTATCAATTTATCTTAAATATGCTTCGATATTTTGGATTATTTATTATTCCATCTCTAAATAAGTATTTTTAATATATAAATTTAGATATTGTTTGTATGAAATTAATATACAATTCAAATTCTATATTACTATTGGTAAATCTTTTAAAATAAAACAAAAAAACAACTTATTTCATTATATTTTTACATTCAATAATTATGTGAATATTATCAGTCAATGTTAAGCTTCTTTATCTCTTATTTATTTGTCTGTTATATATACCTATATGCATTTTGATTAACACACATTTATGGTAACATGAAGAATTATTATCAATAATGAGTTTCAAATATAATAACAATTATCTGAGATAGTTGAAATATCTGTTTGAATAATGAATATGCTTAATTAAAATTAATTAATAATTTAGGATACTGGAATTAGAAGCAGCATTGCTTGATGACGAAGCACCATCTGCGTCTGACATATATGCAATATGTAAAGGTCAGGCAGTACCTGAAGATCTAAGACCAGATGTTTGGCAAGCATGTTTAGATGTTTCTGATCGAGGTAATCAACTAAGCCATTTTAATGAGGTATTTGACTTGCCGGAACAAAATATTATACGAGATGATTGTGTAGAATTTGTTGGTAAGTTTGCTTTTTATTTTGATTATTCCAAAATATTAATCTTTGATTAATTTTAATGAAATAATTATCAATTCGATGAGTTTTTTTTTTTTTGTATATTTTCATATATTATATTGTAATATTTTTCATTAAAATATAGCAAAACTTGGAAATGACGATGAAGATAAAGTGTTTGTTGTTTCCGATTTGGAATCAATTATAACATATTATTGTAAAACTAAAGGAGTGCAATATGAAAGAGGAAATGGTTGGTTAGAATTACTTGGTCCATTAGTAGCTTTAAAATTACCACGCTCTTCAACATATAATTTATTTGAGGCAATAAAAAAATTATATATTCCAAGGTAAAAAAAATTTATTATTAAATGGATTTGATTTCTTCAATAAGTATAACGTTATTTGTATTTTTCAGAGGTGAAATATATAGTTCTGTATTAAGACTTTTACTGTTATATCATGAGCCAGAATTGTGTTCCTTTTTGGATACAAAAAGGGTATCACCTGATCAATATACGAAAGGGTGGGTGAATACTTTATTTGCTGGTGTATGTTCATTACCAGCTGTATGTACAATGTGGGATTTATATTTTATGCAAGCTGATCCTTTTTTTATGTTGTTTCTTTCTCTTATAATGGTAATAAATGCAAGGTTAGAAAACAATTAATTTTTTACTTAATTGTGTAATATTATTATTTAAATATTGCACATATTAAATCAAACTTTCATTTCTATATTTGTACAGAGAGCAAATATTAAGCATGAAAGATGAAGGTAAACAAAGTATAATAGATGCCATATCAATGATGCCATGTGCTTTGGAAGCCGAAGATGTAACAGATTTTTGTTCATTAGCACAATATTATGCAATGAAAACTCCATCATCTTTTAAACACGACTTGTATCCTGTTATGTTTGGTGATAATTATGAAAATAAATTGATATCGCATGCTTTATGTTTACCAGTATCTGCGCAAGAATTAGTAGAAAATGCTATTGAAACTCCGTCCGTGTCTAACAATTCTGTTGAATCAGTTAGATTTTTTTTAGTTGATTGTCGACCTGCAGAACAATATAATGCAGGACATTTGCCAACTGCATTTCATTTGGACTGTAATTTGGTATGTTTATTGTTATTTTATTTCTATTATAAATACTATAAATATTATACAATTTTTATATATTAATAAATACTATTCATGTAATGTTCATTGTTTTAGATGTTACAAGAACCATCTGCATTTGCTACTGCAGTACAAGGATTATTACAAGCACAGCGTCATGCAGTAGCTGTTGGTTCGGACGCAGGAGGAGAACATCTTGTCTTTTTAGGTAGTGGCAGACAAGAGGAAGATCGATATACTCATATGGTAGTGGCTTCTTTTTTGCAAAAACACACTCAATATGTGAGCATGGTTACTTCAGGGTACCAAGGTATGATCAAATATATTTGATACATACTTTTTATTATATTAATCTCATGCACTATAATAACGTGAGAAACTCGTGACGAATTTTATGGGTCAAGCATAAAAAGCATTAAATATAGCACTAGATATAACACGCTACTCTACATGTTAAATAGTGCAAGGGATTAATGAAATAAAATCAAAATTATAATAGATTATGTTAATATTCTTTAGCAATACACGAGTATTTTGGAGATGAAGTGGTTTCTAGTTTGATCGATCATAATTCGCAACATTGTTTGGTATGTAATGCCAACATGTCGGAGACTAATTCTAATGAAGCAAGTCCAAATAAAACAAAGAACAATAATATTGATCTGTTTGGGAAGATTGGTATGGTAATGAGATTAAAGAGTCAAAAAGTAAAAGGAAAACTTTTTGATTATATAGTTAATCCTTCTGCGAGTGTTAATAGCAATATGGATATGAGGGGTAATAAAGATTTAGAATACATTAGACGATCAAGAAAAACACCACCCGTTTTTAGTATAGATGATGATCAAGAATTGGGTGAGTTAATAATCAGTACTTAAATTATTTATATAGATATATATATATATACTTATTGAAAACACATGCAAGTTTTTTTTTAGATATGACAATGACTAATAATGAAAGTGAAGAGCCTATCGAGGTTGTGTCTATTCAGCAATGGATGAAAGATCCTAAATTATTACATTCCTTCAAGTGTCAAGAAGTTAAAGTTAATGGAGACCTTTGTAATAGGTAAATCAAATTTTTAATTTCAAATGATTCTTTTATTATATGTTGAAATATGTATAGAGACATATATATATATTTATTCTAAATTTTCCTGTTATAGCTTATTGTTAATTACTGATACCCATCTCATTGTACTCCGTGAGATACAAGAACGTAGAGGTGCAGCACACGTAATTGTTAAACGTCTTTTAACTAGTATTGTTAAAATAACATCCAGAAAACGACATTCAGACCTAATTACTTTCAAATATGGTACTACACAATGTAATCATACAGTGATCACCGATATGGATAAATTTCTTATACCTAATGCAAGCGAAGCAACTAAATTAATCACAGAACAAATTTTAAAACAATTGGAACCATCTAACGAAAATAACGAAAATAACGAAAATAACGAAAATAACGAAAATAACGTAAGTTCTAAATGAGTACAATAATTGAATTATAGTATATGATTTTAATTGCAGAAGGAATTCATTTATGAATAATATATTGAAAGTTTTTAATTTATCTTATACACATAAATATAAAATATTATAAACGTTTATCTCTGCTTTTAATACAATATATATTTATTTTGATAGTTAACATAATGAAATTCATAAGGTATTACAAAATCGGTAGACCACGATAACATTTATTATAATTAATAATAATTAAATTACATCTCTTTGAATCAATTCATATTTCATATATAAAATTATAGATTTTTATTTTATTATAGGGTAACTTAAAACTTGTGTTGTGAGCTGATTGCCCGAGTCTAGTCAAAAATTTGTCATGTTGTACATTATGCACACAGAGAACTTAAATTTTTGTCTAATAAATCATTATAAATGAAATATAAGGAAAAGAAAATACATTCATATAATATATAATATATGAAATAGTATTATATATTCTATATTTGACTATATAACATTTAATAGCTTTCATATAAACACATCTTGCATTCAATAATGTTGATACACATACATTTTATATTTATATTTAACATATACCATATAGGAAAAACATATTCCATTTCATTTCTTCACAAATTTTATAAACTGGCTGTGATAGAAACTATGATTCTATTAATAGATTTTAACAAGTTCTTAATGCATAATGTACATGCAAGACTGAGGGCTTAATATATGAAAAAAAAAAACTCGAAAAACAATATATAATCGAATAGCAAATTAATTAAATTTTGAAATTTTTAAACACAATATGATTATCATGGTATTAATATAAATATATGAAATATTGTTTAATTTTTTGTTAATAGTTCACATTATTTAAAGTACTTAAGATATTAATTTAAATGAATGATGTTGTTACCAGAGTTAAACTAATAATTAATTTAAAAGATATTTTCATTTTATATAATATGATGTAACGCAATTATACATGTATTGTACTGTCTAGTGATTTGTGAAAACTAAGTTTTTATATACAAAAAATAAATTCATTGAAATGTCTTTTAATTTTAAAATTTAAACAAAAAATATTACATTATTTGTCTTAGAATATCACATAAAAATGTCCATTTGATTATTTGACACAAGCTAGTATATACATTTATGCAATATTCCAACATTATATGAATCATACAAGATCTAGATGAATCTTCTGAAAGAAATTCAAAGAAAGTAGTACTGACTTTGTATTGCCTTTATTCGTATACAACTCCATTTTTACGATAAATATGAGATATTTAATAAAATAATTGCTATTAGGAAAATTAATCATTATTTCTTCAATATATATATATAAATAAATATACATAAATCTATTTCAAAGTATGGAAAAATTTGTCTCTTAAAGTCTAATTAAGAGTATCTTGATAAAAATATTTCTAATTCATAATTTTCTATGCTCTCATAAATAAAAAACAATACATTTATTACTTTTATAATTGAATTAGTAATTACTGTTAACTCTCTCTCTCTCTCTCTCTTTCTCTACAATCTCTTACACATTAATAGATTTATTTGTTTATTTATTTATTATACACTGATCACACTTATTAGAGAAAGACTGTTTTAAACAAATTGGCTTGTATTGATTTGCATAATTTTTGGCTACAAGGTGTAATAACTAATGGAATTAAATTTATATTATGCTGTTATATTTGTACAATAAGTAGAAAGAAACAAAAAAGAAAATAAAGTTCGCAATAGAGCTTCCAAAGAAGAACGTCTTGATATATATATCTAACAATAAGTAATTAAACAAAATGATATAAATAATATTACTTATTCGTAGAAATAATATTTAATATAATTAGACGAAGCATTATATAAGAAAATTTCATTATATCTTTTCGGAAATGTAAATAAGAATATATGTATTATAGATGATGTACAATAAATAATTATAAGTCAGCAACCAACTTACAAAAATTTCTTTATTAAAAAAAAAACTCTATTCACCTGTTCTTTTTTTAGAGAAAAAAAAAACAGAATCTTTTTTGATATCGTATTTATCAGGGGATATGCTATCTCCTAAAAAAGAAAGTAGATACAACAAAATACACCTTTAAAAATGAAAGTCTGACTGATAAGTATAATTGTAAAAAGATTATTTTTTTTATTTTAATACTGATATGAAAGAGAAGATAAAATGACTAGATAGCGAACGGACATTTAAGCGGCTTTCTCACGTCAGTTTGTATAATATATATTTTTACTATGATTCTAATATTTCATATTTAAAATAATGTTTTAAAATATAATAATCATTATAAAAATGGGATCTATAAATTGGGGAGAATTGTTTCCAGGAAGATGGAGTCCAGTTATTTTTCTTTCTTATATGGCTCTTTTTATTAATCAAGGTAAATTTGAGGTTAAGTTATTATTTTGCATCACTGCATTTGTTGTTTATTTAATATAATATATGATAAGTCTTTTGAAAAAGTATTTATCGAAATACTTGTTTCTAATATATAATTATATTATTTTGTAGAATTATAGATTCATAAAGTGATTATTTAGATGCACTTGTTGACCAATTAAGTCAAATTGTTTCTTATATTGTTTATATGGATATATACATATATATATATTACAGGAATTATTGTAACATGGTCTCAAAAAAATGGTCAATACGAATATAACATTGTAACAGTGGTATTGTTAACAGAGGTTTTAAAATTAATTGTATCAGCTATTTTATATTGGAAAGAGTAAGTGCATTCAAAAGCAAATCTTTTTCATTTTACTTGCCTTTTTATATGTTTATATATATATATAATATTTAAAAACATTTGTCTATGTTTTCAGTAATAAAATATTATCTCTTTTTCAAGAGATTGGAACGCATAAAAAGGGTATGTAATTAATCATAAATAGATGAAATTTAGTCAGATAACATTGGAATATTTTCTCTATCTATATAACATATCTATAGAGAACAGTTCAAATAATTGTTATTCTATATTTTTAGTGCTTCTACTATACTTAATACCTTCATTTTTATATTGCCTGTATAATAATCTGGCATTTATCAATTTGGCTGCATTCGATCCAACAACTTACTATGTTCTATTGCAATTCCGTGTTGTTATGACAGGAATTATATTTCAGGTAAATATTTATTAATTGATTTTTATTTATATCAATGAGATTTTATAATATTCTTTTTTGTTTCTTCAGCTTATATTTAAAAAGAAATTATCTGTAAAGCAATGGCTGTCTTTATTATTGCTGACTCTTGGTTGCATGATAAAACATGTAAATATTAGTATGGATGCTAATGTTAGTGCTAAATTTGTACTAAATAAAAATATATATCTCATCTTTATTCAGGTTAGTCCTATTTAATATAATACTTATATATCTGTTTGGTAAAACGTCTTGGTTATTATATACAAAATTAATTATTTTATCTTACAGACATTTTGTTCATGCTTAGCTGGAGTTTATAATGAATATTTACTCAAGAAAGGAGCGAATATTAATATTTTTGTACAAAATGTCTTCATGTACGTTGATAGTATTTTATGCAACGTTATAGTATTTTTATTATTAATAACATTTCGAACCAATGTTACTGGTATATTCAATAATGTTGGATCTAGTATTTTGATGCAACCCAAGGTAATAATAATAATGCTAAACAATACAGCCATTGGTATTATAACAAGTTTTTTCTTAAAAAACTTAAATTCTATATTAAAGACATTTGCTAGTGCATTAGAATTAGTATTTACAGCAATTTTATGTTGGATTATATTCGATATACCTATTTTTATAAATACAGTAGTATCTATTGCCATGGTTAGCTACTCTGTAATTTTGTATTCTCAAAATCCAGTTAATAATGAAAAACCAACAGGAATAGAATCTAAACAATTGATGGTTTAAAGAATCGTACAATAGATTGTTAAAATATAATAGTAATTATGAATAAATTCTTACAGCAATATAGTCAAAAATAAAGTTATTAGAATATATAGAAGTATTCATTTCGAATCAGTATGAAACTGAGCACTAAGTTTATTTTATTTCAACAAAGTATTTTTATTTAATCGATCAATAATCAAAGATTAACTAAGTATATGTGTGTGATATTTATGTATTTATAAAATTTATAATAGTTATTTATATTACTTATTAGAAAGTAAAAAATATATATATATATATAATTATCAGCATAGATATTATACGTACAAGCGTGTGAAAACATATGTCGTACAAATTATTATTTAATTAATTATTTTTAGTAATTAATTAATGAATTACTTAAATCCCAAAGTTGACTTATATAGCATATGTCAGGATTTCTCCAATTTTTCCACTTTGCGATCCTCTTTATCGGTATAGATATATATAAACTAAGAATACGAATTCAAACGTTTGCTGATAATAAATCGCAAAGAAAATTTATTCGAAAACAATTCTTTGTTATACATACGAATATAATTTTACCATGCATTAAAGAGAAAACCAAATATTCATACTAATTTTTTAGTTATGTTAACATTTCTACGATTTCTGAATTTCGTAATACAACCCCCTTATGGGGTTGCGACCTATATTTTGAAAAGTCCTGATACATTCTATATAATAATAGATTACATATGTAGAATAGAAACATATTGTTACTAAACTAGAAATGCAAAATGCGAACAAGTCACAAACAAAGATTATTATAATTTCATTAAAAATAATAATATATATATTCATTTAAAAAAATGGTATATTAATCATTTTATATATTTATCTCCTCATATACATATTATTATTATTATTAATTTTATTACGTATTAATAAATAGATGTTACTCTTTCTTTTTTAATATAAATATTTTTTTATCGATATAATACCTATAAAAAAAAAAGAAAAAGAAATACGCTTCGCGATCGGCAATAATAATTAAAAAGAGAACAATTGTCAATTGTTAAATAATTTCATAGTTTAATACGTTGAACGTATACCTACTTGAAATAACGAGGGGAAGAATTGTTAAAGAGAAAATCTCGTGACTGGGTTTTAATAATGAAATGATCAATCGCGAGTCACGCTAAAGGGAAGATAAATATTGAACATCGATAATGGATGTATAAAGAGGAGGTACTTTTATCTGACCTTCGAGAAGCTACAGCTTGGAATGCATACAAAAAGAAAAAAAAAAATGAAATAAATAAATAAATGCATAAACTTATAGATTTTTATTTTGTCTTACTGCACAAAATCAAAGATAAATTCTTATTAATAAATTGGATGAAATGAATAATGTTAATAAGAAATAAAATAATGATATATATTGTATGCATTTTGTATATTATTGTATGCAAAAGAAAAGTAAAAAATGAAAGAAAGGTGATCGAAGCTTGTTCGTTCTTCTATCGTCGAGTAAGAGTTCAAGAGTTGGAAACAGTTTTACTAAAGTGGGGATGAAATGGTCGATATTACTTTTGAACCACCATGCTCGCGAGGAACAGGGGCAATAGTCACATGCCGGTCGTGGTCAAGTGAGGATACCGTTTCTAGTTTCCACTTCCGCTTCCTCAATATACGCGTGTCTTCACCATTATAAATATTAACTTCTTACTTTCTTTTTGTCCTTCTTTTTTTTTTAAACGTTTTATACTTAAACATTTTATTTCCTTTTTCTTTTTTTAACGAACACTATGACACATGATTGGTGAAACAAATACAAGAGGAAAGAAATGAGAATACTAATATATACGGTAGGTTCATACAATACAAAAATAAGGGTTGACAGACAAATATTAACTTAAACAATAATAATTAATACAAAATTAGAATAATCTTATATCGCTAAAAGTTCGATTATTTTATCTCGAGCTAATAAATATATATTCACTTTTTATACAATAGTTAAATCTCACATTTGTATATTTTTTTTCTTTGTAATTTTCTATTCATTTTCAAGCGGAAACGTTTCGAGAAAATGTATATATATATATATAAGTTCGGTTACAAACGATCTCTCTGATATTATATAGGGAGAATTTCTTTTGGTTATGCAATAGTGCATTTCGTGTGTACTACTTTTATACCACCAAGTTCGTGTCGTGAGATTTGACGATAAACTTGGCACAAGTTTTTCCCCGTTCGGTAGGTTGCTTGGCCGCTTTTTTCTATTTTTTTTTTTTTTGTTCTTTTTAAAAGTACCGCTTGAAAAAGAGGGTGAAAGTAGGGTGAAAAATGGTGAAAGGGAGAGAGGACGCTGATAAGTTTATAATAACTAATAAAGTACCGATCCTATCCGAACATCCCCCTGTTGCTTTTAAATATAAATTGGTTATAACGCGAGCCTGTAACAAGAGGGTTGAAGAACATATTCTAATCAACTCTATCCCTTCTTTATATCTGTGTTACAAATATGAATAAATACACATACACACGCGTGTATATCGTAAAAATCGCTCGATAAACGTGTTCATATTGTTGGTAATAAGGTAAGTCACCCTCTCTTCCGTAGTTGCTAGTATTTTTCTGACACGTGAATGGAAAAAAGGTCGTGTCATATAGAAAATAAGAAGTATGTATAGGTATAGGATGAACGATAACGAAATAAGGAAACATCATGGCGTAGTTAAGAGTTGAGTAAATTATAGCATTGGTAAATAGGGTTTTATTTTAGAATGCGGGTCATTCGATTATGCAAAATGTAGTGGTGTTCGTAGATTGGATCGCTTTAAAAGCTTTCTTGGAAAATCGAAAGACTATGATAAAGAAAAAACATAAGAAAACAATATAAATAAATCATATCCACATTTTTGATAAGCAAACTTTCGTAAATTAATATTACTAAGTTTAATTCTTAGGGATGTTATTTTTTGGACAGGTTTAAAATTAGATGAACAATATGTTTATCCGTTGAAACGTTTCGTCTCTACTTGAGACTTCCTCAGCAACTTGATAGTTATGTTCATAAATCAATATAACATCATTTTTATTACAGTCATAAGTTTTCACTATCTTATATATAGAGTCAATTTTTTAAAAACGTTATCCTACCATAAATTTTCGAACACTATTTACTACGTAAATAATATTTTTATTCAACAGGATAAGAATTTGCTAAAAAGATCTTTAGAAAAAGATAGAGAGAGAGAGAGTAAGAAGAAGAATAAGAAGAATAGGATGAAGGACAGATGGTTTCAACGAAACGAAACGTAAGTATCCGAGTTCTTCGTGTGTTCCATCGGTTCGACATCTATGACAGGATCTACAAGCTCGGAGGGCCTAAGGCCCCAGGAAACCTCACCTATTCCTACAAGGACAATATTATTTTCTCACGATTCTTTCGTGAACGAGGAACGAAGTCAGCATCATCAGCCACGTCGGAAGATGACTCCATTACCACCACCGACTGGTACACCAATACAACTAACTCCACTTTGGGAACACGTGGTTCGTATTAAATTAAATCACGTTTCAATTTATTATCATTTATCGTTTCTTAATATTTATTCAGTACAGTATTCATATATAACATGGGTCGTTTTGTTTTCTAATAATTCCATACCTAAAAGGGTTGATGACGAGTTAACTCGTCGTGGTACTTTCAAGATACATCATCCGTTTGTTTGTTCTTAAAATTGTTTGTCTTAAATAATTAATAAAGAATTAATTGTGTTGCTTTACCACGACATCGCGATGATAGTTGAAAATATAAGAAAACATAATTCGAATAGGTTCGAACGAGAAGATTTCCAACAGAGATCGATACTCGATTGATCTTTGTGGAGATATCAGAAAGATTGCGAGATCCAGAATGGGAAGTACGTCAACACGCGGTTCGTGTTTTAATGGACGTGATGCCGACTCTATCCGCAGAAATCGTCGACGAGGTAATGCAACCGGTGGTACCAGAATTATTAAATAATTTAGGTCATGCAGCACCGGCCGTTCGTAAGGGTGCTTTGGATGCATTGAGAGTTTACCTCGTACATTGTCTTGATAAAGAAAGGATCGTGAAAAATGTAAGGATTAAAAGGATTAATGATTAACACATTCGTGACCGGTTAACATTTTTAATTGTTCATTTGGTCGATCAATTTTGTTTCATTGCTAAATCAACGTGTTAACCCTTCTTTGCATGATTTTTTCTTCTTTTTAAAATAAATCAGGGTAATGTAATTAATGCTCTAGATTAAAGGAAAAATATTTAAAATAATCCTAGTGCAATTTTTTGACAACTGCGTTTTGTTGTACGCAATAGTCGCTTAAAAAGTTGCCAGCAACAACAAATATACAGTACAAGGCTTTGAGTACCTTTTTTTGTTGGCTAAATATTATGATTGAAATGTTAATATAATCAAGATTATTAACTTAGAAAAATATAAATAAATGTTAATACTAAGTTTATTCTTAGGGAAGTTGTTTTTTGGACTGGTTTA
>JACGWG010000065.1:77503-88131 GCA_023678865.1 Polistes exclamans
TTAAACCAGTCCAAAAAACAACTTCCCTAAGAATAAACTTAGTATTATTATGATTGAAATTTCCATCATCATGCAAAGAAGGGTTAAACTTGTTCAATTTGTAGTATTATTTTTACTATTAATAATATGTTATATATTTGAAGTCATTATAAATGTAGTATTGCAGTTGAATGACATCTTGTTCGAACGATAAAGCCTGTCACGAATGTGTTAATTAAACTGACGTAAAGTTGAACCGAATGGATTCTCGTTGATTCTGATAAATCGTACGTAATTGTTTAGATATTTCGGGATGGTTTTAATCGACGAGATGCTCAGGACGTATTCCAAACGAATTTGATAACAGGAGTGATATTAAGTGCACCATCATTGTTATTCCCATCGTCGAATAGTACACGTCCTAGCAAAGATATCATCAAATACGTAACCTTTTCATTGGCCTCGCGTTTGACCCAGGTTACCTATCAGGAAGCTATTTTCAAATCGTTGATGAAAATTCGCGAGACGATAGGTACCGGTGAATTCGACGACATTATTTCCGGTTACGACGGTGAACTGAAAAAACACTTGGAAGTTCTCTGCAAGGTTTACAACGTTAAACCGAGTAAGAAGAACCAAACTAAGGTATCTTTGGAAAGGAAAGAAGTTAACAATTTAGAAGAAGAAGAAGTTGAATCAACTACTACTTGCGATAGAATTTGGGATAGCGATAGTGATACTTCTGGCATTGCTGAGGAAGAAGATGAAATCGTTGATGCAGGAATTATACCTGCATCTGCACCACCAGCACGAGTTGTATTAGAAACAGAAATAAAATTCAACGAAGAGACTGCTATAACTATGACAATTCTAGAAGAAAAATCAAGGAACAGCGAGGAAGACGAAGAGGCTGAAGAAAGTGGTACGGATGTAAGAAACGAAACTGAAATAACGAGTGAACATAACGACAAAAGGAAAACACCCAGGCGTGTACACTTCGGTGGTGAAATTGTTAAATTAAGGACACCCGATAGCGACGATACCGAATCGGTTCTCGTAGTTTCTTCAAAAACTAGAATACCCCTTCCAGTTTCACCAGCTACAAAAATGCCATCGGAACGACCACGTCGTAGATCTATATCTCAACCCAACAGTCCTCATTTTGCTAGACGTAACAACGATAGAAGAATGTCAAGATCACTTTCGAATAGTCCTAAAAGAGAATTTTATACTCATAATGCTGACCTAAGCCCGAAAAAAGGTATCCTAACGCGAACGAACAGTCCACTTTTTCTTATCGAATCGATAGATCGTCAGTTAAACGATAAGAAAGATAAACGCAATGAAAAATCTCTAGAAACATCTAATAGATCGGCATCACCGAAATTAAATACCGACGAATCTAATAATCGATCTTTCGTAGAAAATCTTTTTGACAACGATAAATCGTCCGACGATATTCAACGAGAAAATGATCATAGAAAAGATAAAGATGATACAAGATTGTTCAGATCGTTCAGCGTTCCCTCCATGAAAGTGATAGAAAATAATTACGAATCGAAAGAATTCAAACAAAAAATCAAAACTGTTAAAGATAAAGATAATAAATCGTTTAATAATAATAATAATAATAATAATAATATCCCTGAAATGTCATCGATGAAAAATCAAGCCAATATTCATTCGTCTAATGAAAATATTCTAGATACTAATAGATCATTATCATCGTTTGATACGAAAGTTGATAACAAAGCTATCTCGAACGAATTGAATCGTGAAAAAGGTGACAACGAGAGATCCTTGAAAATCGATGAAAAGATAAAGGATAACATTGGCTTACCAACTACGTCAGGATTAAAATCAAACGAACGTGAATCTATTAATAATATACGAAAGATTCATAGCTCGAAAACATTCAAACGTGATTCACGTGATTCATGTTTGCCAGTAAAGAGTGTTGATTCGGTTAATAAAATGAATTCACGGAAATCTTCTAATGAATCCGAAGAAATACGATATAGAATTAAAACGAGTCATGATAAGGGAAATGGAAACATTACTTCTGGCGGTGGTAACAACAACAACAACAACAATAAGAACGAGAATAAATCACAGGAACCAAGTTGGGAAGAATTGGGATTGGTTAATCGTGAAGTTTTGGATGATTTGCATAACAAGGTAAGAATTTTGGATGACGTATCTCAAACATACATTGAGTCATTTATTCTGAAAGTATCGTAAGTCCACTTATGTTCTTCATCGAAACATTGAATTTAAAAATATGGATAACAGATGACATAATATAATAATATATAAGTCTCAAAGGTAATTATAAACGGTTAATAAATCTGATGAACAATTTATTTTGAACTAGTTGTACGTTTCGTCTCTTACTGGGGACTTCATCAGCAACTAAAAATTTTTTATTATGACTTGTTAATAAATATAAACATTACAATAAATTCTTAATTTTTTACTTGACTTTGAGACTTATATATTAATATATTTTTTGGATAAGAATATTGATAATTAAAATAATATAATAATGTTTCTGGGGTTTAGGGGTGGGAAAATTTATTGTTTCAATTAGAATAATTAATATTATTTAAAAAATAAAATATTTTTTTATGGACTATGATTGGACTTACGTTACTTTTAAAATAAACAACTCATATGGTATTCTATTAAGTCATATAGTATTAATAAGGTATATATGATAATGAATATTGCATGGGAATCATTGGAGAGTATCATCGCTAGTTAAGTCTACAAACCTTTTGGGTTTAGGATAGATCGTTCCGATACATTATTGTTGGAAGTAAGTAGGTCAATCGATTTTGTCGACAAAAGTTTCGTTCGTCGCGTGGCGTAACGCGATTTAAACTCGATTAATTACAGGATCGCGTAAGAACGTTCATAAAACTTTGCATTTTTTTCTTTCTTCTCTTTCTCTCACTCACCCACTCTGTGTTTTTTTCTCTCTCTCTCTCTCTTTTTTTCTTTTTATCTAATTCATAATTATTAATCGATAATATTTACCAGATATTATTTACATAATTGCCTTTACTTTATCTTCTTCTTCTTTTTTTCTTTTTTTAATCCGAGGTTACGGCATATCTATAATAATTATCAGGAGAATAATCAAACAGTTCAAAATCCAATCTGAACTTTTCGTAAAGTTGTTCGACCATTTTTCTACTCAATTGTCTGAAATATATACTCGAAGCATTCGAATAACCACTACCGTGTCTCCAAATTGGTTTGATCATTTTGTTCAATCCTAATTTGTTCAATGCATAAATTTGATCTCGCGATAGTGTTTCAACCTAAATAAATCGACATATTTTAAATCACAGCATTAATAATTAATATTGTTATGCAATCATTACTTTTTGAACGAACCTTAGCAATGATGTCGTATTTAATTAAACAAGGTGTACAATATAGATAATATGGAATCCAATGATCGTCAGCATAACTAGCTAAATCCGTGTTGATCAAGTAATCAACGAATTCTCGCCATGTTGGTTCGATTCCTGCCGGTTGTTGAACACCCCTTCGTTTAATTATTTCATCGTCACGTGGTTTTACAAAATGTTTATCTATCCAAAATAAATAATAATAATTGTATTATAAAAATTGTGTCACGATTAACTTTGACGTTGATAAGTATAGTTATTTGATTTTTATCGTTTACTCACTACGATATTTTTTAACGATCATTGCTCCATATTTCTGATAAAAATGTAGAGTTCCGTGTTCACGACCAGCCACAGAATTTTCCAATTTATCACGATACGCGCTCAACAATCTTTCGAATGGATGCCTTACCACTAATAATTTTTTCGTATTTCTCAATGCCTGTTAATGCAAAGACATTATTTTTTCTTGAGGAATAAATTATTCTAATCGTTAACGTTTAGGATTGTTTTTTTAAATTATATTTTACCTCCTCAGCTTCGGGATATTCTAATTCGGCTATGACCCTTCTCGCAATAGTCGATAATTGTTCTTTACCATTGTTTAATTCTTCTTCTGATACATTCATTAACAAACATAAATTATATAACCAAGTTGTACTGCTGGCTTTATATAATGGACAATATGAAATATTATGATCTCTGAAATAATGTATATATTGTTAATATTTGATCATATACAAGATATATCATAATTTATTATTTATTGTACAAACCTAACGATATAGAAAACACTGTATTGCGGTGCGGGTGGATGTTTAAACAAAACTTTACTCGAATCTTTGTAAATACCTAATCTGTATTCTTTACATACTTCATCGACGATTAATAATCTCTCGTTATTTATTTTTTCTGCTTCATTCTATTCGATTAAATGTAGAAATTGTAATATCGTTTTCACGAGATTTTGATTATCACAAAAAATAGAAACAAAAAGAAAATAATAAAATTTAACCGATTATTTATCGACTTACCAGTAAATCTGTCAAAATGAATATAGGCTCGGTTTCATTATTTTTCATAGTGACGTTTAATTTAAATAATATCAAGATCAAACCGCACACAATTACAATTTTGATTAGTTGATTAATAAGACGTTTTTGTGATCGATGCATGGCTCCAAGTTTAGTTACACCTGCGTGATTTTATCTCTTCTATTTAATTAAATGCAAATAATAATCTAATTCTAATCTCGTTGATTTATTCTTCTTCATTTTTTTTTTTTCAAATCATTTTGTAGAAATAATAATCGAAATTATGAAGACTTAGAAGTTGTGAATTTTCTTCAAACAACTGTCACTTTGGTCACCAGGTTCGATACTGACTGACTGATTTCGTGATAACTTAATACAATGCTGTATATATCTTGTTTTGCACCTTGTATATAAATAATATATCATTACTTTGAAAAGAATTTTCCCAACAAATTTTTTAAAATAATTTATATATTTAATTTTAATTATAAAAAAAAGTAATTGTAATTAATATATATTTATATATATTACTTTTACGATTAAATTTTTGTATCGAATAAAAATTCGTAATAAAAATATTCTCATAAAAGAATGGATCAATCCACTCCTGAATTTGAATAAAAAGAGAAAGTCTTGTCTCGAGGTTTCGAGTATCCTGATGAATATTAATTAAGTTCGTTCGGTTGTAGTCGAATTTTATTGGACGAATGGATGGATTAATGAGATTTAATGATAACTAAAGTAACAATAATAATAATTAGTCAAGATTATTTGTATTATATAATATATATAATTTATCTTATCGCATATCGTACTTGTGTTCACTAGTTCTTTTTCTTTCTTTTTTATTTAATTACACTTAATAACAGATTAGAGACGATGCACACACACACACACACGCACACGTATATATGCAAATACTTTTCTTTTTCGGAAAAACTATGACCGAACATTTGATTTAACTAGTCTGTGGATTATATATTTTATATTCATTCAATATAAGTTCAAGGATATATTGTACTAGAGACCTTTTCATGAACGCGAGAGTAACCTTGTCAACGTGTCGGTAGAATAAGAGTATGTAAAGAAATAACAGTTTTGAAATCGATCGCTGACGTGCTTCGTTACATTTTCTATGAGAACAAAATGACGATATGGGTCCACGTGAGGTTTCAATCGAATCAAGGAAGGTTTTAACACATAACACACATATATACATTACAATTACATTAAATAGAATTACAGAGACCAATTTTCTTCGGATATGTTTAATATGTTTTTCATATTCCTTTCTAGAGACACATATTTCAAAAAGTTAAGTAGATCTATGCATAGATTTAATCTAAGTTTTGATATATGTAACACGAAGTGGAGAGATTCTTTTTTTTTTTTTATTTCTCTCTTACCCCCCTTTTTTTTTTTGTTAAATATTTTTTTGTATGAATTACAACTTATAAATTATTCATTAAAAATACAACTCCCCCACAGTTGGTTGAATCGCGATACGGATTCAAGGGTTGCTGAGATTTCGATATGAATATTCCTAGGATAGGAAAATGAAAGATTCCCTTTTCGTAATATACCACCCTACTAAGAAAGTGTGAGAGAATAAGAAATCGAAATAGGGGGAACGATAGTACTTCTAAGTTGTAAGAAAATAATTAGGCAGTATGTATAACGTGTTGCGTGTCGAGCCGATTCGCTAAGGCGTCATTTCTACCAACATGTATATGCAAATAAGATGCAATTGCAATGCGATTTACTTCGACGAATTTCAAAAGACTTTCTCATTTTCATTTAAAAGATTTGATAGATGAGTCACGATGTGAGCCATTCGAAATTACCGGATTAAAATTATCATGAAATTCAAACCGATTGTTCTTAACGTTCTAACTTTATATGTGTAAGTAATAAACGTGATACCTTAGTATACCTTTACACACCTGAATAGTAATATTTTATCCGAATTATTAAGAATGCAACAAATAAATCTAATACTAGTTTAGAATAGGTAATGCAGATGGTACTACAATGTTTTGCGATGTTCCTGCAACGATCGATAATATTTAACTCATGTACTCGTGCGTTTTATCGTTACACCAACAATACTAATGATGATTGAACAAATAGATGTACATTATATTAATGTTGGATTCGTTCATTAATTATCAATGATATGTATCTAACATTTAATGGATTTCTAAGAGTTATCTTTTAACTCTTTATCTAAGTAAGAGTTAAACGTAATATGCACACACAGGTGTATGTAGGTATATAGTTAGGAATTATCAAGAGGACATTGACATTAGCAGACTTCATCATAAGCCCGTGTAACAATATGTGATAATACCCTCATAACAAAATATCAACTATTTCAAATGATTCCTATAAGAAACAGAACAATGCTAACCCTATAGCATTTACTAAATGCATAATATTATTCTACTATATCATTTGTTATCTATAATATATTTTGAAATATATTTTCTAGGAGGATTGGCGTGCTCGCGTAAGGGGTCTCGAAAGAGTAGCATCGGCATTAAGAACTCCTTCAGCACTAATCGCGATAGAACCCAGATTAGGATCACTTTTGCATGCTGTGCTTGGCGGTGAAAGGAGCTGTCGCGTAGCAGCTGCTGGTTTAGCTGTTGCAAAGGTATTACTATTAAATAGACATTGAATTCTTAAGGGGTTACTACATGGGTTTACACCGAGAAAAAATACCATATTTTCAACAATTTTTTTTTCTATATAAAAAATGGAATTCTTATTCAAACTTTTTATAGTATTTAAGATACATATTTAAAGAAGATTTTCTGAATTTTTCGTTGAAAAATATTTTAAACTCCACCATTGCTAAGTCATTTCCGGTGACCCCACCGAAAAAAAAAGTGTTTTTGCGTTGACAGCAGAACTTATAAACGGTGGGGGTTTTTCTGTTGGAAAAATAGGGTCTTTTAGTGAATACTTCAAACTAGAAACTGGACGAAGGAAATAAAAAAAGAATTTGTTTGAAAGTTTCAAACCCATGTAATCCCTTAATTGACAAAGATGTTAGAATACTTTACAAACTTCCTGGATTTGATATTCCCTAATTTATATTCTTTTATTTTCGTTTATCTTATCGCTTAGCAATCAATGTCATTCCTATTGCATTTATTAGATCGTTGTTGCTGGTGTCACGGAAGATGCACTCAAACGAAGATTAGCTCAATTAGCTTGGGGATTGGCTAGACAAGGTGGGCCTAGTGCTGCTCAACTTGCCCGAATTGCTATGCTCAGATTAAAACCTGCATATCTTTTAGAACAATTTTTACAACCGCAATGTCTCGGGGCTAGAAATGCTAAGGTAAATAATATTTAATGAATAACTTAAAATAAATTAGAATTTTTTTCCAAGTACCATCTAAATTAACTATTTTTTTTTTTTTACAGACGAGAGAGAACGCATTGCAATTGTTGATCTTCTCCTTCGTCACTTTTCCCAGTACAGAATTTAAAGTCGAAACTGTGGCACATAAAGTTGCTCTTATGGTTGGTGATAGACGTCGAAGAGTAAGACAAGCTGCTTTAGATGCCTTAGCTGTTTTAGCACAAATTTACGAACCCGAAGTAATTATTATTATTATTACATTCATCGATCTATATTTCTTATAAATAAAAAATAAAAAATAAACAATTATTGTAATCGTTTAAAGGAGGTTTTACGAGCAGGGAAAAGAGCATCAGCCAGTAGGCACGATGGCGAGGCTATGTTTTCAGCTATAAGATCTCGTCTAGCTAGAAAATCATTGCCTTTGGTATCTGCCGATGGTTTGGTCGTTTATGGTTTACAAATTTCACCAACCGTTCAAATTGCTACCGGTAATCGTACGATCAATTCATTCGTAACTAACGTTTATTAAATATTTCACATATTTTTTTAATATAAAATACATCATTTATATTTTATTTTTTATATATATAATATCATTATTATTCTTTGCACGTTTGCATGTTGTTTTTTTAATAGAAAATTTGTTAAAAGAAATAAATTTGTAATATATATTAATTTATTCAGTATTTTCTCTCGTCCAAAATTCTAATTCTTGATGATAAAGGTTCATAGGGAACTTGGACATGAAAAGAAGTAGAACTTAATTTAACTAAGTTGGACTTCTTTTCATGTCCAAGTTCCCTATGAACCTTTATCATCAAGATATATATTAATATTTGTGTGACACATAATTTCTAACTCGTGGAATTATTTTTCTAAATCAATGTTTGTTTTTTTCTTAAAGTTAACACGCATCATTTTTATTTAGGACCTGACGTTGATTGGATCGTAGCCGGAAGTGGTTCGGTTTCACCTGGTACAGGACGTAGCAAACGTCAAATCGCAACGGCTAAACCTGACAGAGGAAATTTTTTGAGGTAATTATATCATTTTCATTTGATTATTATAATATTAGGGTGAACCGAAAACTCGTGCATTTATTCTGTTACAAATTGTGTTATAAACTGTATAATGGATTGTTCTTTTATATATAATATTATATTTAATTAAACCTATTATAATATAGATTATCTATTATTATTTAGAAATAAAAATGCAAAGAAGTATGGGAGCCCATGGACAAACAGACAAAATTTGTTTGCGCGTGGTATAGCTTTACGTTCTACCAACGAGAAACCCGTAGTATGGCAAATATTACCTCAAAATCAGGTAAAATAAATACATAAATACATTTATAAATATATGTAATATATAAATGATTATTTATATGCGCATTGGTATCAAGAAATTTCAACTTTTGTACAAGTTAACATAGATAAAAAGTTAACTTCGTGGGTAGGTTTCGTGACAAATACTTATGATTCACTAATAATTACATTTGCATTTTCGTGATAACCATTATCACGCTATTTAATATTTGCTTCTTAAGTAAAGCTCCAGTTCTTTAAGGTCAAACGAGAAAAATTCTTAGGCTATAAATAACACGTCGGATTATAATACAACTAACCTTACGTTTTAATTCGATTTTTTTTTTATTTATTTAAATTAAAGTTGTTGCTTCGTGATTAAGCTTGAGAGAAATTTTTTTAACTATCACATATATACATTAGTTTGCATATAATTTGTAACATTTAACATACTAATTTCTTTATATATATATATATATACGTACGTGTAGATGTTATTACAAAGGGTGGGCACGATTTAAAAAATTCTATTCAATATAATATATATATTAAAACAATTACCAAATGATTAAACAATTTCAATTTCTCTCAAATTGTGTCCTCTCTTTGTTAGATATATTTAACCATTATGTTTGTAAAATCTGTCATCTGTCAAATCATATTAAAATCTATCGAATTAGTATTGAAAGAAAATTTTATTAAATTTACAGATTATTCTTTTATATATATATATATATATATATATGTCATTTTTTTTAATAGAATATCATTCTTAACGATAATGCAACATCGTTATTTTATTATTCAATTATGACGAAGTCTAATTCGAATGTAATTAATCAATTAAAAATAATAAAGGTTAGAAAACGATCCTGTGTGTGATAATTATTTGTTGAAATGAATATTATTTATAATAATTGTTTTAGGAGGACACTTTATCGCGTTTAAATGACGTTCAAGGGTTGGAAGAACGAATTGATGATATTGGTAATCACAATGGTAATCGATTTAAATTGAATATTTAATGAATAGAAAATGAAACAAGACGAACTAACGATTATTGCAATTTACTATGTTTTAGATGGTCATTCACGTACAAGTCGAGATAATCAGAATACAAACACATTGAATAGAAATGGAATTAGTATAAATCTAAATCATCGAGTAACAACACAAATCAATCTCAATGATAATGAAAATATCAATTTTCAAGATGATCGTTTGGTTCGACCATTGTCTCAAGAAACATCTAACATCAGAATGGAATCCAAAATTCCGATACTTTATTCACGAGGAACATCGAGTACAAAATTAAACGATCAATCATCTAACCCTTTATCCGAAAATAATTTAGATCAGTTAAATGCTAAATTAAGAAAAAATACTCTATACAATTCGGAGAATAAAAATAACGTTTTAAAATTAAGAAGTAAAAATATCGGGTATATATATTTATAAAAAGAATCGAAGAGTCGAAGAAGAAATGTCAGGAAAGAAAAGAAACAAAGATTGC
>JACGWG010000065.1:88141-100173 GCA_023678865.1 Polistes exclamans
TATTCGTAATTTTTAAATATATGACAAATAGCAAGTGTTGTTATACTCAATTTTATTGTAAATGACGTTTCTTCTTCTGCTATATAATGTAAATTATAAATTAACCCTTCTTTGCATGATTTTTTCTTTTCTTTTAAAATAAATCAGGGTGATGTAATTAATGCTCTAGATTAAAGGAAAAATATTTAAAAAAGTCCTAGTGCTATTTTTTGACAACTGCATTTTGTTGTACGCAATAGTCGCTTAAAAAGTTGCCAGCAACAACAAATATACAGTATACAAGGGTTTTGAGTACCTTTTTTTGTTGACTAAATATTATGATTGAAATTTCCATCATCATGCAAAGAAGGGTTAATAAATACGTATATTATATATATATATTCTTAATAAATTATACTTTTTGATGCACACAGATTAGAAACAACGTATCAAAGACGCAAACGTTTTCAACAAGATGCCGGAATGTCTCCTATGACATCGTTAGATAGCCAAGTAACGAATCAAACATTCGATTCCCATAGAAATACGTATCGTCCTTTATCCTGTACAATAAATTCACATTACACCGTGGAAAGTAATCAAAATATATCGAATGAAGTAAACATTAGATCGAAATTTGTATCTCAAGATCATCCTCGAGCAATAGTCAAGGAAAGATATTCGAAGAGTTCTGACGGCTATTTAAAATATTCGAGAATGAAACCAATTGAAACAACGTTACCATCATCATATACAATATTCGATACTAATCAACAAAATAAATTACCACATTTCGAAACGTTAGTTTTCTCAACATTCGTTCATATTTTTTAAACGATATAATAATATTACTTAAATTATATTTCATAGAAAAATAAAAAAACGATAGAAAAACACTCGTCGCCGTATGGCTTTTATAATTTTAGATTTGATACAATTTTTCAACGACAAAGACAATTAATTAACGGAGCATCGTTTAAAACATTGAATACAACTAACACTGCTACGTATACACGTAATTATCAAGATCTGGCCAATACAAAAGGTGAAGAAACAATAATTAATCATCAATCGTACGGACAGGTATAATGATATGTAATAATTGTGTCGTTTTATCGTTTTTAAATGTATTCATTTTTTTAAATAATAATCTTATATAAATAAATATGAAATAATTAACCGAAATTTACGAGATATCGTTTCAGTTAAGAAATGATTGGAAAATTAACGAGCCAATTAATCAACAATTTACCGAGACTGAACAATCATCATCTAGCACACGTACAGATGATCCTGTGTTTATAAATAGTCCTTTCAGAAGACGAATACGTTCATTATCGCCATCGCAGCTTTTTCATCAGGACAGATTCACCTTAGGTGTATACAAAAAAATTCAAAGATCTTCTGTGCATGATATGTGAGTAATCTTTATTTATATGGAACCTATACCCCAAGTTTTACCAAACAAATGCGAAAATATAATCTACAAGTTGAAATAAAAAAAGAAATGTTATTCGAAATTAAATTAGAAACGTTTAACTTTTGTCCATTCATTTTACTTTGATGTATTTTAATTTTATTTCTTTATAAATTTGTAATTAAATGTTTCCTATATCGTTAATTCACTTTGTACAATATGTTCTTGCAATTTGTATGGTAAATCTCGAGTATTGTAGATAAAAATATTAATTAGAATTTATTGCTGTGCACCTAATTTACATATTGTTTTTTTTTTTTTTGTATATACGTCAATATGACATTTCTTTAATTAATGAAACACTCTGTGCAATAATTTATTTTTGTTTTTACTATCCCTTATATCGTAGACATCGTAAAAACGGTGACACATCGATGGTTATCTAAAGGACAAAGGTGTAATGAACTCAAATTTTTTTACAACATACATTTTATATAGTATCTTACAATGCACGATATTCTAGACGCGACACTTTACGTAGAATAATTACATTTTAAAGTAGCAGTAATTATGGTTAGGGAAGAAAAAAAGAAAGAAAGAGAGAGAGAGAGAGAGAGAGAGAGGTTTTAGGTCACTTTTAAGTTGCGTGTACAGAGTCGTTCTTTCTGCGATAATAATAAAAAAAAAAAGTTCTCGTGGGAGGGATTCCTGCTACTTGAATATAAAAAAAAAAAGAGTGATTTTATTAACGGATTTTATTAAAAACTTTTGTCCCCCCCCACTGTATGTATTTATGTAAATAGGTTGAGTATTAAAAAATATAATTAATTGTGCAAAAATTTCAATATTATTTTGAACAAACAAACAAACAAACAAATAATTAAATAATTTAGACATTTTCTGTATTTTTATCGAGGTATTTGTTTCTAATCGTGCACACACCTTTCCTTTTATCTTTCATTATACGAAAACATGCGGGAAAGAAATTCAAAATGCATACGTATAATGCATGAACACAACGCATAAAGAATTCTAATTTAATATTATATATATATATATATATATAGTATATAATTTATTGTTGTTACGTTGTTATTGATATAATACAACTGATTGAACAGCTGTATACATAAAGAAAATACCTCGTAGGAAAATAAATGCCATCAGGTATTGTGTCCGCAGTATAAAGATTATATCGCAATACGATAATATCGATCGATAGATCGAAATTTCTTAGAAATAGGACTATAAAACGTAGAAGGTGAGTCAGGACAGGTTTTCTGTTGAAACATCATTATGAAATTTTGTATAATACCATTTTCGTTAAACTAATAATACTAGCTAAACCATTCGCGTAAATTAAAAATAAAAGGACAAGAACAACAACAACAACAACTAAAAAATGACAAAAAAAAAATTATGTAAAATAATATAGCGTCATAATTAAAAAAATATAAAAGAAGAAAAATTGAAGAACCTATCATCGGACAAGGACGAACGAAAAGAACGAAGTAAAGTCAAAGTAAATTAGTAAAATACGATTGAAAGTGTAAAGGTAATATAGAAAAGAAGGGAGGGTTGTAATGGGGAGTTAGGGTTAAGGTGGGGGGTTTAGGGTGGGTGGATGGGGGTAGCGGTCAGTAGCGTCGGGACGCTCGACGTCCGTGCGTTCGGCGCCATGAAACAGTCATAGTCGTGCGTACGGTCTTGTTACTTGTCAGGATTATCTGACCTCCGTTTTAAAAGTATCAACCCCTTTTTCTATTGCGTACTTTTTTTCTCTTTCTAATTTTCTTAAGGATAAAAAAAGATATATCATTTGCATTTAACCGGTGTCACGGGTACTCAACGGTGGTGGTCATTTCTTCTTTCTTTCTTTTTTGTTCTCATTAAAAATTCATAGACTTCGCGGTTAGATTTTTTAAGTTAATACTAACAATTTGTTTCTTTTTTTATTTTTACTCATTGGAAAAAAATATAATATCACAGGATAGATATTATTGAATGGAATATTTGTATTACGTGAAAATTGTTTACCAATTACGAGATCTACGAGATCTTTATAATTTTACATTCTCATATAATCATATTAGTAATCAATTTTTCAAATGATTTCATTATCTATCGATATATATTTATGAAATAATATATTTATCAATCATAAGATTTGTAATATGAAAATAAAAAAGAATAATGTAGAATGGAAATAATTTATCGTTAACATGACGTTCGTTCGTATGCTTGTTGCATGCCATCGTACACTGATATACACATACATATATAGCATATGCATATATATTACTTTAATCATTTCTATAGAATGGACGATAAAGTATATTACCGGTGATAATGTTATAAAACAAAATAAAAAAAAAAGAAACAAAATTGTAACATAAGACAGAATGAGGTGTAATAAAAATGATAAAAATATAATAATAATAATAACAATAATAACAACAACGTGGATCGATAAATGAATAATGATATTTAAATATTGCTGCGTGTGGTCTAATGAGACCAAAGAGGATAATAAATTAAACGAGGGTAATATTAATAGTGATAATAATGAATATAATTTCGCTGGTACCGTTCTCCGTTGTTGCCCTTGCGTTTTTCGCTGTAGAAGATCGATCGGTATTGGTGGTAACGATGATAACGATAATGGATCTATATCAACGATCATTACTAATCCTAATGTTACACCGGTGATAGCAGTGAGACTGCATAGAAGTACCGATTCAATGTAGGTTTATTTCTAATTTATAATAGGATCTTTTATTTTCATTGTTTTAGGTGTTATTTATTTATTTATTTATTTATTTATTTTACGGGATAAACCCACTAGTACAAAAAAAAAGAAAAAGATACAATAAATGAGATCAGGATAAAATACAAAGTAGAGATTATAACAAAATAATGATTACAAAAAAAAAAGAAAAAATAAAAATAAAAATAAAGATTATAAACAAAAAAAAAAAAAATATTATAAAGATTATAAAAAATAAGTATTACAACGTACGGTTGAGAATATTTCTTACAATAGAAATAGATTGATCTTGTATTTATATCTACGATCAATATACTCGAATCAATATA
This sequence comes from Polistes exclamans, assembly GCA_023678865.1. NCBI lineage: Eukaryota > Metazoa > Arthropoda > Insecta > Hymenoptera > Vespidae > Polistes > Polistes exclamans. Next base: position 92,634 of record JACGWG010000065.1, read on the forward strand.
TTCAAACATATATTATATAATATATGAAAAATATTAGTAAAACCTATTACGAGATTCGTTCTTTTCCTTATATAGGTGTTTCGTGGAATCAATATACATGCATCAATAATTATATTCTGTTCGATCAATTTTCAGAGATAAAGCACCTGTGAACGAAGAAATATACAACGATGGAAAAAACAAGGATTATTATTTATCAGAAAATAATATTTATCCTAGACAAGTTTTAAACAACGAAGAAATAATTCACAAAGGTATATATATATATATATATATATATGTATAGTATTAGATTAATAGTAATTTAATGTAAATACGATAACGATCGATACGAAAGATACAATTAACTGTGAAATCAGCTTAGACGATCGAATGTACGACGAACTGGAGCAAAAGGTTCTTAACCTCTTATATATACATATATATGTGTGTTTGTATATACATATACTCATACACATTCACAAACATATATATTCTACGTAGTTTAACGTCCAAGCTGAGTTTACAGGCTCGAAGTAATCAATATTTTGCTGGTCAAGTCTAAACTTGGATCGAATATATCGTCATTTTAATAAACTAATAAAAATAATCATCTAATATTAATCAATTAGTTGTAATAATCTTATGGAAAAGTATGTAATTAAATTTGTATCGTTAAAATGAAAAGATGACGAAATATATTCATCAATCACAACTAATTGATTATAATATATAAAAACACAACGATACGTATACGTATTTGTATAGTTACATAACTTATATATATATATACTTTAGTAAAATATATTTTTTAATTTATTTAGTATTTTCTCTCGTCCAAAATTACAATTTTTAATGATAAAATTTTACAGGAAACTTGGACATGAAAAGAAATAGAACTTAGTTTGATTGAGTTGTTTTTTTTGTTTTTTACGTTTCGTCCCTTTATTTGGACTTCTTCAACTCAATCAAACAACTCAATCAAACTAAGTTCTATTTCTTTTCATGTCCAAGTTCCCTGTAAAATTTTATCATTAAATATTTTTTAATTTGATTGTGAACGTTATTTCTTCCTAATGATTTTTACAAAAATGTATTCATTTCATTTTCGGTATATTTATTGAACGAAATGCAGTAAGAGTAAGAAGTCCTGACAGTACATCATCGGATACATCGGATGTTCATTTAAAACCTAAAAGAAATGATAGTATATTAAGGTCTCTTTTGGAAACACGTCAAGATAATAATGATATCGATGCAATTGATACATTGATTTTTCAAAACGAAATCAATGAAAAAGCTTTCGACGTTATTTCAAATAAATCACCAGAAATAAATCCTATCGATTCCTATGACGTAAGTTTTCACAAAAACAAAAATATAATTCAAATAATAATTAAGTTTATGCGGTTTTTATTTTTATTCTGTTGAAAGTTTACTTTGAAATTGCATAATATTAATAAAATAAAATAATAATAATAAAAAAATAATATTAATAAAAAAAAAAATGCACGAATTTTTGATTCGCCTTAATATTATTTAAATATTAAATAACTATTGTTCATTTTTTAGTTAACAACGAAAGAATCGGATACTTCAACCGAAGTTACAAGTACATCTGCAGAGGATGAAATTTTGAAGGATTGGAGTAGCGACGAAGGGATCAAATTAATAAACAAAGAAACTATTTTGGAAGAAAGGGAGGATTTAATTAAAAATTATGACGATTCGAATTTAAATAGCGACAATTCTGACACGATGAACGAAGAAATAAATGATGTTAACTTGCGTAGAAAATCGAACGTTACCAAAATAGATCAAGATATTATAATGAACGAATTATCAATGTCATCTGGTCAAAATTCATTGGAAATTAATTTTAAAATCAATAAAACGTTGCCCGATAATTGGTCATTTTCATCTCCTAAACATTCAAACGTTATAGTCCAATCCGAATTGGATTATTCTACGCCGATTGATGATTTGGGATTGTTCGGTTCACCGAGAAGGTATTCTCTTCATTCAAGTTCAGAACAGGTAATATTCTTCAATCAAATACTTTAATTACTTTCATTTTTTGAATTCATACTATTATACAAATTAAGTTATTTTCTAAAACGATTAGTTTAAGGGTATCATCAAATTAAAATTCTACACGAATTAACTGAATTATACAATGAAATTTGATATTGATCATTTTATTTATAGTTCTCCGATGATAACATCGATATATTATTGGAAAATGTTGAAAAAGAAGAAATTTTTCATATAGATGAACCTATGACTATCGCAAGTGAACAAATGATAATATCTAAATTAGAAAACGTCGATGAATCTATTTCAACGTTATTAAACAATACTACGGATTACGTTGATAATTCTAGAGATATTGCATCAAATGTTGATTCGGAAGATATTTCAAATGATATTTCTATGACAAATATTGCGTTTACTAAGATACCTACTATTATTTCGGAAAGTTTTACGAAATTGGACGATATTAGAGATAATATCGAAAAAAAAGATAATAAAGAAAATAACGAAGCACCTGCGATTATTAAAATAGAAGTATGCATTTCTATGCAATAAAAATTTTTGTTCACGATATAAATTTCATTTTCCTTTTGTTAATTAATAAATAATAAATTTGTTATTATCGTTTTTACTTTTTAGCAACAACCTATAGAAAATGCAGGAGTCTTTAAAAAGCCATTACCTAAGCACATACTTCGTACCAAATCTAGGAATATTTTTAATAAATCAAACACGAGTTATCATCATTCGGATAAAGCAACGGATACACAGAAAAATATTCTACACAAGTGTTTTGAACAACTAGATAATAAAGACTGGTACGTATTTTTATAAAAAAAAAAAATATACCATATTTTCATTATTATTAAATATATTACAAAATTAAATATTTATTTGAATAAAATTTTGTTTGGAATAGGGAGGTAACGATAAAAGGACTTCAATCTTTATCTCAATTAGCTAAACAACATCCGGAGTATCTGGATACTAATATTGGTGGTATGGTAGCTCGATTATTAGGTCGGCACATTAAAAGTCTTCGTTCTCAGGTAGCACGTGCTGCTTGTACAGCTGCTGGTGATATTTTTAGTTGTCAAATTCGTAGTATAGATCAGGTACAAATTAATCCTAATATAAAATTATTAAATAATAAACATTTGAATGTTTTCTTCAAATGATAAGGTATCACAAGGAATTTGAACATAAAAAAGAAGTAGAACTTAATTTAACTAAGTTGGACGTTTCGTCCCTTTATTGGGACTTCTTCAGCAACTGGAAATTTTATTTTATTATTATTTATTATAGTACGACATACATGAGGCTCATACAATATATATTTTTTTTACATGTTACCTTAAGGGGTTACATGGGTTTGGGACTTTTTTCATTGGGTAGACATACATTTTTCTTTTTATTAATATTCAAAACACAGAAACATCTAAACTTCGTTAAGTATTCGCTCGTTATAATTTGAAACCCTCAACAAAACTGTTTCAATCTAGATTAGTGTTTATTAGTTTAGATATCTTCACTGTTAAGGTGTCCTTTATTACAGTGTTCTATTCATTATCGTTAAATTAAAAAATTCCATTATAGATGTGATTTAAATTATTTGTGTCCGTTCTAAAATTTACCGTGTTATTGTTTGATATATGAAACATTTCGCTGATATTTCTTTTTTATCAATTTTCTTTTAAATCTAAAATAGTTGCTGCGTCCAAGTTCCCTGTGGATACCTTATCATTAAGAATTATAATTTTGAACGAGAGAAATAACAACTGGTTTTCTTCAAATTTACATTTATGTTAAATTATTTTAACAGGATCTAGATGATATTGTTGGACCACTGCTTCATAGAACAGCTGATACGAATCGTTTTTTACGATCTAATAGTAACGCAGCATTGGATAAAATGGTCGAATCACTTTCCCCGCATAAAACTATCGTTGCTATCGTATTCCGTGGTGCAAAGTACGTGAAAAAAAAAAACCCCCAAAAAAAAAATTCATTTTATTTTATTATAATTTTGTTATATTAATGTGTGAAATTATTTCTGTATGATATAATTATCATTCAATTTGTAGTCATCAAAATGCGATCGTAAGAGCAACCACTGCGAGATTACTATCATCGATTGTAGAACGTATTGGTGCTGAACACGTTATGATGTTACCTCGTGATGTTAGAGATAAATTAATTAATTCAGGAGCTAAATTATTGACGGATGGAAATTTAGACGCAAGGTAAGTAGTGTTCGTACCCTTTTATCAAAATAAATATACCGTTAATTTTTTTCACTGTGGAATTTAATAAATGTTTTTTTTCTTTTTTATTTATAGAAATCATGCAAAGAAGATTTTTAGACAATTAATGAATTACGAGGGTTTCCAAAAAGCTTTGAACGATGCCGTATCAGAAAAGACCTTGAGGCACATCGATAAAACTTTGAGATCCCTTTAATCATACATTTTAATGAACGATAAACGATGATCAAATGATATTTAAATTTCGCAAAATTTATGTTTCCTATACGTAAAAAAAAAGAAAATGATTTGACCACTATAAATAATAATTAATTAAACGGTCAATTTGTGTGTGTGTGTGACATGTGTTAATTCAAATTTTCAACTCTTTGCTGATGAATTAACGATGAGTTTAAATCATCTAATTTGTTGAGAAAATTAACAATCAACGCAAATATTATTAAAGATCATGACGTCTTATAATACTTATTTAGTTCTAAATATTAGCGTATATGCGAAAAGAAAAGGTCTTTCTAAAAAAAAAGAAAAAATCTCTTTCATACATCGTTTATTCTAGATCATTTGATGTATGATCGTAATATCTAATCGTCTTTCTAGTCGGCCAAATTTTATTGGCCATCATTTTTTTATATTTGTGTATTATTAATATATATATATATATATATACATATATACAATATTATAATATATATTATTATTATATATTACATTCTATATAGAGTATATAATCATATAATATAATATATATTTTAATATAAATATATATGTGTGTATAAATATATATACATATTACATATATATTATATATCATAAATGGTTTGTAAAATGAATTTTTTTATCTAAATATATATCAAATAATATGACGAATATCGAGTTGTCTCTACACTGCGAAATATATTATATATTATTTTATTTAACCAAATAGTTCCTATATAAAATTATTCGATTCTTAGCATCCTTGTTGAATTCGAATTTTCTGAATAAGAATTTTCCTATGTCAAACTGATCTAATTTATTTTAACATACGAACAAATGAACAAAGTTGTCAAAATGGATACGGTAAAGATATTTTCTATTTGTATTTTTTATATTATAACATATATTATATTTTTTTTAATATCAATATTAATTACAGTCAAATGATCATGACCCATCAAATTTGAATTTGAATTTAGATGAAAATAGAAATGAAAGAATTATCGAGTTAACCATAATTACTTTAGAAAATATCGTAAGTTAATTTGTAAATTAATGAACAAATTTATAAAAATATTTCCTACTCGTGTTTATAATTATTTTTCAGATAACAAACGAAGATACGAATGTAATTATTTCCATAGAACATAATTCAAATATACTCGGAGAAAGTAATCCAATTAAAATCGAAGCTGGTATCAAAGAATCCACACCTGTATACGATGTTAATTTTTCAGTAAAAATTCCAATACTTCTTCACGATCGAAACAGCATCGATCTTTTCGTTTCCATTCCAATTTTAAGTAAAGTTTAATTATCAAATTTTATTCTATACGGTTAGATGATTTCTTTTTCAATTTATAGTTACAGTATTGTTATACGTCAATCAAGATAAAAATGTTACGTCTACTGTTTTGGATACAGAAAGAAAGAAAAAAGAATTGAAATCATCCAAAATTATTGGATTATGCAACGTCGATTTAATGCCAATTTTATTAGGTAACGTCAAAATTTGTATAAATATTCTAAGTATATATAATGTTTCATATAACTTGTGTGATACAAACGAGTAAGAGATTATTCAATATAAAAAACTAAGTTGAAAATATAGAATAATATTTGTTCGTATAAAGTTTTATTACAAATTTATTAATTAAACATGCACATTTGTTATTTATATGCAACTTGACACATTTTATAAAATACTTTATTGTACATTTTCAACTTTTTTTGATTATATTACTCCTTGCTCGTTTATACAACCTGTATATAAATCTTTGAATATTATCAAATTACGTAATTATATAGGAGAGAATTTATTTATTGAAAAATTAATACTGGAAACAATGCAATTTAAATTCGATGGTACTGCTTCGTCGTGGCCTAATCTTCCATACTTAAAAATCAAAATTAAACAAGAAGAAGAACGATTCTTTCCTTCTGATCTAGAATATAATTTTTTAAACATCACCATAGAAAGTATTTTTAATCCACCATCATGGTTCACTGATAATATCGATTATAAAGCTGGTACTATTATTTATGGCGAAGAAAACGAAGTTGGTATATTTTTATTTCAATCTTTTCTTTTATCTAACATATTACGAATATATTTTTTATTTTATAATTATTCGATCGAAGGAACTGGAAACGATAATACACGATGGTGGTAAATTGATAAATGATCGAGATATATATAAAACTAAACGTTGGAATTCTTTGTTTCATTTACAAAGTCGTGCTAAATTATCGAAATATAAAATTGCTTGTAATTACAATGATGTAAAAAATACTCTCGATAAGGAGTTACAATTACAGGTATTTATATTAAAGAAAGTTTTAAATGTTTATAATAATAATAATATAATTATTTTAAGAACTTAGTTGAGAATGATATAACAAGAATTGAGTGGAATTCTATGAGTCGTCACATTCTGTTAAAAGATGCTATTAGAAAACTGCGAGATCAAATTTCCAAGTTAAAATCAATATTATTTTTATATTTTTTCTTTAATATGAAATTATAATTAATTATTTTTCTATAATAATTTTCTTTTTTTATACAAATATATATATATATATATAGATATAAATATTGGCCATTTCAATTCATAGCATCGGATATACAAAAAGTTAGTGCAAAAACAAAATCTACTACGAAATATCCGATTTATCAATGTTACGTCGATTTAAGCGAATTATTATTTCCTGGGAGTGAGTGTAAACGAATAAATAAATAATAAATAATAAACAAAAAAAAGTAGATAAAAGAAAATCTCTAAGTTATTGCATATAATATATAAATTTGTATTTTAGGAACTAAAACGCGAATTGCATCGCAATTGTATACCTACAATCCCGTAGATCTTATGGAAAAAACCGGATTTGATAAAAATATTTTTTTAATAGATAATCAAACGAAAGAATTTAAGGAAAAAGATAAACGAGGAAGAAGTTCGATGAAAGTGATCATTTATCTTTTATCGAAATTAGTTAACATATATATTCTTGATATTATTATTTTTTAATATTAATACTAAGTTTATTCTTAGGGAAGTTGTTTTTTG
>JACGWG010000065.1:130173-141321 GCA_023678865.1 Polistes exclamans
ATAATATTAATACGCATTTCTGAAGGCACACACGTTTTTGTACGCTACAAATTAAATATAATTATTTAAAATTCTTTTACAGCATATCATATACTATCTCATACTATGAAAGAATACTATATTCTTTCATAGTATTGTGTATCGTCATCACGTTTAGTAACTACTATCGCATGCTGGTTATCTGGTTAGTAACTAAGATTAGTGTTGTTACGTTAAAAGTTGACTTGTGAACTTTTTTATTCTTTATTTTTTTTAATGTATATTGAAAGTCATTGATAAAGAATTTTATCGGACATAGTTCTAAAGTTATCGACGGATAATTCCGGCGTCGGTATCTATTGACGGTAATTATCGACGGATATCGTCGATACAAAAGAACATATTCATTGAACGATCAGTCTACGACGAATCATGTTGGCTTTTGGACGTAATAGTAACGCGCGCAAGTAAAATTGTAAGGATTAATACGGGGATAAAAGTAAAGGGACCGTTACAAGAGAGGTATTATGGATAAATTAATCCTTTCTTTTCGTTAGTAGTATTTTAATAGAGAAAACGCAAGAACTAGTTTTTTTTTAAATATTTAATTTGTGAACTAAAGGAATATATTACTTTCGAGTCGTCCGTAATCAAGAAGAACAAAATTCCATTTTGAGTAAGTTTTGCAATTGCATATTTTATTTCATTCTTTTGATTGTTCATTCAAGTACATTACGTTTCTTACGTAAAAACTTGTCGATTAAACATTTGTCATTATTTTTTTTTTTAAGTAGTCTAACAATAAGTATTCGCGAATTAGTGAATTTCGACAGTTGTGTAATGCGAATGTATTTGAACGATTTAAGCGGAATGCTTTGATTCTCGTTCGTAAAGAGAGAGAGAGAGAGAGAGAGAGAGAGGTAGAGAGAAATCGTGGACAAACATGGATATGCAGGGTCTATGTTTGTGTGCGGGTGAGCTTCGGTCCAGAACACTACAATGGTACACGAGGTAATAGTACACAAGGTGATGGTACATAAGCCGATAGCATGCAAGTCAATAGTGCACTGTTACGTCAGTAATGTTGGCTTACGTTCTTGTTCTCGTTCGACTAGACAAAACAATTCATCTCTTTTCTTCCGTGATAACAGTTTTTTTTTATTTACATGCATATGTATTACCTACGAAATTGTACAATTCGTTAATATTTTTTGTTTACTAGTTTATCCTATCATTATATTTTACATATGCACATATAAACATATGCACATATATATATATATATTTTTTTTTTATGGAATCTCGTTAAAAGGGTGAACAACAGGTGGTCGGTGGCGCTGTCTCTAATTTCTATTTGGTACGTATAGGTGTCGTTCATGATGTAATTATAAATTCACGTATGTAAATCATTTGATTTAACGTATGTATATACGATTGCGTTAAATTCTGATAAATTCCATTTCGTTCGCAATTCCACATTTATTTCCCTTTCTATGAATGCATATGATACAGTTAAAATGTTTAATACAATTAAATTCACGAAAATCTTAGATTTTACACGAAATAACTAGACGTTTAAGGAAAAATATATAAAAAGAATGATATTATACATTTACAATGAAACTAATTGTTTTTACGAAATAATTAAACAAAATATGAATTGACGAGAGAAGTATCAATTTGATTCGTCTTTAAAGTCTGCTTTAATCTTTCTACTACAATGTTCATAGTTATTTGTTCTTATTTATTTCTGTACTCTGAATACCAATATTTTATTAGTCGTACGGTTCTATCCGATCTAATTTACAGATATAATTTCAATTTCATATTATAATAATTCGTCTTTTGTGAATTCTTATATCTGGTTAAAATATGCAATTCTACTTGATTTCATACTTCAACAGGTCAATGTAGTTATTTCATGAATTAACACATTGAACATTTTAACAGTAACATATGTATTTCATTTCTCTTTTCTTTCGGGTTTTTTCTTGTTGGACCAACAACTGGACGTTTTCGAAGGCAATGCTCTTGTCGAAGAGTTATGAGCAAGCTACAGTTACACACATATATATATACATACACACACTGTATACGTACATCCATACAACACGACGGGTTCAACAATTTTAGGTATCCTAACATCTCTTTCTCTCTTTTGAAAGCAGAGGTGGTACGGTCAGAAAGCAGTTGTTGAAGGCCAGGCTTTCGTATTCGGACCATTAGTCCAGTACGGCAATTCGTCAAATCGGGAGAAATGTAGTATCAATAACGTCCCGCAGCTGCTGCCACCGAAGCATGCATTTCCCTGACGCGCAAATTGCGCGCGCGAGCGAGCGAGCGAGCCCTTTTCGAACGAAGGGCCACGAGCGACAATCGTTTTCGATTTTCCGGCTTAACCTCCACCTCTAATTCTCTCTCTCTCTCTCTCTCTTTCTCTTTTACCATCATCTCTGTCAACATCTCTCTTTTTAGTAGCTTTTTTTGTTGGTAAAGATTGAAGACAAAATTGAACCATACTCCCTCTCTGTAACGTTATATTTTAGTAATCTTTATATATATATAATTATATTTATTTAGTCGATGTATTGTCAAATATAAATATTAGGGTGAACCAAAAGTTCGTTGCAGTTTTTTATTATTAATATTTCCATAGTAAATTTGACGAGAACAATCCATTATGCAGTTTATAACACAATGACATAACAGTTTGTAACACCAGAAATGCACGAATTTTTCCAGTTAAACATTTTTTATTCGACAAAACACACGTGGTATTTTTATAGGAAAAATTGTACATATTAAAGTTATCGTTTTATATTAATAGGGATGAAAATATTATAGCATTTATTGTTTATTTTTTTTGCTTTTTTTTTTTGTTTAATTTAATGAAACATTTGCAAATCATTCTCAGGTGTCAAGAATTTTATTGAAAGATACAAAAGTCTACATTTTTTTTATAATGGCAATACATTCTTCAAAAACATTCTCTTATCACGTGTAATAACAAAAAATCATTTCAATTACACAGAGCATTATTTAAAATATTTATTTTTGTATTCAATTTGTGTCCAGCTGATTTCCAATATAATTTGTCGTAGGACAAAAGAAAAACAAAGGGGTGAGAAAAGGGAAAGAAGGAGGAGAGGAAAAGGGGTGTAGTTTGACTTATTTTTTTGCCAAGTCAAGTTGGTAAGCTCGTGCTTGTCTTGCTCGATTTTTCCGCGGTTATTTTCCATTGCTGAGAAAATCGTGTTCGACGGAAGTCCGAGTTCTTCCTATGTGTGATGTTTGCGGATAAATCCTCGTGGTTTACCGAAGGGAGAGAATTGTAGAGAGGGGTGAAAAAGGGCTGCCTTTTCTCTCTCTCTCTCTCTCTCTCTTCCTCTCTCTTTCTTTTCTAAGCTTCCGGTCGGACGATTATTTGTTCGTTCTCTCATTCTTCGTCCTTCCACGTAAATTTGCTCTCTTTCTCTCTCTCTCTCTCTCTCTCTCTTTCTCTTTTCTTCTCTCCCTCTTCACAGCATCCTCGCTAAATAATAAATACGAGAGGGTTCTACGGGAATACCCCGAGGGTGCCATTAGCGGGGTACAGGGCCGCGCGCGCCCTCGGACCACCCTCCTCTCGCACCCTCCTCTTGCACCCTTCAAAACCGACCTCCACCTTCTTCTTCTTCTTCTTCGCCTTCGCCTTCGTCCGACGATCCGAAATGCGAGAGTCTAATACACTTAGAAAGAGAAAAATAGAGATAGATAGAAAGAATGCGAAAGAATGCGAGAATGAGAGAGAGAGAGAGAGAGATATTCGCGCGAAAAACGAACATGAAAAAGGGAACCTCCGATCGTTTTATGGAGACGACCTCTTTTCCTTCCTTTTCTTCTCTCTCTCTCTCTCTCTCTCTCTCTCTCTCTCTCTCTTATATCCTTCCCTTTCTGCTACTCTCTCGCTTCTTCCTTCCCCTTCTCTTCCCTTCCCTACCCCCTTTTGTCCTTTTTTCTTTTTCTTTTACTTTTTCTTTTTTCAAACTTACTTTTTAGGCAAAGAGTCGACATTCCAATCGATGACTGCCTTTCAAATTCTTCACGAAAAAAGATGCTAGATGGGTTGATAGATAAAGAAGAGAGAGAGAGAATGAGAATGGGGTGGGGAGGTGGGGGGAGATCGTTTCGCTTTTAATAACGAAGTTGGGCGAGGAGAGTTTACTCTCTCGTTAAAAGTCGCGTCTTAAGAGTTTCGTCCTAGGCATTTGTGCGAACTGGTTTCGATTTATCGAATCTAACGTGTTCACCCTGGTCCGACCTAACGATTCAGTCCTAACCCTCTCCCTTTTTCTTTCTCCCTTTCTGTCCTTCTGTTTCATTCTTTTCTCTTTTCTCTCTTTTTTTCTCTCTCTCTTTCTCTCTCGTTGAAAACTTTTAATCAGACGTCCTCGTCGTCGATGTTTCCTCAATTTTCTTCATTTCTTTAAGTTTACTCATACTTTTGTTTTCATTTTTATTTATTTTGGTAAGAATAATTTTCAATATTTTATCGATCAGTATATTGTGTTTTATAGATACATAATAAATTTGTTCAATATTTTAAATACGTGGGTGGGTATTTGTAATTGGAATGGGATTGTTTTAAGTATATCGATATACAGTACATATTAATAATTGATTATAAATACTGATTATTTTGTTTTCTAGATTTGTCGATATAATATTGAATATTTTCTTTACATTATAAATAATAATTTTCTAATTTTTATAATAAGAATAGCATTGCATTAGGATTGCACACATTGATACAAATGAAATATTATTATATTCTAATATATAAATATAATAGATTTAAAGAAAATGATTTCAAAATAATTGAACCAAATAAATAACATCCATTTGATTTTCTTCTCCTTCTTGTTACTTCTTCGTTTCCTAGGAATTGAGTCTGTACAGTGAGTTTGTGAACCGTACGATAAATACGTAGATACTATATACCACACATATGTATATAGACAGGGTAGGAAAGAAACATAGAAACGATTTCGTTCGCTTACGCCGAAAAGCTCGACAACCCAGACGTAACCCATAGCCCCGTAGTAGGATCTAATAGGCCGAGCTGGCCGGCTGGAAAACGTTGACCACTGCCTCTAGCCGATCAAACGGTTAATCGAGGCCATTCCGTGGCTCAGTGGTTCTCATACTTAACCCTTATCAAATTTTACTGATATAGTATTATCCTATAATACTCTATCTCTTATCCTCATTCTTCATCTTATCAATTTCCATTCGGTTTTCATTGATTTATAATCTCTAATATTAAACAAAAAAAAAGAAACGAGAAGAAAAAAATCACTCGACCCTTCAAGAAAGTAAAGCAAAACCAAAAAAAAAAAAACAAAAAAAAGGGAAATCAATTGGTCATTTCATCTCTCAGTTTTCTCATTCGTTGTTTCGAGGTATCAAGTGAATCAATTTTTTACGTGGGTTTAAGAGTGGTGGTGGTGGTGGGGGATGGGACCCCGGTTATTGGGACGACGGAGAAGGGAGAAAATGCATTCCGCAATGGAATAGAAGGAACCCGACGCATCTCGGATAAAGGGCGAATGAGAGGAGAAGAAAATACCTACGGTAGAGTTGAAAGAGTCCTGTTGTGGTACGTACCCGATATATATATATATAGATCTAAAGATACACGCATACTACACAGAGATATATAGGAAAGAGAGAGGGGTAAGTATCAATAATTGAGCACCATAGGGGGGTGGCCTCCGCTCGGCCATTTAGCGGTCGAACGAAGGGGGTGGGTCGCGGATATACTACCCTCTACCCATGCAAGTACGGAGATATCGGTGGATGTATCGCACGGCAAGGCCTGCTATCGACATGTCGACGATGCCAGGCCGGTGCGTTGCTGCTGTTGCTGCTGCTACTGCTGCTGCTGCTACTCCTAGTCTTCTCCCTCTCTCTCTCTCTCTCTTTCAGTGTATATATATATTCGAGAATACATAGAATACTATCCTAGCTGCGATCATGATACGCGAAAATATCATCTGTCATTGTAAAACGAGTGCCAGGACCTTTCCAGAACTAAACTTCTTTATTCTTATTTTTTTTACTTATTTTTCTTTTCCTTTACTTTACTTTTTCTTTGTTAAAGATTGTTATAGAGTTAAGAAGGAATTATTAAAATAATCGTTATTGAATTTCGTGATTATCTAATCTTCAATTAATCGTTTTATCTTTTTCTGCAACTCCTAGTGTTCTCTCTCTCTTTTTCAGTGTATATATATTCGAGGATATACAGAATACTATTCTAACTGCGATCATGATACGCGAAAATATCATCTGTCGTTGCAGGAATTGTGGCATGATCCCTCTCAGAGTCAATCTTCTATATTCCTATTATTTCTTTTTTTCGTTTCATTTCATTTTTCTATTCTATTTCTTTTTTTATCTATTCTTATTTTTGTGTTTTTAAATAAATTTTCATTCCCTTTCTGTATTCCTAATTTATTTCTATTACTTTTTTTTTTAAGTTAGAATTATTTTATAAACCAAGTGTGGAATTATTGAAATGATCAACGCGTCGTATTGCTCGTCATTGGATTTTGTGATTATGGAATCGACGATCGATCTGATTTGTCTCTCTCTCTCTCTCTCTCTCTCACTTTGTCTATCCGTTGGTCTGTCCATTCGTCTAACTGTCTGTCTGTCTTTCTTTCTCCCAATACCGATAGCCTCGTTCAGCCGCGAATTCCTATAATCGTGATGGATTTGACGAGCTTTATCCCTTTCGACTCTCTATCTCCCAATCCGGTACTCGACGCTTAAATCAAAGTGAAACTCACTCTCTCTCTCTCTCTCTCTCTATCTATCTATCTATTTATTTTTTTATTTTTCTTTTACTGAATAATTTTCTCATCTGCATCAAGAGTGTAATTAATTATATCTAAATCGTTTAATTACTTATAATAAATTGTATATATGTATATGTATATTAATGACGAATTAGTATGACGAATTAGTATGACGAATTAGTATGACGAATTAGTATGACGATACTATAATTATAAATTTCACTTACTGAATAATTTACAAATCTATAGATACATATACCAATATGAGATTGTACTTACTATAATTAACCAGAAACGAAACTAACAATTAGTATTAATCCATTGTCAATAATAATTTGATCGTTAACTAGGAACCTTTGTTTCGTTCGCGGTAAAATTCAAAAAGCCCCCGGAAGCGTATTATCGAAAACATCGCGAAAATGTGGGAACGCGAGAATGCGAACGCGATTATTAAGCGCATACCATGCGTTTTTAACGATTCGCCTATCCTCTTCCTCTTCCTCCTCCTCCTCCTCCTCTCTCTCTCTCTCTCTCTCTCTTTCTCTCACACTCTCTCTCTTTTCTTCTTTACATTTTTTTGATCCCTTTTCTTCAGCGCATACCGCGACCGTAATCCGAATTCCGAAACAATGCTGCTTTTCTACGTAGGGATTGTCCTTATAGCCGAATTCACTTTCCAATTAGAAGGTTTACAATGTGCATTCGACTCGAATCGTACGAACTAACGGTATATTGGCCCACAATCGGGGTCGACGTCGTCGAGATAATATCGATCAGGGTAAGAGTGAGTGAGTGAGTGAGAGAGTGAGTGAGAGAGGGTGACTAACGATAGCTTTGATAAGTTCATTAAACATATCCGACAATGAGTCCTCGTCGCGGTACAATTCAATCGAATCCGTCGGACCGACGGAAGATCGTTCGAGATCCCTTCTTAAATCTTCTATTCTTTCATATTTATACCACGAATTTATAAACCTATTTTCTTATATTTCCTTATATTTTACTTGGGTATTCGAAAAGAACCATTCAATATTTTATACAGTACGTAGAAAATATATTATATTGATTGCGAGTAATTCGAGAACAAATCAATATCGTATTAAAACACATTTGAATTTATTGTTTAAAATGAATTATTTTTACGTTTAGAATATAAAATCTTAGAGAAGTATGGGATGTACCATCTCCTGTGTATGGGACTCTCTCACCTTCTATATAGATAGGAATAAAATGAAAAATAATAAACCGAGTAGAATGTATCTATCGAATTAGGTATTCTTTCACGCGGTCTATATCTAGAACAGAGTATTAAAAATTTCAAAAGAGGATTCGCGAACGGGCCTCTCATAGATCCGAGTTGTATAATACGAAATTCTCTTTAGCCATGGGGACACGCTTCATCGTATTCGCGAGCTGCCTTTTCCTGTAATATTAAACACCTTCGGCTTGGTAACAAAAAATGGCTTTGGTAGATCGATAATTTCTTTGTCCCATGAAAAAAATATAATTTACAGGATAGAACAGAGAGAGAGAGAGAGAGAGAGAGAGAATGGAGTGGAAGGGTTTGGGGTGGGGAGAAATAGGTTGGAAAAGTTAAAAAAAGAAATTGCGTCGGCTCGTTTCCGTGTTTTAACCTCCATTAGTGGCCTAAGCTTCGTACACTCTAATAAAGATAGCGTAAGTGAGAGAGAATAGTAACAGAGAGAAAGAGAGAGAGAGAGAGAGAAAGATAGTAAAAAGGGATGGGAGAGTTCTTGGCATAGCAACAACTTAATGTTATGTAAAGATAGCAGGGGAGGAGAGTTTGGTTGGTCCTCTCCGGAGAGGACTCTTCCCTCTCAAAAGCTCGGGTGTATATTAATGCGCGAGAGGTGGTGGTGGTTAGGGAAAGGGAGTTAGGGGGAATAAGGGAAATAGAGATTCCGCGAGATGTTGCGAGCCGCGAGAGGATGATGCGGCTAGCAAAACGCGACTGAGAGAGAGAGAGAGAGAGAGAGGAAGGGGTGGAAAGTCTGCAGATGCTCACCGTT
This sequence comes from Polistes exclamans, assembly GCA_023678865.1. Lineage (NCBI taxonomy): Eukaryota > Metazoa > Arthropoda > Insecta > Hymenoptera > Vespidae > Polistes > Polistes exclamans. The sequence goes on from JACGWG010000065.1 coordinate 139,025, forward strand.
GAATATCTAAATAAATCCGCGTGTCGACCACCCTTAAAATCTCGTCGAATAAGTAATAACGTTCGGCGTGAGTGAACCCAGCTCCTTCTTCTTCTTCTTCTTCATCTTCTTCTTCTTCTCCAGTTATTTCTCTCTTTTTTACATTCACCCTCTATAAGTTAGCCACCCCTTTTTAACTTGCATAAGCGAGCGCATCCGATTTTGGGACTTTAATTGGCTCGGGGGGAGAATTCCAACGCGTGGGAAATTTTGAGGGATGAGTAGATTTTTTTTGTAGATATTTTCTTTTTCTCGACAAAAGAAACGAAGGGGTGGTGTAGTGTAGGGTAGTGGGCGTGGGGTGGGGGGACGAAAGGAACGTATAAATATAGTTCTACTTTATTGTTGTTGTTGTTGCTTTTTTTTTTTAAATTGAAAAGTTTACTTTCTTCACATTTTCATGTACTGTGACTGAATAGATAAGGGATTTTTTTACGAGGATTGGCTTAATCGAGTTTTGTACGTCGTAAATTATCGCGTAGATCGTCGGTAGTTATGCGGAGAAGGAAAGGATTATTATGAGGGAAGGGTCGAGGTGATTAAAGATTCGTAAGATTTTATTGAAGCGCGTCTAACAGAGGGTTGAAGAAGAAGAAGAAGAAGAAGAAGAAGAGGAGGAAAAAAAGCTGAAGCCTTATTTTTGTTCTCTTTTTTGTTTTTTTGTTTTTTTTTTTAAAGGAAGAACTTGGAAGAGGAAGATGACTATCAATTTCCGAGCAGCTTTTAAAGAACTTCGGATAAGTTAAGTTGGTATATATATACCTATCTATATCTAATACATACACAACACCTACGCGGTATTTAATAAACTTGCGAAAGTTCACAGGTGTCGTAATCGCCGGGTAAAACTAACTTTTTCAATTCTTTCTAAAGTGTTAAACGTGTATCTCGTTTTATCTGTTCGTTTTGATACCTTTTGTTTTTACCGTTCTATTTTCTTTTTTTTTTATGAACGCATCTCTCTAACTATTACGTCCTTACAACACTTCAGTTAAAAGTATTCAGTACTCAAAGGGTTAAATAATTCCAAAATCGAACTACGAAATTATGGGATTCCGTATTAGCTTTGGAATGAATTTTGTTATTTTTCGTTAAAGGGGTTGATCGCATAACTTCGGTCCAATTTGTTGGAATTCGTTTTCGAAGACAAAACAGACAGATCATTTCTTTCGCAATTAGTTCGATCTCATTGAGAGTAATTTGGTTGTAGATTAGCAGAGCGAAGGTAGGGCTCGTGTAAATGCACGAGGACATCCGGTTGATCGTAACGACAGGACAATTTACGAAGTTTCGCCTGGCTGTCTGTTACTTCGATGCGATGGGGAGAACACGTCGACCGAGATAACGCGACCAACCGACGCAATCGATTCGTTCGTTCGTTCGTTCGTTCGTTCGAGATGAAATTATTTAGACGTTTCTCGATCGACGGATTTATTAGATCGCTTTACATTCTATGCATCTAATCGTTATAATTTGTTTCCTCAATATATTTTCAAACGCAAATATTTTTTAAAGTAAATAAATACTGATCATGTATTTGAAATATTGATATATATATTTATTTTTTCAGTATTTTAATTAAATGATTAGTATTTATAATAAGGACAAGATTGCTTCAACATTTAATATATCGATACAGGGATATATTTTATTATGAATAGCAATCATTTATTTATTTTATTATAAATAGCAATCATTTATTTATTTTATTATAAATAGCAATCATTTATTTATTTTATTGTAAATAGCAATCACTTATTTATATTTTTGAATTAATTTTAATTAAATGATTAGTATTTGTAATAAGGACAAGGTTGCTTCAACATCTCATATATCGATACAGGGATATATTTTATTATAAATAGCAATCATTTATTTATATTTTTGAATTAATTTTAATTAAATGATTAGTATTTGTAATAAGGACAATGTTGCTTCAATATCTCATATCGATACAGGGATATATATTTTATTATAAATAGCAATCATTTATTTATTTTATTATAAATAGCAATCATTTATTTATATGTTTTAATTAATTTTAATTAAATGATTAGTATTTATAAAAAGGACAAGGTTGCTTCAACATCTCATATATCGATACAGGGATATATATTTTATTATAAATAGCAATCATTTATTTATATTTTTTAATTAATTTTAATTAAATGATTAGTATTTATAATAAGGACAATGTTGCTTCAACATCTCATATATCGATACAGGGATATATTTTATTATAAATAGCAATCATTTAT
>JACGWG010000065.1:141331-177119 GCA_023678865.1 Polistes exclamans
ATATATCGATACAGGGATATATTTTATTATAAATAGCAATCATTTATTTAAAATACTGATATAGTAATTAGCAATTCAATATTTAATTCGCAATGACGACACGTCGATTAGTATTCTTTACGTTTTTTTTTGTTCATTTTTATTTGTATTGTATTATATTACTATCTTATAATATTGATATAAACATCACTTAGCAATTATTCGTTCGTCGTCATCTAAGTAGTTATTTTGTTCATTATCGACGTCTCATTTGTATCATCGGCAAAAACGTTTATCTTTCGTTTCATAATTTTCAATTTTTCTTCATTTTCATTCGTATCGTTTCGTTTTACTAACGAAATTATTTTAGTATCAACAAAATTAGAAGATAATTTGGCAATAGTTAATTCATTGTACGAAACAGTAGTAGCATTAATGCTTAACGTTACATTGTTTGAATTTGATCGAATGAAATGTTGTTTTTCTTTAATATTTTCTCGTTTTTCTCTTAATTTGTTTTTTTCATTCGCCATTCTTTTCCCTTTAATTCCAGTCAATATCTTAAATTGTTCTTCCTCCCTAATTTTGTTTCGCATATCTTTACCAAATGCCACTTCTTCGAGTTGCCTTTCGTTTTCTTTTTTCCAAGCTTCCCGTTTATTAAGAAGTATCATTTCATCTTCGGCAAGATTTTTACCTTTCACAGGTAAATCATCGAAATTATTGTTATAAAAATTTGTGATTGTAACGTTATCTGTTTTTAAAATTTCCCTTTCTTTTTGCTGTAGATCGGTCGAACGTTCGTTTCTTATTTTTCTATTAAAACAAAATAATATATATATTATATATTAATTAATATATTAAATTATTATTATTATTAATAATATTATATCTAGTTGGATTATTAGTTTATGTCGGATTATTAAAATCAAACACACATGAAGGCACGTTTAATAAAATTCGTTTGGAAGAAAAAGAAACAAAAATCTTTTATTATTGAATTCAAAGAAGTGGTGGTATATAAAAACTAGTAATATTGAATAGTTGTGAAAATGTATTCGTAGAAAAGTATCTCTATGACAAAATGAATTAATATGACATACGAATGATAAATCATTATATTATAAATTGCTTACTCAATCGGATCGTTCATTATACTCATTGATTTATATATCTTCGGTTGTTCGTATTTAAAATCAAACTGATTCCACTCGTCTTCCAAATTATCGTCACGTTTTTCTCTTATCATAGCTGCACGACGTGCAAGTTTTTGATATTCCGGCGTATCTCGTCTATCATAATTTACTTCGTTTCGTCTACGTCGACGTTTTCTTTTTCGTTTCTTACGTTTTTTTCTTTTCTTTTTATTTCTAACATAATTATCATAATTACTTCGAACAGGCCTACGTTTGTTTCTCTCAATATCCAATGAAAATCTGCTATTATTTAATTTCCAAAATTCGGATACGTTTGGATCTTTGATTAAAGTTACGTTATCGTCGAATTTTAATTTTGGCGATTCACCCTGATAATGAAGAATAAATTCGGCATTACTTCTAACTCCTTCTGTCTGTGGAACATCGATCGTATCATTTTTCTTCGATTTTTCTTTCATTTCGATATAATGTAAAAGTAAATTCAATTGTCTGACCTAAGTATAGAATAATAAACGAAAGAATTTTAGGTTTATATATGCAAGTATATATGATATTATTAAATAGTAATTTATTTTTGAGAACAATAGATTCGCAATATTACCAGATAATCGTGGACAGTCTGAACCTTTATCTTTTCTTTAGCAGATAAAGCGTTGTACTCGTTTATAAGATTCTGCAGGATTCGAACTTTCTTCTGGAATTCGTTCACGTCTTTGTCAATTTCTTCATCGGAGGTTTTAGGGATAAAGATTTTATCATCGTCTACAGGATGTTCCGTTGTTTCTTGATCGTGTACCAATGGTAATAACGGTGTCTGTAATTCAATATTTTATTCGGTGTATATTAAAAACAAATTTAGGTTCTAAAATGATTAAGGGTTGATTCTACGTGATAAATGAAGTAGAACATTTGTCGAGTAGGCGTTAACTAAATCAGTTAAGTTGTAGTTAAAACTTTGAAACGAGGTCAATTATGAAACATTTTTATAGGAACTTTTTTTTATCATTGTTCGTATGTTCCTATTTCATATTCGTTGGTAGGTCCCACATATTATGAAACAACCCTATATATATTTATTATGAAAAGTTAATGAAATAGTTTTGTATTTACTTGTTCATATAATTCTTTCTCTCCTTTAACTTGTAACATCCATTCTAAGAATTGTTGCATGTCAGATGGTATTTTTGCACAAGTTTTACTTTGGACTTCATCCAAAACTAGTCGACCAAGAAGTTCCATAATTTTCTTCATCGTCTTCTCGGTATGTTTTATCTGATTACAAAAAGAATAATCGATCCAGTTATTAAGAACTTTAATTGGAAGAAATTTTTCAATGATTTCTATCAAATATTTTCAACTTATGAATATACTGTATTCTATTTTAATACAATATTACAGTACACTAAATTACAATATGTAGCAAGTGTTTTTAATAACAATTATTTATCAAATATATCTACCCCCATCCAGAAAAATTATAGTATTGACATACGTCATTTTCATTGAGTCCCCGATGATAAATCTGATTAGTTTCAATTTCATCTTCGTGTTTGTTATTTCTATAAAGTCCCAGACCAAGAGCAACTTTAAGGGCCTCGTTCCTTTGCACCTACGATGCAAATGATCGATAATACTTTCGCTTTCGTTTAACCACTCGCCACGTTGCTTCTCATTGCCATCTATCAAAGTGAGAGAAAGAGAAAGAGAAAGAGAGAGAGAGAGAGAGAGAGAGAGAGAGAGAGAGAAAGAAAATGAGAGAGAAAGTGAGAAAGTTTATCCTCGGTTCTCTTACTTGTTCAAAAATATTTTCGACGATTTTTCCAGCCAATTCTCCATGAAGAGCCAAATCCATTTGAGATTCATCTTCCATGTTGTCAGCTGTCAGGAGCATAGCAAGCTTCTTTCTACGAGTATCCTCATTCTCCGTCTCCTTCTTTCTCATTGTCTGTATATTCATCGTTCGTTATTTATCGCACCATCTTTATCCAAAAATGAATAAACAATATCCTCACTATCATCTCTCTCTCTCTCTCCCACTCTCTCTCTTTTTATTTTTATTTCCTACTATTATTTTTCAAGATTGAAACGTTTTTTATTTTAATTTCTTCTTTCGTTCATAAATAGTGTAATACTTTGTATAGAAATTAAACTATTACTTGTTTGATTATTATTATTAATAAAAAAATTGGAAATCCTAGATCTATGAGGGACAAGAAAATTATTTACAAAAATCTTCAAATGATTAACTTATGTTATATTAAGCTAATGATACTGATACTTAACAATTGTCATCTATATTTATTAACGAAATTAAACTCAGTTGTGAAATATTTGACATTTCGAATTGGATAAATAAAAAATTGATTAATATTTTATTTGAAAACTATCAGAAGGGAACAATCTTGTAATAATTTATTTATTATTTTATTGGAAAACTAACGTTTCGATCGTTCGCATTATCCTTTTGAATGATGCCATCGTTATTAGAATTTCTTCTAATTCCTTTAACAGTTCCACGATTAGTCTTCATTTTCATTTTCTCCATTTCTTTTCTCTTCTTTTCATTCCTGTTCTTTTTCATTTTGTTCATTTTCATCTTATTCCTTATCTTCTCGTGTTGTTGCCACTTCTTAACTCTATCTTTCCAATCGTTATTACGATAATTCAAGATAGGATTATTTTTCCAACGTTTCCTCTTACTTTTTATTGAATCACTGAATAAATCGTCGAATTCGTTGTTCAAATTTCTCGCACGTTTTTTCGACATTTTCCAATTACTATTTTTCTTCTTCTTCTTTTTCTTCTTCTTCTTTTGATTTTTCATCTTCTTTCTCTTCTTCTTTTTCTTTTTATTTTTATGCATCCTATTCCTCCTTTTTTTCTTTTTCTTTCTATTACGATCTTGAATATTTGTATCCTTAGAAATATCTTCTTTATTTTCTTCGTTATAAAGATCATTAATATCGTTGTTATATTTTAATTCGGTATCTTTATTATCTTTGTATTGATAAGGATTAATCGTGTAAAGATCATTCGATAAATCTTTCGAACGTTTATAGTAATAAGTTTTGTAAGGATTTTTTCCTTGGTTGTAATTTAACGAGTAAGAATTTCCATCTCGTTTAATTCTCGATGCATTTCTATTGGCCAATGTTTGTGGTTTAAACGTCAAGTTGAATCTACTCGAATTCCTATCGATACTATTTACATTCGAATTATTTCCAATCTTTTTATTATTTATTTCTTCTATTTGTTCTTTCACAGTTAGGTTTGAATTATCATTGATATTTTCTACATCAGATGACGACGATGACGACGGAGACGAATAGAAATGATTTGTTATTTCGTATTTCGTAGAAATATTTGTAGTTTTAATCGTTGTCGTTGAATATTCGTTAAGTAAAATAATTTGATTAGTATAATTGTTGATACTACCATTTATGAAATAATTATCATCGATTGTTTTCAAACCCCTTCCTAATCTAACTTTAATGTCATCGTCAAAATCATCTATTCGATCCATAGGCTCTACGAAAGATTCGTGCATGTCTTTAGATTCGAGAACTGAACGTTTATCACCGTCGATAACGTTTCGAACGTTTTCTTCCAGTTCGTTCATGGAATCGTGGTACTTTCCATTTTCATAAGGCGAACCTGAATCGTTCTCCGGCGCAGTTTTACGCTCGGATAACCCCGATCGAACCACTCCGCTTGATTTGGAACGTGAATCATTTATAGTTTCCACTACCTGTGATAAAACATTTATTTTAAGTAATGTAGTACCCCCCCCAAGAAATACAGGAATAATATTTAATATCTAATCTACCTATACATCTACTTACATATATATATATATATATATATATATATATATATATATATATATATAGACATATGTATTATGTAATCGTTATATTAATTTCACGATTAAAACAATCGTGTGATATCGATAAGAAATAATTAATTGTATGAATAAAAATGAATAAAATTACTAATCAATATTCTTGTCTCAATCGTATATTAATATATATTTTAAATCAAGGGAAATTGAAGACAGTTAATAAATTTTTATGAACAATTTATTTTGATCTTGTTATGATCATGACTATGATTAATTATAATTATGATTTATCTTGTTTTGTTGTTTATGATTACATGTGACAAAGTAAGGTTGTTTAGGACTAATTAATTTATTATAATGTATGACTATAAAATAATATGTATTGACGCGTGAACTAAGTGATCGAGTTGCTGAGGAAGTCCCCAGTAAGGGACGAAACGTCCAACAAGATCAAAATAAATTGTTCATAAAAATTTATTAACTGTCTTCAATTTCCCTTGATTTAAAATATATAAAATAAAATTACTTTTTAAGTGAACAAATAAATAATATTGAACAAATATAACTATTTAGTAATAAATGTATGTGACAATGCATATATATATATATATATATATATATGTTACCGTCAAAGCCAAAAATCAGTCATTGCTAGTAATTTTTCGTCATTACTATGAATTCAAAGAGCCTTCAGACGAAGTCGGAAATTGAAAAATTCTTCCACTTTTTCCTAGGCATCGAACATAATACTTTGATATTCTATAAGTATATAAGATTCTATAATAATATCAAAGTATTATGTTCGATGCCTAGGAAAAACTCTCCAAAATGTCTGATGGCTCTTTGCATTCATACTTATGACGAGGAATTAATAGCAATGACTGATTTCTAGCTTTGACGGTAACATATGTATATATAGAAAATTAAAAATAATTTCTCTTTCTATTTTATTATATAAGAATTGAATTATTTAAATAATGATTCTTTACGGGTATCACTTTCCATTCGATGTTTCCGGCATAATTATTGCTCAAATTCTGATGATGATGATGATTTTGAGTTTTGTTCGATGATCTTTCTTCAAATATATCACTTTGTTCTAAACCACCTTTAAAAAGATCATCTGTTTTCTTCAATGCTAAGTAATTACTTTCCGACGTGTTATTACTATTATTATTATTATTATTATTGTCGTTAGTATTAGTCTTGATTTCTAGATCATCTTCGGATGCATCGAGATGCATTCGTTGGTCTCCTTTAAGCCGAGGCCCATTTTTATTTTCGTTATCTTCCCAATCGTATAATTTCTTCAATTCGTCGTACACGTTGTCGATATCGTCATACTCTTTCTCATCTAATTTCTTCGAACCAACTCGATTTTCCAATCTATTGGGAAAAAAAATAATTCTTTCTAAAAGAAATCTATCATTTTCTACGATTGAAATATAATTTCAATTGAAACTTTTGTGTTCCTTTTCCTCCTCCTTCTTCTCCTCTTCCCAATATTATAATTTAACACTAAATTTAAAGATGTTCTAATAATAATTGGTATTTTTTTTTTTTTTTGTTTATTAAAGAATAGCATACCTAGTTTGATCTAAATTATCCAACTTTTTCTCATGTTCCGGTAATTGGATTGGTTTTACGTCACCGAAAACAACGTCGACTATTTCTCGTTGGAGAGTTTCAGGTGCACGTAATATATATTCGAGAGATTCCTTTGGTACAATTTTATCAATGTTTACGAATTCTTGATTAGGTTCTTCCATCGTTCGATCATTTTCATCTTGTTCTTTCCTTCTATTGTTCGACCTACTCGTCATGATTGAATTAGGTCACTTGTTTTTACATTCGATCGAATATGTGTGGCAAATGTCAGACAAAAATTCAAATATAATATGTGTCGACAATTATGATAGTAGATGAAATTAATACGAATTAATAAATTTTATAATTCATGTTAAATAATTATAATAATTATTAATACAATGAGTTGAACAACATTTTCTCGACTCATTCTAATTTCTTAATTAACGGCACACACATACACACACACACATAATAATATATGAATATACAATACCATTTCGTTTGACAAGCTGGAACAAATGACTTTTCATCGCGAATTTGGCCAGAGGGTTGTACGGCCTCGTTTAAAAATGATTTTTCTCGATCCATTTGCGAGCTTTTATCCTCCCCCTTTGCAAACGTGACCTTGCTCCTCAGAGACTCGGATGGATTCTCGTTCTTAGCTCGTGCTTGTTGTTCGAGGTCGACCAGAAATTGTTGCTTTGGTTCTTTGTTCTTCTGTTTTTCTTTCCTTTTCTTTTCTTTCTCTTGTTCCTCGGCTTCCTCATTTTTCTTCTTCATCAACGTTTCGTTCAGAGATTCTTGCAAATTTGCATCTACAATTTACAATAATAAGAAAAAAAAAAAACAAATGCATATCTCTTAGAAAATAATTCAAATAAAAATTGAGTATATGAACAACTTCGTTTACCTAATTTAAAATTCGAATCTATTGGATTATCATTTTGATCATTATTATTTTGATCATTGTCACCAATAATTTGAGATTCTCTAGATCGTTCATTCATTTCCTCATCGTAATCGTAATATTCGATTATTCCCAAAGGATAACGTTTCCTTCTTACATGATTTTTCTCATCCTTGTGTCTCAATGCTATTCGTTGTTTGATCATCATGTTAACTCTAGCTTCGTACGGATTCTTTACATTTTCTGACGTATTTTTTACATCTCTCTCGATTTTTAAAGTTTCCTTCTTATCTGTAGATTAAACAACACATTTGGAAAGTGTATAATTTAAAGAAAAAACAATATATATACACTTACAATTACTGAAAGTAAAATAACAAAATAATAAGATTTAATTATTGGTGATAAAGTTTCATAGGGAACTTGGACATGAAAAGAAATAGAACTTAATTTAATTAAGTTGGACGTTTCGTCCCTTTATTGGGACTTTTTCGGCAACTTAATCATTAAAGCTCAGCGTCTTTTTTATTTATTTCGACATACATTTCTTTTTATAATATTCCAAAACACAATACATCTAAACTTCGTTAGTTTGATCGTTATTATTTAAAAGCCTGAACAAAACTTTATCATGAATAATTATAATTTTGAACGAGAGAAAATACTTAATAAATAAGATTTAATATTGATACCATTTTCTACATTTTCGTTTCTTTCTAAATTTTCTTCGATAATATTCTCGTCTCGATTAATCGGTGATTTTTGATAATCCAGTTTCCTTTCATCATTCTTACCTCGACAACTTTTGGCAACTTTAATTTTCTCATTCCTATTCGAATCATCTTCTTCGTTGGTAAGAAAATCTTCTTCCAAATTTTCTTCGTCGTAACTTTGAAGAATTCTACGTTGATGTTTTTTAACAATGAAACATTTATTCTCATTATCCGAGAATGATCGATTATTACTTTCCTTTTCTATTATCCAGAATAATCGTCTTTCTGGACTTTTACGTTTTATTACTTGTTCAGTTTCACTTAGAACATTTTTATTATTATTGGTATTATCGTAATGAAGAAGTTTTGCTTGTTGTGCTATCAAATCATCGACGTTAGTTAATTCTTTGTAATTATTTCTTTTCCAATAATTATTAGTGTCTTTGTTTGCTTTATCATAATACGAATCTTCTTTGAAATTATTATCTTTATTAATATTTCCTTTGCTACGTTTCTTACGTTTATATAAATTCATTTCCCTTTCGTTGAAAAGATCATTCTTTAAGTTTGTTCTTTTATTTCTTAAAAGTATTACACTTCTATCTTGATTTTTTATATTGTTCAGTGATTTATCAGACTCAATCATTTCCTCTGGTGATTCAGCCTCGTTCAACCAAGATAATTCTATATAAATGAATAAATATTTTTCAGTTAAAATCATTATTCCAATAATATTTATATTTTCATGTAAAAATTAGAAAAGCAATATGCAAAGATAATCCTCACGTACTCGCATTGTTAACATTTCCATTCACGAGAGCTGCTGCTGATGATAGTTCAGTATGTTTTTGGCTTTTCGATTGTAAGAACGATGGATCTTTCTTGCGTTTATTTTTGCTAATCCTTTTCAACGAATCTTCCTCGGTTTGTTTTTCGTTTTCCTTATTATTTAGGATTGCTTTTTCTATAGCTTTATTTCTTTCTGAATTTTCATTTCTTCTTGTTAGATTTTCTTTTAATTCTAATACGGTACGTTTAAGTTCTTCCAACGATTCTTCGGTGTTAGGGGATTCTTTTTTGTTTTGCATATAAATCTTGAGATCTAAATTTTGAGATCAAATTTTTTCGTCATTTTCTTATCATTTACCTTTTTTTTTTTTTTGTATTTTTAGTTACTTATATTAATATTTGTTTTAATATGCATAAGTCTATGTACGGTTCAAAATTACTGATTATACTTTTGTCAAAAACTAACTTGTGTAATTTACATTAATTTAGGAATATCATAAATGTGAAACCTGAAATGTCGTTATTCGTATAAGGGATTACATAATCACGAATCCATCGATTATCTCTGTTACTTCTTCCATATCGAAGATCTTTATTAGAATTCAAGGGATCGTTTAAAGAATAAGTTCTAACATCGTTCGATGGTCTAGTATCTCTTTTATCGATGATACCTTTATTCGTTCTAAATTTGCGAAAGAAAGAAGATTTTTATATATAAAAGATTCTTTTGTAAGACTAGATTTCTATATAAAATTTCAATACATATATTACACGCATGAATTACGTATTTTAAGTGTTTATTTTGATGAAAAATTTTTAGAAAATTCTATTTTTTCTTTATTTATTGCACAAGTTTATTATAATATATATGTTTGAAGAATTTAATACAAAAACATTGAAATTTGTATTATAATACTTTCACTTTAAATGTGTTTTTTTCTCGAAACAATTCTTTCATCTTATATTGTATACATTATAACGAATGAAAATAATAGAAAAATTATAACGTACTCTATGAAAGGATTTGGTTGATTTAATCGATTAGTAGCAGCACGATCTATCCACTTCAATTCGTAACGAGCTTTTAAAATATTCTTCAAGAATGAACGTAAAGCAGGACTATCAGATTCGTTTGTAATTTTAGCGGATCTATGATGCACTGAATCGATCGATTCACTTTGATCGATCTGAAAAAAAGAAAAGTATTAACAAATAATAATATTGCATAATTACAATAATCAGTTAAGTGCGTTTGACGACTATATCCGTCATGAAAGAATTGCAGAATTTTGTGTTTTGACGGCTATATCCGTCATGCGTTAAATTTTCATACAATTTGATATTTAAATTGTAATTCTGACGAAAAATAAATTATATTCGTAAATTTTAACCCTTTACACTCGAGGGCTCCGCTATGGAGACAATAAAAACAGAAAAAAAAAAAACAAAAAAATAAGAAGCAAAGCTGAAGCAAATTCAATTTAATCTACAACGTACCAACTATGACTTATCTTTTATATAAATATATCATTTACTTATATAATATGTGAATATGATTTTTGCTAGTAATATAAATGAAAAAAAAGAAAACAGAACTTCGAGTGCAAAGGGTTAATATGTTTAGAATGTTTAGTAGTCAGGACGAAATGAAATAAACAAATAAAAATTATAGATAATTTAAGTTGGACACTAAATCTTTGATTATCCCGATTTTCATCTTGATGTGTCATAACCAAAAAAACAAAGTATATTAGATTCTCCATCTGCGATGATGTTCGCGATGTCTGACCAAAGAAAAACAAAAAAGAAAAAATTTTGTTTGTTTGTTTGTTTGTTAAATATTTGATTTTTTTTTTAAGTTTTTTCGTTAATTATGTGTAAATATAGCTTTACGTTGATCCATTGTTTAAATATTACTTATAAATTCATTCATTTTCTAAAATAAAGTCGTCTTTTTGACCGAATATTTCAACAGCACTACTAACTCTGTGTTTGACGACTATATCCGTCATCTGTTTGATTATCGCGACACACACTAGGGCGCACTTTGCAAAATGATCGACACAGTTAACTGGTTAAACAATAATCTATGCGATTATTCGAATACTTTTGTCCCTTTACTGTATGTTAAAGAATATCAAATTAATTGTCAATATCTCGTATTACACATTTCCCTCATTCTGTCATACTAATTTCTCGTATATTCTAAGTTTCGTTAAAAGAAAGTAAAGAGAGAGAGAGAGAGAGAAAAAAAGGAAAAAAATCAGAGGAAAAACCGTTTTGTAAGAAGAACTGTGCGAAGAGAGTGTCTTGTCGTTGACAATTCTTTTTCCTCCCATTCTACCAATCCACCTCATTCCCTCTCACTCTCCCTTTTTCAACATGTTGGCGCGTTATAATAACACCGTACCGGGTTCCGTTACGCATCCTATTCGTTTTGCCCTTTTTTTTCTTTTCTTTTTTTTCTCGGTTGGTGAGCAGCGCGTACGGACGCGATGGGTAAAAGAGAAATAAAGAAAGAAAGAAAGAAAGATAGAAAGAAAGGAAAAGAGAGTGGGCAAGAGAAGAAGACAATGGGATTCTACATAGAGGAACGCGAGAAGCCGCAGGTACGGTCTCGGTGTTATTAAAAATTCACTCCCTCCAGCGGGTGAAGTGGCCTCTGGCAATCTGCATCTCATTCCCTGCGGGCCCTTGTGAGCCAGCCAGCCAGCAAGCAAGCAAGCTAGGAAGCTAGGAACCTAGCAAACCAGTACCTAACAGCGAACATCCAACAGTGAACAGTGAACAGCACCACCAACCATCAGGTGGCTGCCAGTACGCGGAAAAGGGCTAGAAAACTCGACCTTATAGGTAGGAGATGTTTAAAGGGGTTCAAGAAAAGGGAGAGAAAGGTACGTTCTCTTCTCTACCCTTCCCTACTCTCTTGTCCTTCATCCTTTCTCTCATTTTATTATCATTATTCTTCTTCATGGTATAAACAAGGAGAGAAAGTAAAAAAGAAAAAGGAACCACTTTTACACCCAATTATAGGTGGCATTTAAGCAAATAACCACCACCACCACCACCTGTCCTTTACTTTAACGCCCTTTCATTTTACCCACTTCATCTTTTTTCTACCCTTATTCATTTTTTTTTTTCATCGTTTTTACGAGACACTTCTTCTTTTTTTTTTTTTTTGTTATCTGTGTCATGTCTTTTCTTAACCACGGACTGTGTTTTAGAAATTTCTTTTCATTACGAATGACATTTAAAAAATCTTTATCGTAAATTATTATTCGACTTCCTACGCGAATGATTTAAATAATATTAATTGATTACAATAGATGACATTTAAGATGATTCTTTCTTTTTAATATTTTAACGACCGCTCACACAACATGTGTGTGATGCTACCGCCTAAGGTTTTTATCCAGTACAACACTATTTTTAATTTTTGATTAAACTACTTTTGTGTACCATGTAAATTGTAATAATTTATATTGAAAAATATTAAATTTTGGTTGTTTCTTGTTTTACATTAATTTTTGTCGTGAATTTAATAAAGTTCTTTAAAATGAATTCTTCAAAAATACTGACGCAACCCTGGCGACGTTTGACTACGTAGACGTGCGGTCGTTAAAGATTTAAGAATACCTACAATAAAAGAAGAAATTGTTAGCTTCAGTGAACGCTACAACTCCCGTTTAGCCAATCATCCCAACTCTTTAGCAAAAAATTTACTGGAAACAAATGAACTAGTACGAAGACTAAAAAGATTTTACCCTTCTGACCTTAAAACAAGGTTTGAATGATTTAAAACATTGTAATATTATCTGAAACTAATGTATTATTTCTACACTCACCATTGTATATAGTATTCAATTACATTTCATGTCATTACGTCACGTCAGCCTAAAGTACTTATAATTCTCGTTGAGAATTGATTGTATGTTCTGTAATGAATAAAAAAAAAAAAAAAAAAAAATGTATCTCTCGATATATAAGATTCGAATTAATTATACGATTAAATAAGAATTTTCAGCAAACCGGTATAGAAAATTCTTGCAAATGATCTCGCAATCTCTTTCCCTTTCCCTTTCCCTCTGTCTCCCTTTTTATTTCTCAAGTTATATCCATATATTTTTCTCAAACGAAGGTTCAGGTTTCTTTCGTTCGATCAATCGCGCTTTAGCTTGAGGACCGGTACCAGCCAAAAGTACACCGAGCATAATCAATCACGAGACAGTTTTCGGGTACTGGTGTGCACGCGGAAAAGGTTCGTAAAAAAAAAAAGGGTGTAAGGTTGGGAGAGGGGGTTGGACTGAGACGAGGTGAGTGTGTATATGTGTGTGTATGTATATAATATGCGTGTATTCGCAGTAGTTCCGAAACGGAAACGGTAATATCGCAAGCCTGAGGGCGACTCTACTCTCCCTTTGTCATTTTGTCATCCGGCGTAAGGACGAATCACTCGAAAAAAAAGAGAGAGAGAGAGAGAGAGAGAGAGAGAGGAGAAGGTGAGATCGAACAATGAAAAGAATTAAAAAAAAAAAACGCGCATAGGCCTACATATACTGAATTATTTTTTGTTAATACATATACACATACACGTAGATGTGTGTAATAAGAAATGAATATTTTTTTTGGGTTATTAAATACACGTTTATCGAAAGAAACATTCAATTCATTTCAATTTTAATAAATGTGAATTAAATTCTCTATTTTTCTTCCCTTACCTTATTTTCTTGTATATCCTTAATGTTTTCAGTATCCTCTTTCTTATAAGTATTTCTATTCGATATTCTTTCATTCGTACCATACGATTGGTATAATGTTATACATAGGATGATTAAAATAACGTGAAAATAATTTGGATATTTTGTTTGACGAAGTATCGATCCGTGGGACTTCATTTTTCTTTTTGATCTTAAAAAATTATTATAGTTAATAAAGTAGAATGGGAAAATTACTTTTCAACATATATATATATATATAAATATTATTAGAATTATAATAATATATATATAATATTATATATATAATATTTTATATAATATATATAATATTATATATATAATATTATATATATAATAATTTATATAATATATATAATATTATATAGAATTTTCTAAACTTTAAATAAATGTACAGGGCAATCATATTTAAGAAAAAAAAAAAAGACCATGGTGTTTGAATATTAAAAAGCGAGTTACTGTATATAATATATATGTTATATATATATACTATGTATTTGTATGTGTATTATAGGTATAGGTATACATAACGAGTCGTTAAATTCCGATTCTTTGGAGTAAGGAAAAGTATAGAGAGGTTGGAAACACGGGCTGGAGCATATTAATTTCTCGGTGCGCATAACTTTCCTGTCAGAATTTGCATTCAGTTGGACTTTCTTTTAAAAAGAGCCCACGTGTGTAGACGCTCGCGCGCGCGGGAAATTAAAAACGTCCGATCGTAAAATCTTAAAAAGAGAGAGAGAGAGAGCAAGAGCAAGAGAGAGAGATAGAGAGAGAGAGAGAGAGCAAGAGAGAGAGAGCAAGAGAGAGAGAGGAGAAAATATCACAGGGACTGCTTTCTGAATCGTAATCAGTCGCTTTTTATTATTATTTTCTACTTTTCGTTCGCGTTTTATTCTTTCCTTATTTTCCTATTATACAATAAAAAAAAAAATAATCTCATGGTAATTAAAACAATTTGTTAATAATACAATCGAGATGAATAATATATATATTATATATATATAATATTTATTAATATAATAATATATATATATATATTAGGGTGATTAAAAAATAAATATTGAATAATATTTGATATATCTCTCGAATGCATTTTGTTTAACTTTGATTAATTTAATAATAATACACGGATAGGGATGAGTATCCTTTTTTTCTATCGATTTAAAGAAAACGTTTAAACGTTGAAGAAACCTAAGAGAGATAAGATAGAAAGAGAAAACCGATCTGGGTCATTGCAGTCTGTGATGTAGTAATAGTAGTAGTAATAGTAATAGTAGGAAGGTACTAGTGGTCATCCGAAGCAGAGAAGATTTTGAATAGAAGTAATCCTAGCGATAATTCCAGACCATTTCGCTTCGTTGGCTTTTCCTTCGCCCGTAGATTCGACTTTAGACTATCTCTTTCTTTCTTTCTATCTATTTGAAAGCTCCTATATATATATAAAGAATATATATATATATATACATGAACTCGCCATTCAATATACGAAATTTCTTGCATACATCGATATAATGCAGAAAAGAACTCGTCGTCGCATTGCGCAATATCAAATCAATCTTTAACCCTTCTTTGCATGATGATGAAAATTTCAATCATAGTATTTAGTCAACAAAAAAAGATACTCAAAACCCTTGTACACTGTATATTTGTTGTTGCTGGTAACTTTTTAAGCGACTATTGCGTACAATAATACGCACTTGTCAAAAAATAGCACTAGGATTTTTTTTAAATATTTTTCATTTAATCTAGAGCAGGGCTTCTTAAACTTTTGTCATTCACGACCCCATTTATGATTGCGAGTTTTTTGACGACTCCATACAAATATTACTGTTGTCAGTGGAGATAGCTCAAAACCTTCAACAAATGCACGTGTCTAGACGCTGCAAGTCCACTGTATTCCGTCAACTCTAGTGATGTTATTAAATGGTAAATAGAAATATTTGACATTAATATCTCTCGCGACCCCAGAATTTTGCTACCCCATAATTTAAGAAGCCCTGATCTAGAGCATTAATTACATCACCCTGATTTAATTTTAAAAAAAAAAAGAAAAAATCATGCAAAGAAGGGTTTAATGATTTTTTTGATTTATATTTACTAAAATATAGATAGATAGATATATAATTTCTTAAGGTATATAATGAAATATAGAATAAAGAAATATAAAAATAAAATGGTAAGAAACAAAGATATGATAGAGAGCTAACAAAACTGATAATAATACCAGCTTCGAGAATCGAGCTGAACCAACCACCCTCGTCGTTTCTTTTCTCTACTCTTCTTTTCTTTTCTTTCTTTTCTTTCTTTCTCTTTCCGTAAACGGAGAATCATAACGGCGGGTGGGTAGAGAAATAAAGAAAGAAATAAAGAAAAGAAGAATGAAAGGAAAATCACGACTCCTCCTCCATCCATTGAACGAGAGAAATGGCAAAGGAATGAGACCGAAGAAGAGTTAAGCGATCGCTTCGTTCTTTCTGACAACGAGCGAACGATCGTTCGGCCAAGTGGGCGAGAGGAGGGGGGGGGGAGAGGGGAGGGGACACAGGGAACAAGAAAAAGAGAGAGAGAGAGAGAGAAAGGGAGGGTGAAGGTTGGAAAAGAAAAAAATGGTTGGAGGGAAATCGCGAAAGATTTCTACGTAGCCACCCCTGGAGAAGGGGTAGGAGGTGTAAGGGGGTGCTTTCCATTCTCGTTGCGTGCTCCTACCCCCGTTCGATCATACTCCTATCCCTACTCTAACTCTTACTACTACTACTACTACTACTACTATTATTACTTTCTCTCTTTTTATTTTGTCCTCTTTTGACTTGCTACGAACTCGTGACGAATTTCAAGGCAAAACGGGGGACTCGGTTCGAATATTTTTGTCCTTTCGACGAAAAACCTGAATAAAGAAACGAACGAACGAACGAATGAGAGAAAGAGAGAAAATATCAAGAATAAGAAGAAGATGAGGTGGGTGGTGTTAGAGAAGGAGATAGGGGTTGTTGGTGATACCAACATAATGTACCGCGTAAGAGCCATTAGGTTATTAAAAACAGTGGCAATGGTGGTAGGCAGTGGAGTAACGAACCGGCGGCTGCTGGCCAACGAGGGATGCGACAAAGCCGAAAAATTAGCCTTGATAACTTTGCCTTTCGATGCAAAAGCTATGCGGAATAAGGGAGGACAAAAAGAACACAAAAATGGAAGGAAAACTACGAGTATCCAAGGGGTGGGGGAGGGAAGGAGGAATTTGATGACGATACTTTGCTAGCTTTTAGAAATGATCGATGTTTATATTTATACATGAGAGAGAGAGAGAAAGAGAGAGAGAGAGGAAAAGGGTTGATTGTATTCTAAATTTTGTATGATCATCATAATGGTTATATGTTTAGATTGTTACCTTTTATTGGTCGTTGTTTTTTTTTTTTTTTTATATATAATTACGTATCGATTAACATACTTTTTATTTTTTCTTGTTCATACGTTAAACTCTTAGTTATATACGTCATCGATCAGATGATTTGTTTTGTTGTTGAGAACGTTCGTATCACAATCCGATTTGTGTGAGAATAAATCGACGAACTGCTTCTTTTATGACATTTTAATAACGATCTATCGATTGTCTTTGATCGAATTATAAAATATAATTGAATAAGGTGAAGTTGATTAGTATGTATATACTGTTGCTAATTAATACGAACAAAAGTAATCAACTTTTTCTAACGAGATTTGAGATTACTTTAGAGTGAGTTGATGTATATGAGTCGTTTATTTTGAAAGTGGCATAAGTCACTTTTTCAAAAAAAAAACCGATTTAATGGCAACACTAATCTTTTCATTTTCAATAAAAAAAAAAAAAAGTGACTTATGCCACTTTCAAAATAAACGGCTCACATATTAGATTGTCCCATAAGTTTCTTCCTTTATTTTACTCTAAGTCATACATAACGTGGCACGGAAATAACTTATGGGACAATCTAATACATACATATGTACAATCATTGTCACACGTATTTAACAACGGAGAGTTGTTCATACGTGGGGTTTATTGGTTAATCGACTAATCGAATTTAGTTTCAACACAGTAAGACTCGTTCTTCTTAAGAAAAGAAAGGTAGGAAAGGGTGGGGTTGAAAAGGTGGGGGGAGAAGGAGGAAAGCTTAGAGCGTGAATTTCGTTACGACGTTCGCAGCCCTCGCACAGCACAACGGGAAATATCCGAATCTACGACGTCGTCTACCGTAAACGCATAAAGTAGGCGTGCGCATAAGTCTGTAGATTAATTTCTTCCATATACATACACACACATACACACGTGTTCATAGGATTCGTGTAAAAGCGCGCTCGCGTATACGCACGAACGAATACGTACGATGAAAAGGGTAACTTGGGGGTGGTTTGAGGGTGGTTTTGGGGGCGGTAGTGGGACCTGGCTGGGGGTGAAGGGGGTAGTTAGGTGTTGGAACAGGGAAGGAAAGGTACATAAGCGTGTAGAAGTGTGTTGCCAATGTGGAATACACTCGAGACTTCCAACAGCTCGTCGTTGTTTGCTTACTCACAATCAGTTAATATATATATATATATATATTTAGAATGAAAGAGAGAGAAAGAGGGTGGAAGAGAAGGATATGTTTATGTAGTTTCCCGTTAATATTCAACACACTGGGAGAATATGGGCTAATCGTGATAACACCTTCCTCCCCCTCAGAGTTGTACGATATTTCCTATGACTTATTTATAGCACAAAGTAATTATTGCATAATTCGTAGTATTTTTCTGAAATTATTTCTTTACTTTTTTTTTCTTTTTTTTTTCACTTTTATTTATATACATATGCATATATATTAGGTTGGTGCATATGAAATGTCGGATTTTCTTTACATGTAAACGTTTTTCCTCCTATTTTCGTTATTTTTCTGTTTCCGGTATAATTTTGTTTATGGTCGTACTGTCCATTGCCAGAGTCACATTTCAATGAAGCAGATTTTCTCAAAAGTGTTCTATTTTTTAATTTTTTTTAAATTTTGTGAGGATATAAATTCAATCGATATTCGTGTAATTTTTATATATGATTATAAACTTGGTAATAATGCTGCAAAATTTGCACGCAATATAAACCAGGCGTTTGGGGAGAATACTGTTAACGATCGAAAAGTGCATCGTTGGTTTGAAAAACTTCGGTCTCCTGAATTTTTCCTTTAAAAGAAGACCCAAGACGTCTGTAAAAAATGATGCTCTGAAAACATTGGTGGAAACGAATCCAACTTTATCTACAAGGGAACTTGCTTCTAGAATGAAAATTGACCATACAACAATATTACGACATCTTTCTGAAGTTGGCAAGATGAACAAAATGGTTAAGTGGATACAGCATTAATTAACCTAGCAAAATAAGCTTGATCAATTAAACGTATTTTCATCACTATTAACCCGATTTTTTAAATAAATTAAAATATGAAATTTTGCCGCACCTATCTTATTCACCGGATCTTTCGCTAACTAACTTTTATTTTTTTAAACATTTACAACAGTTTTTACGTGCTAAACAGTCTAAAAATGAAGACAGTCTGAAAAAGTCCATATCAGAGTTTATTGATTCTAAAGATCAGAATTTTTTTAAGACAGGCATCTGTGTGTTATAATCTCGTTGGGAAAAGTGTATTTAAACAAATAGAGTTTATTTTAAATAAATAAATAGATTTTGAAAAAAGATACGACGTTTTATATATTAACTTTAAAATCCGACATTTCATATGCACCAACCTAATATATATATAAAAAGATAGAAGAAGATAGTTTTTCACTCGGGCCGATCGCGTATTACTATGCCGCGCTTCATGGCAGTTCGCTTTTGCTCAGGTTAACGCAAATGCGAAGGGAACAAACAAACGGGGAATACAAATCTAGAGTGAAATGAACAATGCCCGGGAGAGTTACTGCCTTCTAATTGAAACCAGCTCTCCCGGACCACCCTCCGTTTCCTCTTTCCATCCTCTCCACCCTCTCATTCTCTCACTCTTTCTCTCTCTTTCTCTATTCCTTTTCACTCCGCATCGCCTAATCGTCCCGCACAGATGCGTGCCGCGCTTTCTCTCTATCCAAGCATAAAGCGTATAGTTTACGACAAAAGTTCGAGCTTGGTTTATACAAAACGGTCGTTGGTCCGTTACAGTAGGAGTATACGAAAGGGAGGAAGGTCCTGTTTACATGCGTAGAATGAACAGGTATCTATCTAACAACCTCGTTCGATCGGATTCTCCCACTCTCTCTTTTTTTATTTTTTTTTTTTTTTTTTTTGTATTCTTTCTCTTTTTTTTCCCCACACATACACCTATTTTTTTTTTGAATTGAAATGATTACTTGACTAGTTCTAATCTTCAAAGAAAAATTAATTATTATTCAATTAATTGTTTTTCTCTCTTTGAAAAATACAATTCTTAATAATAAGGTATCATAGGGAATTTGGACATCAAAAAAAAAACTAGAACTTCGTTTTGATTAATCGAACGTTTCGTCCCTTTATTGGGACTTTTTCAGCAACTTAAGATTTAACCAAGTGTAGATGTTTTGTGTTTCGAATATTATAAATAAAAATAAAAATGTATGTCTACTTAAAGAAAAAAGATGCTGAACTTTAATGATTAAGGTAACATCTAATATTTTATAATGTATGGGGGTCTCTTGTATTTCGTAATATAAAAATAACAATAAAATAAAATTTCCAGTTGCTGAAGAAGTCCCAATAAAACGTCCAACTTATCAAAATTAAGTTCTACTTGTTTTTTTCATGTCCGAATTCCCTATGATACCTTCTTATTAATTATTATTTTTCATGTTTATTTCTGTTAAAATAAAGAAACATCCCTTTCGTAATCTTTCTCACTTTCATTCCTTACTTTTAAAGTGTCACAAATACATACGAATAAAAATAAAAGGATTACCTATAGTATTCTCTCGTAAAATTTTGTTGTCAAAGTAACCGCACACTCTTAGTTGCCAACCCAATAATTGTAGCAGGCACGAAGCCAAAATAAGGCACACATACTGTAGTATATACGATCGGTATATTCTTTATTTTTCCACTAGGATGACATCGAGTTCAGTTCAGAGAGGCTAAAGAAATAAAATTATAGAATGGAATAATAAGAAAAAGAAAAAAAGGGGGCAATGGGAGGAAGAAAAAAACTCTTTATCGACAAAGTTCCATCCCATGTCTAGTAGGTTTTTTTTTCTTCTGTAATTTTATAAATAATTTCGTGTGTGCCATAGAGTAATAACGTTGGAATATAAAAGAGTATAGGAAAGGAAAGAGAAGTTTCTGAGAGAAGGAGAGAGTGAGAAAGAAAGAAATAGAAAAAGGATATAGGGTGAATAGGTTTTATCCTGGCATGGTTTACAGTAGATATTACATGGCAGGAGCAGTAAACAATTCGAGGCATTTTAATGCGGCCCCCAATGGAGCCGTAAGAAGAAGGACTACAAACTAACTATACTTTTACGTACCTTGTGCCACGAGTTCTTTGGAACCAAACGAAAGCGTCAATGGTTCAATGGAAGAATGTAAAGGGAAAGAAAGAGAGAGAGAGAGAGAGAGAGAGAAAAGGTTATCCCTTAAAGCCTTGCAACGAGTATCCGAAAAAGCATACCACATAAGATGCCTTCGATCTTTGACAGCTCGGGGTAAGCCAACCTTGCGATCCTTTATCCAAACCTTCATTTTATTTTACAGTTCTCTTATTCCTTCTAACCCCTCGTCTTATCTTCTTTGAGTATATAAAGAAAGAAAGGGTGAGAGGGGGAGGGAAGGAGGATTCCCCGAGGATACGAGTGTGTCGTTTGAAAATCTTAGTTAACTTATCTATCGGTAACCCAAAAGCTCGTTTTTACTTCAATGAGATTCATCGAAATTCGATTAATTTGGTATATAAAAATGTGGATGATAAAAATGTTATCTTTATAATTAAAATAAATTAAGGTAACAAATGTAATGGTAAATACCAAAACCTTTTTTCAATGAGTAACGTATTCAAGATGAGATATTAACGTATATTGTCTTGAACGTATCTACAAGGTGTTACTTAAAGCCTTGAATGAATTCTATCAATTATCGCCATTCGAACCGCGTAATGGTCCAAAGAGCTTATCGATTATTAATGAAGTGGGTAATGTCGTGTATCACCAAAGGAGGGGTTTGATCCGCCTCTAGGGGTGTTTAATGGGTCGTTAGCTTCGCAAAATGAACAAATTTTGCCTCCTTCGTCTTGTAACATTCAGTCTCAAAGGTAAAACTTTGATTGCCTTATCAATCATAGGATCGATCTATTAAATATTCAAGAAAAATATTCTTTTAGTGATTTAAAAAAAGGAACAGAAATAGATAAAAAAAATACTTCCTATTCTTTTAGTTTCCTCCCCTTTAAAAAAAAAAAATACAGGTAACCCTCCCATAACAGGTAGATGCCGTGTTGAGTGAGTGTTAAGTTTATTATTTTAAAGTAATTTAATTTAGAAATATATTAAGCACTCATTTGTGTTATTCAGTGGCTGTAGAAATACAATGCTCTACCAAAATATTTGCAACATTTTTAATCGTGTTGTAAGAGAGTTACCTGTATATTATATTATAATAATTTGAATTTGGAATAAGGGTTGTGCAAGTATAATGCGAATTTGTTGTAGAGGGTGGTTTGTGGTGGTGATGCGTGGATGGCAGCGGTTAAAGAAAATACGATGAGCACTTTGGCGAGTCGTATCTATCAAATATAAGCCTTGTGCCGTTAGTTGGAGGGGTTGGTAGAGGGGTTGGTAGAGGGTGTGGTGCACTCCAGGGAAAGGCAGGAAAGGACAACCTCTTGGAATTTATACTACGTTCGTACAGCTCTATATATATATATATATATATATATATACCTACCCCCATACTGCTTTATCACTTATTCATATAGCGTTGCGCCAGGAAAACTTATCCTAAGTGCCTATAAACGTTTAGCCGAATGTTTCTCTACCTTTTTTTTTGCCGATGTTCTAGCGTTTCGTGATTCGATATCATTCTATTTTCGGTCATCTTATATGTGCAAACTTCATGCATGCACACACACACACACGTACAGAATAAGAATGCACATATATATTTTAGTTACTTGATCTTGCATCAAAATAATATGTTTCCTATTTAATTTTTGCGTTTTTCTATGAATTTTTGTTCGATCCTTCAATTTGATAAAGTTACGTGTGTAACAAAGACAAATAAAAAAACAGAAAGATAAGGGAAAGTAATGGGATTATGAGAGATACCAAAAAACGAAAGCATGTGTATATAATACTACATACATCAAATGAAATATATATCTTTATTCGGAAAGTTTGTTCGTGGGTGGGGGACATCCCTTGCCACCCACATCGAGACGAGACTTCGTAAAATTGTTACGGCTGTACGGTCCCCCTATACTTACATCAACGTACATATATACTAAGTTAAAAGATATACGATTTTCATACGACAGATTCTTTTAGATACGTGACCACTTTTGTTTTTTTAGGTATTCTTCAAATCCATTCTCTTTGTTTTTATATCCCCATGTTAAATTAATCATATCGTATCTGAACAATTAGTTGAAAGATTTTGTTTTAATATCTCATACACACGATCAGATAATATTAGAGTGAACTAAAAGCTCGTGCGTATTAAAATTAATATTTCCAAAATAATGTTTACAAAAACAATCCATTATGCAGTTTATAATACAACAAATGCACGAACTTTTTGATTCACTCTAATCTTTGGTTATTTACAATTGAAATATAATAAAATTAGATATCAGATAATCGATGATTTATGATTTAGGTACCCGAAAAATTACTTAGAAAATTTGCCACGAAATTCTCTAGGAAATTCGATAGAAAAGAACAAAGTCATGGAAGAAGAAGAAGGATGAGATGTAGTAGTAGTAATAGTAATAGTAGTAGTAGTAGTAGTAGTAGTAGTATGATCGTCTACCGACGGCAGTGGCGGGTTCCACATACTCGGGGTCATTTTCCCCACGAGAAAACGGAAACTGCAAATTATTTTCCAGTCGTTCGTCGACCAGGGGATATAACGGGTGATCCCCAAATTCCCATGGGAGGAAAGAAAAGGAAGGAAAGTACGTATAGGAGAAAGATAGAGAAACCGTGACGCCGTGAGCAAGCAAGCAACGGTCTCACGAAATATTCCACCTTATGGTGATCCCATGACACATCCTACCACCACCACTACCATCACCACCACCACCACTATCGTCACCACCAGTAGCAGCAACAGCATCAATGTTAGTAACAACGTAGATGCTAGTAGATACTAGAAAACTCGTCTTCTACTCTACGAACTACATCCCCATAACTCGCTTGGCGCACTTTAGCCCACTTCTCCCCTGCATCCACCCAACCACCCTTCTCCCCCCTTATACCCGATTCGTTCCCTTTCCTCGTCCTCTTCCTCGTTTTCTTATATATTACACCAACGTTACCAAACGTGATACCTAATGGTATTAGATCTACGATGCTTCTTTTCAAATACGTTCTTTTTATATTTAATATTTATGTTTAATACTTATTTGATTCGCGTATCTATATTAAATATCGTTACGATTATTATTATTATTATTACTACTACTACTACTACTAACAATTTAGAAGCGTCCACCATCAAATGAATAAAAGGAAAAGTAAAGAATAATTCAATCAGTTGTTTCTCTCGTCCAAAAATAAAATTTTTAATAAGAAGGTATCATAGAGAATTTGGACATCGAAAAAAAGAAATAGAGCTTAATTTTGATAAGTTGTAAAGAATAGGTAAAGAATATATAAAAGATAAGGTAAAGAATAATAAGAATAATAATAATAATACTAAGATGAAGAAAAAAAACAGGTTCCTTTCGTCCGAATAGGAGAAGAAGAAGAACACGATCGGAATCGAGATATCGAAACATCCGTTTAATATCGAAAAGAGCGCTAGGGGTTGGTTGGATGGATGGGAACGCTATAGCAGGCAGATTTTAATCCTTGTCGTAGAAGCCGCGGTTGTATGAGAGGGAAGGGAAGAGAAGGGATGAGAAGGGAAGGAAAGGGAACGACACGCTGAAGTGACTTGAAGTCTCTTCAGGCGAGATGCTTAATTCCACCCCGTTCTTCTGCAACCACCCTCCGGGGCCTCTCTTCTTCTTCTCCTACTTTTCCAACCCCCTTTTGCCTTACCCTACCCTTTCCCCATTACCCCACCTCAACCCCACCCCAACTACTTGCAGTAAAGAAGGAATAATCCGCTGTGTTCTTTAATTCTTTCTATCTACGTGACGAACTGACAAGAAAATATTCTGTCCGAGTTACGTAAAAAACGTTTTCAAGAATATTTTCTCGTCTCCCCGAGATACGAATTTTTTTTGTCAAGGGGAGAGAGAATGAAACTAAAAATAGAAAAGAGTATGTAGAATTTCCCCGGTAAGATCTATACTTCCAAAATCACTAGTCATTTTTCTGTTCTCGCATCAAGAATCAAAACAACGAATAGTTTTTCTTAAAGGATAGACAAATTTTCGTAGGATTAAACATTTTTCTTAGCAATGGGACACAGCAAAAGTACTATATATATTTTTTTTTTCTGTAGCCTTTGCCAACCCATTCCCTTACTTTACCACCACCACCACCACCACCACCACCAACCAACCACCCCCAGCCCCCTTCTTCTTCTTTCTGTCTCTCTTTTTGCCTCTTTTTTTCATTATTTTTTAGTATCCTCTCGCTGGCAAATGTATCTGTGTCCTCGAGCGCGCTGCGCCTTTCATCTCTCGTCTCTGCAGACGGAGCACTTATACACTCTATACTCTCCCCCTGTGCCCCCCCTCTCTCTTATTTTCTTTCTCTTTCTATTTCACTCGGTCCTACTCTCTCCCCAGTTTCCTACTCCTGTCCTCATCTTCTTTTGGTCTCTTTGGCCTCTCTCCTCTCTTCTTCCCTTCTGTCTTTCCAACCTTCCCCTCCTCCTCCTCCTCCTCCTCCTCCACCTCTACCTCCTCCTTTACCTCTTTCTCTTCTTCTTCTTCTTCTTCTTCCTTCTCTCTCTCTCTCTCTCACTCACTCTCTCTCTCTTGTTGTCTCTCTGCTGCCGTTTTACTCTCCACGCCACTCTACACTTTGTCTCTTTCTATTCGCTTGCCCTTCTCCTGAATCTTCTCTACCATCCAGGTCTCCCTTCGATTCTCTCTCTCTCTCTCTCTCTCTCTCTCTCTCTCTCTCTCTTTCTTTCTGTTACTGTATATATTCATCCTCATCCTTCATTCTATCTATCCAACGCTCGCTCGCTCATTCACTCGACTCGAGGATACAGAGCTTCGCGGAGCTAAAATACATCGTGATTTTAATACTTTTAACTCCTTTGTAATCCGCTTTGCACCTACGTAAGCGATAATGTCGCACTTTCTCTCATTCCAAGAGAGAGAGAGAGAGAGAGAGAAAGAGAAGCCCCCTGGACGATGGCGTGGGTGAGGGATGGGTGGTAGAGGTGGAATCGGTGCTTTCTACAATCGTACAACGTTGTACAGTGTTCCCTCTTGGAACAGGTACTTTTTTCATCCATACCCCCCTACCCCACCCCACCCCTCCCAAACCCATCCTACTTTCTCATGACGCATATTGTTACTTCACAAAAACGTCGCCGACAGGTTGTGCGCATCCTTTCGGATTCGTAATTTCACCATTCATCCACCTCTTCCTCCTCATCCTCATCCTCCTATCGCTACTACGAAAAGCAAAAGAGCTAGTGGAGAGTTTGAGGAAGAGGAAGAGGAGGAGGAGGAGGAGGAGGAGGAGGAGGATTGGAAAAAGAAAAAATTCAACGATACGATACGGGCTTACTGTTTCGTATGAGTCTCTTTTACGTAGCAATTTGGATCGAGGATAACATCTACGTCTATCTTTGTCTCTCTCATTTCTACCTTCTAGCTAGCTATCTATCTATCTATCTATCTATCTATCTATCTATCTATCTTGCTCTCGTTGTATATTTTTCTTTTTAACTCGTAGGATTCGTTCTCCAAACCAACCTACCATCACCAGCACCACCACACTAGCCACGCCTCGTACGAACGAGACGTGCTTTTGCCATTCCTCCTACACTTTTCCTACTTTTACTAATGTTCGTTATTTAGTATGGTTGTTGTTGTTGTTCTCGTTGTTGTTGTTGTTGTTGTTGCTTTGCCTTTCCTTGTTTTGTTATTTTTGTTTCTGTTGCATTTTACCGCTACTTGGAAAATGGTTCGTTGCATATCTCTCGTAATTGTGCATCCATCTAACTGACAGAAAGATTTTTAGCTTGGTAAAGAGGACCCTCACTCTCTTTTTCTTTCCGTACAAAGATTTTCTTCCTCTCTCTCTATCTTTTCTCTATACCGAAATTTTCTTTTTTTCTTTATCTACGTTTCTCGTTTGTAGTATTATAGATACGTACTTTAATTTTTAGAGAGCTCCAATTTTATCTTCGTTTTTACAAAGTATTCTCTCTCATTTGATTTCAGTAATTAAAATTATAGATATATATATATAAAGAATAGAATCGTTAACAGACGAAAACAGAATCATTAGGTAAAGATCGCGGATGTGAAAGGGTTTACCTTGCTAATCCTAGAGGAAAACAGAGGGGAAGAGAAAGTAAGTGTCTGTTTGCGGTATTACAGTGTTAAGGGATCTAACAGCTCGTACCAATGGGGCTGGAAGGTAGTAGGGGTGGTACATTATGTATCCTTCAACGATTACGAATCCAAAGATCTCGACGGATAAATTCTTCAGCTAAAAAAGACATTAATTCTCACTTTGACAAAAAAAAAAAACAATTGTTGAAGAAATTCAAGGACGAGAATCGAAGCACATAGATGAACTGTGTCACATACGAGTGAGTGAGTGAGTGAGAGAGAGAGAAACCAAGCAAGCAAGCAAGCAAGCAAGCAAGCAAGCAAGCAAGAATATTCTATTCGCGGCAAACGTGAAATAGTTGGATAGGCTGGATCGTGAATTTGAATGGCTGGCCGGTCTCTCGCGTGGCATACATTCCGCGAATCACGGCGTACCGTGACACGTCTTCTGACGCGTACGTCGACGACGAGTAGGACGTCCCCGTCCGCAACGGAAACGCAACGTCCGCCGATAATGTCCGTCAACGGGAACGATGCGGCCCGTCTCGGCAAACAATGCGCCATTGTTGCCAACTTATTCCATTACAGATAACTCCCTCGTTCATTGTTCCTTCTCTCGTTCTCGCTCTCTTCTCTACGTTCATTCTCTCTCTCTCTCTCTCTCTCTCTTTCTCTTTCTCTCTCTTATTCGTTCCCTCTTCCTCCCTTTTGCTCCTAAGCATCCCTTCGCGAACGAGAAAAGGATTTTCTTCCTCGAGGGATGCACCTGGGATCTCGCCGATCGAAGAAATTGTCCCAATAAGACAACCCTCCCTCTCTCACCCTCCTCCTCCTCCTCCCCCTCTTCCTTATTTCTTCCCTTGTACCAACCTTTAACTCCCTGATAATAATCGCGATTTACCGTTCGTTATCTTTCACGTAGGATGATAGATTTGTCAATGTTTGTGAATCGGGGCCAAACGATCGGACGAGATATAACAACTGAGGATAAAGGTATATGTATAAGTATCTACTAAAATTCTTCAATAGGAATCCTAAAGGAAGAAAAAAAAAAAAACAAAGATAAAAAAAGAGGATGAACGAGTAACGTCCGGTAAAGAGGATCGTCGAGAAGAAAAATGGTGAACGTCGGAAGCTAAAGCATTGTTCCCCAAAAACTCATCTTCTTCCACTTATTCTTATTCCATTTTCTTTTAAAAAGGAACAATCTCTCTTTCTCTTTCTCTCTTCACCAATTACGAGAGGAAAGGACTGTCTCCTCGGTTGATCTTTTTTTTTTCCTCTTCCTTCCCTGCCCTCCCCCCACTCTCCTTTTTCTTACTTCTTCTTATTCCTCTTTCTATTTTACACTTTTGAAGAAAAAGGAGGCCACTTTCCCTAGTTGGTTAGCGATTCCGTTAGTTTGGGTTGGGTTGGGTTGGGTTGGTGCCCTTGGCTCGAAAAAAAATGTCGAAAGGTCGGTATAGCCGTAACATTCTCGTGAGATATGAAGTATCTATCCTGAGGTTCGGGGGAATCCCTCCACCCAATCCCTTCACTCTCCTGGATTGCTTGTTCCGCTATTTAAAAGTGTACTTCGTAACCCGGAGCAAGTTAAGACCCCTGAACTCGTTGCAAGTGCGACAGGGCTCGATCGACAATAGCTGAACCGTCGTGAAAGTGGCGCTGTTTAATATTAATAAGCCAGGGTTTGCGACTCTGCCCCTGGCAGCCACGTAGATGCATATCAGAGCCGGCATTACGAAAAGACGGGTTGCTTGCTTGCTTGCTTGCTTGCTAGCTAGCTTCTCCAGTTTTCTTCTCCCATTTTCCCTTTTTCCTTTCTTAGTCCGGCACGCGAAGACTCTTTCATTCGTTTAGAAGGATTTGAATATTATTTTTTTCCGAACAAACCCACGAATAATTCTTAGTATTTTATTTCCTTTTTCTAGTAGAATCAGCAACGCGTTATTCATCTTCGTACAACTGTGTTGTTTTGTAAGTTTACTTTTAATCGATAGGTTTTCGAATACAATTCATTTATCAAATACAGGATATTTTAAAGAGAGTTAGTTTTCACGATAAACCCGCATCTAAATATCTAGGAAAAATCTATTCTATGAGTAAAAACCTTTTGTATATTACATTAATTGGAAAATATATTTACGAAAGAGATACAATGATGTGAAAAATTCTTCTGTATAAGAAAAAAAAAAAAAAAAGAAAATCCATAGGCATATTATTTTTTGTTCGGGCTTTGATATTTTTAGCACGCGATTACGCGAATGTACTTTTGGATGGATTTAATGCAAAACGGTGCTTCGCGGCGAACCTCTCAGGAGCCAGCAAAAGAGGGTGGCGATGGGTGGAGGAGGAGGATGGGGACAGGGGGCTTGGTGGGACGAGCCGACGACGTCTTCGTTTATTAGAAGGAAGAAAGAGAGTAAAAAAAAAGAAAGAAAAAAGAAAAAAAGAGAGTTAGGAGCGTGTGGAAGAGTCGAGTGTAGAATATACTCCCCTCCCACCCCCCCATCCTCCTCCCACCCTCTTTCCTCCTCCCTCTTATGGCCGCGTGTGTCACATGCGGGCTCCATTTGAAATTATTCCTTTTTACTCTCTCGCCATTTGCGTCCCGCACAAAGCCCATTTTCCATCCTCAAACTCGCACTACCCCTCTCTCTTTCTCTGTCGCCTCATCTACCACTACCATCAACACTATCTCACCCACCGTCATCATCCCCGTGTTGTCACACGAAAAGACCAAGTAAAAAGAACATGAGAAATCGCGCATGATCCGATTCTCTCCTTCCGGAAAGAGAATCATTCTGGGATTGTTGTAGTATTCTCTACACCCACTGTTATCTACCTATCCTACCTACTACATATTTTTTTTTTTTTTTCTTCTTCATGTATTTTATACCCTAGACTCCTCTTCCTTTGTTTCCATCCGGCAAAGACTCGTGATAATTAATGCGATGGAAAGAGATAGAAATATAGATATAACGTTCCTTTTCTTTTTATTCTTCAACTCATTTGGTTCCTTTCAAGAAGACATGCTTCATCATAAACCATCAAACTTGAAGAATTATTTGAATTCTTCTTCGATGATCGAAGTTAACTTTGTTCTTACTTACTTAGTTACTTACTTACTTACTTCATTCCTTCATCAGGATTCTATTTGATGGAAAATATTTCGAAGGGACGTTATAAGAAGGTTAACAAATAATTTCCTTCTCGTCGCGTTAAGAAAAACGGGGTGACGTTGAAGGAATAGATAAGTGGGTGGGTAGATAGGTAGGTGTTTAACTCACCCCTTAGGTCACAAGACCCACCCACCCCTACCAAAGGCTTGGATAGGCTTAAAAACCAATATATCAGAATAATAACTTGTCCATTAAAACGCTTAAGTAGAGTAATAAGTACGCGAGCCTAACTGACAGCCACTTTCAAATTCCACCGGGATCAAACTGTCCAACTAGTGGAATTTATCGAAGAAAATAAATAATAAGTATGCATTTCGCGTTGGTTTCTTCCTTATTTATAATACTTACGTAGTTTCTTAGTATTCGTTGAAGATGTGTGTTCAATTTGATTCATGATTCTCATCTACCATTTGATATTTTGTCAATTTCATTAATTTTTCTCTTTCTTTTGATAGTTTTTTTGTTCTTTTTTTGTTTTTTTTTACATATATATCGTATTCTTCTTCACTCACGAGAGATTCAATTTTCGATAGGAAACTTTTAATCCCAGTAAAATGCGTATACGTGCTCACTCGATCTTTAGCTTATCGCGAATCTTAACGTTGCGAATATCATGAACGCTAGCTGTGGGTTCTTTTAAGATCCCTGTAAATTGACGATTATTTAATCTCAAGTCGATTGTTCTTTCCGATAAAAAAAAAATAAAACTTCAACGACATTTAGCAATATTACTTTGATATAATAATAAGAACAATGTAATATTAATCAAAAATATTGTTTAATCGTATCGTATTATCTGTTTAACATATTTGTCATCAGAAAAATTTAATAAAATTCGCAATCAAAAAGTATTACGATAAATAATTATACGAATTGACCAAGGTGCAAGATTATAAAGTAGATTACATTAGAAAAAATAAGTAGATTAGATATAAAGTAGAGTAAAGATTGTAAAGTTTGATGATTAAGTTGCTGAAGAAGTCCCAATAAAGGGACGAAAAACGTCCAACTTAATCAAATTAAGTTCTACTTCTTTTCATGTCCAAGTTCCCTGTGATATTTTATTGGGTTGTTCGGAAAGTAATTTCGTTTTTTCCCGTCAGGGTTGCGTCAGGGTTGCGTCAGGGTTTTCATTATACGAAAACTGTCTTTCATGTTCCCCAAAAAAAACGAAATGACTTTCCGAACAACCTAATATCATTAAAAATTATAATTTTGGACGAGAGAAAATACTAAATAAATTATAAAGTGCATTAGATTCGTAACGAAAAAAATAAGAAAAGAAAGTAAGTAAGAAAGAAATAATCGAAAATGGATAGCTCGAAGCGAAGAAACGAAAGCATTTACCCGTTTATATTCCTTCTGTTATGGCTGTTACCCGAGGCGGCCATCTTCGAGTCGGGCTTCGAGGTACGACATGAAACTTGCAGAGAAGATTTCGAGGTATACGCCCATACGTGTTCCACCAACAGGAAAGAAAGATTATAGACGTCTGTGTATATTTCTATGTGTTGGACCGTTTTTTTTTTTTATGCGTTACCTTGAACGTGCTTGTAGTACTTACTCCTACAACATATCCATATATATATATATATGTGCATACATGTAAGTATGTGTGTTAGGAAACTACACCAGGTGGATCGAGTAAGATCCTTGACACAGAAGGGGGTACCAAAAAATGCGATGTAAGAAGAAGAAGAAGAAGAAGCTCCGATGGTGGTGGGATCGTAGTAACCCAAGGCAACTTTTTCCATCGGTTTTCCACCACCCCTTTTAAGGGAGGTGTTGGAATAGTATAAGGGAAAAAATAAGAAAGAAAGAAAGAAAGAAAGAAAGAAAGAAAGGAGTATATAGTTACTTTCGACGAAATACGGATGTACGTGCTTCCATATCTCGATCTTGTACGTGGAATAAACAGGGAGACTTCTCATCTCATCTCTCTCTCTCTCTTTATCCTTTTTACCCCCTTTCTTTCTTTTTTCATAAAAAATAAAAGGTAACGAAGAAAGAAAGAAATAAACTTTGTTTCTTGGATCACATTAGAAATATATACAACAAGATTATCAAATTAATCGATTCTTATTCTTATTCTGTTCAACACATACACTTACATATATATATATACGTGTAGAAAATACAAAATGGCGGCCATTAGCGCGACGGAAAAAAAGAAAAAAAAGAAAAGAGAAGTAGGTAGTGACGTAAAAGGTTTCTAATGTTTCGAGAAAAGAGATAAAAGTAGAATGGAGAGTGGGAGGTGGGTGGTGGGGGGTAATATTTAAAGTAAAAAGAAAAACGGAAAGGGAAAATTAGAAGGAGAAGGAAACAGATAGGTGGGCGTATAGGTAGAGGACTTGTTAGGTGCTCGTATCTCGAAATAAGAAAAAGAAAAACAAAAGCAAATAGGTAAGAAGAAGAAGAAGAAGAAGGGTAGAAGGGAATCTACGCGAGGATGTAAAAATTGAGCGTCGGCAAAAGGGCCGCGCGTCGCGACGCAAGGTATAGTTGTTTCCCAGCGAATAAAGTGGGTAAGAGGAGGGCGGAGGGAGGGAAGGGGATGGTTGAGTAGAAGAGAATCTCTGTTAGCGTTTCACCTGCGAGTTTTGTACCTGTCCTTCTAGGGCGTCGCTTTTCGAAGCTCCACCTACGACCCTCCTAGCAACGGGCGTGCGTCCAACGACGTCACGGCCTTTCCGAGATTCTCATTGGTCCTTTCGTATAGCGTACCGCGCGGTGCTACGACACCGCATCCAAACCGGGTTCTATTTTATTACATATTTTACTTACCTACCCTACTGCACGAATACGTACGCTTCCTTGTTTTTTTCTCCATCCCTTCCTTTCTTTTTTTCTTTTTTTCTACCCCTATCGAACCGCAACCCTGCCTGCTTGCTTGCCTGCCTGCCTGGCAGCCAACCTACTTGGTTGGTTGCTTGTTTCCTTCCTTCCTTCCTTCCTTCCTTCCTTCCTTGCTACCATCGGGTTTGACTTTTTTTCTTTCTATTTTGCACTGCTAGCTGGAAAACCGCATGCGGAACTATGGAAACCACCCTTCTCGTATTCTCCGACACACGAGAATGCATCCCACTCTTGCACCATCTTTCTTTCATTCCATCTTCTTTCTACTCTTACTTACCCCTTCTTCTTCTTCTTCTTCTTTTTCTTCTTTTTGTAGCTTCTGCATTCGAGAAAATGGTCATTTCGTTCGCTATATTCTTTTTCTGAAATTTACTAATATCCACTTGCGTCGTCCTTGCAAAGACCTTCCTTGAACTCCTCACTTGGAACCGCCCTTTTTTCCCTATCTTCCACCAACTACTTTATTTCTTACTATCTATCTATGTATATGTATATATAGGCTCATACTACTCTTATGTTTTTAGGTATACTAAATCTATCCTTTCTCTACTGCTTTTACATTTTTCGACGAACCCTTTTTTTTTACGATCATTTTTGCACAGTCTCGATAAATATCGGTAAACTTAATTGTACTTTATCTAAAATCGTAGAAATATTATCTAGATTGAAACAGTTTTCTTGAGTGTTCAAATTATACCGGATTAAGACTTAACGAAGTGTATAGATGTTTTGTGTTTCGAATATTAAAAATAAAAATGTGTGTCTACTTATAAAGAAAAAAGACGCTGAACTTTAAAGATTAAGTTGCTGAAGTTCAACTTATTAAAATTAAGTTCTAATTCTTTTTTTGATATCCAAATTCCCTATGATACCTTCTTATTAAGAATTATCATAACGTTAGTTAAATTAACCAGTTAACTGTGTCGATCATTTTGCAAAGTGCGCCCTAATGTGTGTCGCGATAATCAAACAGATGACGGATATAGTCGTCAAACACAGAGTAAGTGGCGCTGTTGAAATATTCGGTCAAAAAGACGACTTTAATTTATAAAATGAATGAATTTATAAGTAATATTTAAACAATGGATCAACGTAAACTTATATTTACACATAATTAACGAAAAACTTAAAAAAAAAATCAAATATTTAACAAACAAACAAACAAACAAAATTTTTTTTTTTTTCTTTTCTTTGGTTAGACATCGCGGACATCATCGCAGATGGAGAATCTA
The DNA here is from genome assembly GCA_023678865.1 of Polistes exclamans. NCBI lineage: Eukaryota > Metazoa > Arthropoda > Insecta > Hymenoptera > Vespidae > Polistes > Polistes exclamans. The sequence continues at coordinate 175,966 of JACGWG010000065.1, forward strand.
ATAAACTTTGTTTTTTTGGTTATGTCACGTCAAGATGAAAATCGGGATAATCAAAGATTTAGTGTCCAACTCAAATTATCTATAATTTTCATTTGTTTATTTCATTTCGTCATGAACCCTAAACATTCTAAACATATTAACCCTTTGCACTCGAAGTTCTGTTTTTTTTTTTTTTTCATTTATATTACTAGCAAAAATCATATTCACATATTATATAAGTAAATGATATATTTATATAAAAGATAAGTCATAGTTGGTACGTTGTAGATTAAATTGAATTTGCTTCAGTTTTTCTTCTTCTTTTTTTGTTTTTATTGTCTCCATAGCGGAGCCCTCGAGTGTAAAGGGTTAAAATTTACGAATATAATTTATTTTTCGCCAGAATTACAATTTAAATATCAAATTGTATGAAAATTTTACGCATGACGGATATAGCCGTCGAAACACAAAATTCTGTCATTCTTCCATGACGGATATAGTCGTCAAACACACTTAACTGGTTAAATTTTGATGAAGATTGTATGTTATCCAATTAGGTAAAGTAAGAATAACGCAATTTTTTTTTGGTTAATATTATCGAATTAAATAATTGAAAAATAAAAAGTATAAAAGGAAAAATGAAATACGTAAGTTTAACACACATAAGTTGGAAACAATCATCTATGGGGAATCTTTGTAAGAAGAATGACTTTCTCGGTCACGTAGAAAATGTTTCTTGTCCGTGTCTAGACGTGTACCCTTTCTCCCAAAGAAGACCTTAGGAAACCGATTGCTTACCATCTTACGGTGGTTACAACGCGACACGTAACGCGCCATCTAAAGACATCTAAGCCACGGGGGTTAGCCCAACACCTGGTGCACGAGCTCCCACGAGACGTTGCTTGCTATTCGTCCTGCGCCTGCTCCACCTCTTACCCCCTTTTCTTCTTTCCTACCTTCCTACCTTCCTTCCTTCCTTCTTTCTTTCTTTTTTTATTTCACATTTTCTTCTTACAAGATCTCAACGAAAGAACTTTACAAAATTTCTTCTATAGATTGAAAGATAATTTACTTTCAAACTTGGTATTTTGTCTTAAATTGTCATTATTTATAATTAAGGTAGAAATACTGATCGAATAAATAGTAGACCATTTTTATTAAAATATTTAATGTAG
>JACGWG010000065.1:180517-195202 GCA_023678865.1 Polistes exclamans
TCAAAGTCAATGAATATTTGAAAATAATTTGTTTGGTAAAAAAGAAAAAAAAAAAACATTCAGGTTGACCTTTTTAACTTAATGAAATAAAAGAAAAAATTTCTCTATATCGTTAGTATTGGTAGAAAATTTTCCGAATCAGAAAGCATAGTAAATCGGTTTGAGGGAAAACGATTTAGCGAATCGTAATAAATCATAATCAATCCCATTTCTGGTAACTCTCGCATCTGACAGCTCCGTCGTCCCTTTCTTATTTCCACTCTATCTCCTTTCGGTATAGGTATAGTTCTCGGTAACGGCATCGCAAAAATCCGTGCTCTCTCGAGTGGATAATATCGATCCCGATATCTTTAAATTAGATTTATTTTTTTTTGTTTTTTTTTTACAATGATTTATACCTAGTAATTGACAAAAATATTACTATTGTATCTAACTGTATTTAAACCCCGAACGAACTCCATCTTTTTTAAAGTAAAGATATATACTGTAAATCAGTTGTTTCTCTCGTTCAAAAAATCAAATTCTTAATAAAAAGGTATCATAGGGAATTTGGACATCAAAAAAAGAAGTAGAACTTAATTTAGTAGTAGAACAAAATCATCAAAAAAAGAAGTAGAACTTAATTTAGTAATAGAACAAAATTAAGTTCTACTTCTTTTTTTTTTGATGTCCAAATTCCTTAACCTTCTTATACTGTAAATATTTCAAATGAAATAAATGCATACACAGGTGTGTATATGTGTTGAAATATCAACAGTTTGAAATTGAATTGATTCATACTTGAATCACACACAGTTCTTAAATCGTTTTCGACAATTTGGAAGCTCTTAGTAGTTCTACTACTAAATTAAGTTCTACTTCTTTTTTTGATGTCCAAATTCCCTAACCTTCTTATACTGTAAATATTTCAAATGAAATAAATGCATACACAAGTGTGTATATGTGTTGAAATATCAACAGTTTTAAATTGAATTGATTCATACTTGAATCACACACAGTTCTTAAATCGTTTTCGACAATTTGGAAGCTCTTAGTAGTTCTACTACTAAATTAAGTTCTACTTCTTTTTTTTGATGCCCAAATGATACCTTTTTATACTGTAAGTATTTCAAATGAAATAAATGCATACACAGGTGTGTGTATATGTGTGTTGAAATATCAACAGTTTGAAATTGAATTGATTCATACTTGAATCAAACACAGTTCTTAAATCGTTTTCGACAATTTGGAAACTTTTAGTAGTTCTACTACTAAATTAAGTTCTACTTATTTTTTTTGATGCCTAAATGATACCTTTTTATACTGTAAATATTTCAAATGAAATAAATGCATACACAGGTGTGTATATGTTGAAATATCAACAGTTTGAAATTGAATTGATTCATACTTGAATCACACACAATTCTTAAATCGTTTTCGACAATTTGAAAGCTCTTAGATCATTAGAGTACATTAATCCATAAAATAGTATGGATCAAATAAGGGGAGAAGAAAGTCTCTCTTTCTTTTTCTAACAAGATCGAGTAACGTTCGTTCGTTCGTTCGTTCGTTCGTTCTTCTTCTTCTTCTTCTTTGCACCCTCAAGTTCGTTTCATTCGAAGCGGAAGAAAAAAAACGTATGTCATCCTCTTCTAATCTCGTCCCCCGTCTTTCTTAGATAGACGATGACGAATTACGATGAGAAAGATTCGCGAGAAGAAAGACTTAGGTATCCTAAGTATAATACGTTAACGTGCAAGAACCATTTGCAATTTTAATCGTCGAAATGGAATCGAACGCGTTCACCCCCCGTTCTATTTCTTATTTTTTCTTCCCCTTCCTTTTTTTTCTTGATCGATAAAGGTAATTATTTCAATTCGAATGACAATACTAAATATTTTCTATTAAATTTTGTATGTCCATTTAAGGGGTTACATGGGTTTACACCGGGAAAAAATATCATATTTTCAACAATTTTTTTTTCTATATAAAAAATGGAATTCTTATTCAAACTTTTTATAGTATTTAAGATACATATTTAAAGAAGATTTTCTAAAATTTTGATTGAAAAATATTTTAAACTCAGCCATTGCGACGTCATTTTCGGTGACCCCACCGAAAAAAAAATGTTTTCGCGTTGACAGCATAACTTATAAACGGTGGGGGTTTTTCTGTTGAAAAAATAGGGTCTTTTAGTGAATACTTAAAACTAGAAACTGGACGAAGGAAAAAGAAAGAAATTGAAATTTGGATTTTTGGCAACGTTTTTAGCAAGAACATTCAAATTTCGCTACAATTTGCACCACATTTTGGTTTCTTAAAATTCGATTTTATGAAAAGAAACGAAAATCCTTCGTCCAAGTTCTTGTCAATAGTATCACGAAGACGTGTAGCAAATTTCATGAAAATCAGTTAAATAGTTTTCGAGAAATCTTGACAACCGACTTTAGAAAAAGCGTTTTGAGAAAAACGCGTTTAAAGATTTGAGTGGTGGGTATAAGTGCCATTAAAGAGTGCAACTTGCCAAGGCTCTATCTTTAAAACTACTACTCCTATCGACTTCAAAATTCAATACAATATTCTAGATGAGTTGTAGAATTGAAAAAGATAAAAAAGAAAATTTTTTTGAAAGTCCCAAACCCATCTAACCCCTTAAGAACAAAAGTTGGGTTACAATACTTTGACAATAAACAACACATCGTAAATAATTATTTAATTAATTAATTAATCGTTAAAAAAAAATAAGTTAACGTAAGGAAGACGATTGCAATAGTACCATTGATTTAAAGATATCATCAAACGTGTCAGAGAAATGTGTAAAAATTGAGAAAAAAAAAAAAAGAAATCGGAAGATCGATCGAGACATTGGTACGTAGGTACCTATAGGTATCTCATAAAATTTGGTATGGTATTAGGAAAAATGGGAAAGATTAACGCGATAGGTTGGCCGATCTAGCACATTAGTTTTGGTAAAGCTCGGGGTCTGGTTCGATCACACTATACCTACTAGGTACATACCTATGTAACCACACGATCGAGAAAAACCGTGCCACGTTGGCCACAATTTTATCTCAGACGTTTTTAAGATTAACGAGTCTTACCTAAGACGGATCGGTCCATTTTCGAATTCCTGAAATTAACTTAACTATTTTTCTATTTCTCTTTCTCTTTCTCTCTATCTCTCTTTCTCTATATAAAGAAAGTTATTAAAGATTTATCAAATAAAAATGATTATATCAAAATAAAAATATATTAACACTTTAACGACCGCTCACACAACATGTGTGTGATGCTACTGCCGAAGGTTTTTGACCAGTACCACACTCTTTGTGTGATAATTTATGAATGTAAACAAGTGTATATATTGCTATTGGCTTCATATTTTATTGTCACGTCTTTGATTATAGGTAATTATTGCCTATTTTTAATTTTTGATTAAACTACGGTTGTGTACCATGTAAATTGTAATAATTTATATTGAAAAATATTTAATTTTTGTTGTTTTTTGTTTTATGTTAATATTTGTCGTGAATTTAATAAAGTTCTTTAAAATGAATTCTTCAAAAATACTGACGCAACCCTGGCGACGTTTGACTGCGTAGACGTGCGGTCGTTAAAGTGTTAATATATAATTAATCGCATATTGTAAATGTTAAAATACTTTAGCGAGTCATTGTATAATAGAAAAATATATAAGAAAAATAGAAATAGAGAGATAGAAACGTCTAAGAAATGTTCCTCGTAGTTTTGAAGATGTTTCTTAAGGTATCCTCCCGTATTCGTAGCATTCTCCTCGCAGGCAGACACTCTTAAATTTGTATCCCATTGTCATGTTGGACCAAAGGATGAACGGAAGTCGCTCACTTGGCAGAAGTAGCGATATCATGTATTATGGCAATGGATATAGATAGAAAGAGAGAAAGGAAGGAAGGAAGGGGGTGAAGAAGCAAAAGCAAGAAGAGAAATAGGGTGGCTCGTGAGGGGTGGGAATGGGGCAGGGGTAGAGGTGGGGGCGCGTGGGGGAAGGGGTTTCGAACGAAACTCCTGTGACTTGGGTGAAACCAGGAATCGGCCCATTGTTCGTTACGAGTGGCTATCTCGCTGGACATTTCCGTACCTGAGTAAGTACGTAGAAGGCTGGTGCCACGGCCTAACAGATATTTCGACGTCGTGCTTGAAATTCTCGCGGAATATATCCTTGCCAACAACCTGCCTGCTTGCTTGCTTCCCTGCCACCCTTCCTGCCTGCCTCCCTGCAAAGCTTTTCGATGCGGATTCCTCTCCCACGAATTTGTCGTTCATCAAAAACCCCATTGTTATCCAAGTTCGACGATTGTTCTCTCCTCATTTTCTCTCTAACGTATAGACACGCGAATACATTGAAATGAAACAGGATAGATACCAGTTGATTGTAGGTAGCGTCGTATAACAAAAATTATCGTATCGATTCGAAAGATTTTCATGACTAGAATATAAATCCATACAAATATATATTTATTTCTTAATGATAAGGTATCGCAGGGAACTTGGATATAAAAAAAGAAGTAGAACTTAATTTAACTAAGTTGGACGTTTCGTCCCTTTATTGGGACTTCTTCAGCAACTTAATTTTTACAGTTCAGCGTCTTTTTTCATTGAGTAGACATACATTTTTATTTTTATTATTAATATTCAAAACACAATACATCTAAACTTCGTCAAATATTAGCTCGTTATAATTTCAAACCCTATTTCTTTAATCATCCAACTTTTGATAATTAACAGTGATTAAAAATAATTGAGAAATAAAAATGCGATGAATGATGATGCGATATGTAAGGCTCGTGAGTTTCTCGTTGTTTTCAAAATTTGTTAATGAAAAAAAGAAAGAGATTTGTTTTGAAAATTTCTCAAATTTTTCAAATCAGTGATTAAACACATATCAACGATTTATATGATTAACTTTAAGAGGTAGAAGAAGAATAAGAAAATGAAGTAATAGATAAATAAGTATCCAACACCTGGACGTTTGAGGATCAAAGGGATTGTCGTAGGGCTCGTGAAGTTGCATGTAATTGGTCGGATTGTCAAGCGAATCTTTGGTAATTAAGGAGGTCGATGTCTGTCCAGGATGGACGTCGGACGAGCACGGACGGGGCGTGGTTGCAGTAAACGTCACTAGCAGGGTGCACTAGACGTCACGGGCCACACGAGCATCACACACGAGTATCACACACGAGTATCACACACGCGTCACATTTGCATGATCCACTGTATACGCACTATGCAACGCGTTCGCACACTTATACACACGTATATATATATCGTTCGGTTGTGTGTACAACCGAAATGCACGTTGCAATGCACTGTGTTACGGGGTAGTAACCCTCTTCCCCTTACCCTTCTCGTCCACCCACTTCGAGTGGCACAACTAGAACTACTACTCTCTCAAAATTTCGACGAACCATGCGGAACGTGTTCGCACATCTTTTTTTTTTTTTTTTTTCGTTGCAATCTTTTTTCCTCGTTTGATATTATATATATATATGGTATATGAACATTTTTCTGGTTAAACCTGGATCGAGTATAAACGTCAAAAATATTTCCGTATGTTATTCTTATCTTTATCCTTCTCTCCTTATTTATTATTTTTTTCTCGCGTTTATACTTTAAAGTAGAAAAAATAAAAAAATAAGAAGAAGAAGAAGAAGTTAAAGATGAAAGGTAAAAGTCGAGGGTTGAAATCTTTGACCTGATAAATCTTTCGAAACATACTCAAACTATAATAGTATAGCTGAACAATATAGTATTCTAGAAATTTAAAGAGATATCACGAATCTAAAATAAATCTAATATCGTAGACAAGATAAGTAAGTAGAATTATCTACATAAATATATATATATATATATATATACACTAACAATTGTATTGTATTATACAATAGATGGGATAGGATGAGAGATATCCTGTATATAATGTCTATGGATGAGTAAAATTAAACGGGCGTCATTAATGGGCATCGAAACGATGCGGACAGATCGGTATCGATTCCATATGTGAGTGAATACTTCATGAGAGAAGTGAGTATATATACCGACGCGAATTCACCCCCTTCCTCTCTCCCTCCTCACGCATCAGAGAGAAGGTGCATCAGTAGTGCACGTTGCGCGCGAGTGCACCGGATGGATTATCGTTGCGGATCTAATGGAAATATTTCATTTCTCTCTAGCATACGAACGAACCAACGAATGATATCACCGATATCACCACCAACACGGTGATACCACCCACCCACTATTACTACTACTACTACTACTATTGCATACTATCACAAACACACTCTCCTCGTATCCATTCGAAGGTTGTAATTTATTTCGAAAGAGAGAGAGAGAGAGAGGGAAAGTAACGGTATGCATACGAGATAAAATGACATTGACGGAATTTCAAATGCTTCTTCTCTGCATACTCTCGCATTTATCCGTTCGAATACTTTAGCAGCCATATTTCATGACGTTCATTAAGCGTCGCGACGACTACGACGACGACGATCTTCGAGTAGCAGCTGATATTTTTCTGTTGTTGCTTTTACTACTGTTGCTGTTCAAATTATCTTATATATCCGACGAATATATAACGATGGACGAAACGTTCAACTGATTAATAGATTGTTCATCTAATTTAAACCTGTCCAAAAAAAATATCCCTAAGATTGAACTTAGTAATAATATTAGACAAATTTTGGATAAGAAAATTTATTATATTAATTATTTTTTATTTTTGATTAAACTACGGTTGTGTACCATGTAAATTGTAATAATTTATATTGAAAAATATTTAATTTTTGTTGCTTTTTTGTTTTATGTTAATTATTTCGTGAATTTAATCAAGTTCTTTAAAATGAATTCTTCAAAAATACTGCCGGCCCTTGGCGACGTTTGACTGCGTAGACGTGCGGTCGTTAAAGTGTTAAGTTGCTGAAGAAGTCCCAATAAAGGGACGAAACTTAAGTCCAACTTAGTTAAATTAAGTTCTACTTCTTTTTTATGTCCAAGTTCTCTGTAATATCTTATCATTAAGACTTATAAACGATCTTCTTCAGAGAATTGATAAGGAAAAGCTCGGTGAAACGCAATCATTATTCGTTCACTCACTTTCTCTCTCTCTCTCTCTCTCTCTCTAATGCAAGTGTCTATCTTCGTCGGTTATTCGTCATTAATCGAGGAAGACAAGACGGACGTTAGTACGAATGCAAGCGTTGCGGCGACGGCGTCTGGTGCACCGTCAGGAAACCACCGTTCCATTCTAACCATTCCACGCCACAGGAATGTCAATACTAGGTACGCGTATGTTCTGGTATAGGACGTGTCCGTTCTCGTCGAAGTCATCCGGAATCGTTCAACCTGACCCCTTTCTTCTTCTTCCGACCGAGCAGAACCAAAAGAAAGAGAGATAAAAACAAAAAGGGGAAATAAAAAGAGAGAGAAGGATTGAGTGGAATATGACAACGCGTAGAATATGCAGGGAAAGAGAGAGAGAGAGAGAGAGAGAGATAGGGAATATAAAACGTCGGAGAGTAAGGACAATTCTTGGTAAGGTAGTAGAGTCGATGACACGAAATCGCAAGTACTCGCCCATTGTTTTCATAAGAGGGAGAGAAAGAGGGTGGGGGTGGAGGTGGAGAATAGGAAGACGAGCTTGGTGACTCTCTCAAGTATCACCAACACAACGGAAGATCTGCAAAAGCGTCATCATCCCTACTACTACTGTCTAACTATCATCTATCTATCTATCTATCTATCTATCTATCTATCTATCTATCTATCTATCTATCTCTTTCTGTTTTTTCCTAGCAGTGGTATCGGTTACGCGATGTCGGAGAACTCTCTCTGGGAAGGTGGGGAGAAACGTAGAAAAAAGGAAGAACGAGAGAGGGGTTGGGGGGTTTAGGAAAAGGACAGGGGGTGGGAGGGAGGGCGCCGTAGCCGCGCGGCAGACCGACTTTTTAATATCCAGGGATGATCTGTAGCTGCGGGATGCTGCGTCAGCCGCTGTCATTGTTATACGCCTGGACCTCTTCAGCACAATGACAATTTCTCTGGTTTTATTCTCCGCTAGGCACAGCAGCAGCAGCACCACTCCCTTTTTATCCCCCGCCCCGTTTCCGTCTCACGTATTACCGTGCCCTTCTACGCCCTCTTCCTTTCTCCCCTAGATGCCACCCCCTTCTCTTTTTTTCCTCCCCCTTTGCCTCCTCCTCATTCTCCGATTTCTCTCTTTTTCCAGCCCTTGCTCGTTTGCTCCTTCCTATCTACCTATCTACCTACACCTACTCGCCCTTCTTGCTTCTACTTTCCACCAACCATAGCTTCCTATGCTAACCTTCTTCTTGAAATCTTTTCTTTTCAAGATTTCTTCTTCTTCATCTTCATCTTTATCTTCTCTTGATCCACCTGTTCATTTCGTAGAAAATCACTTCCATTCATTTCTCTTTTTCTTTGTCTTTGATTTTCTATCTTTTCAGAACAATTACCTGAAAAGTGCCTCTTCATCGTCATCGGTATGATTTGTACCCTTTCTCGGACTCGCTCACCTGTTTCGAAATAATCGGTCGAATAAGATTTATGAATGTATCAAAGTTAATAAAAAGATCATTCGCAAAGGTATAAGATGAACAAAGGAAAAGACAAAGTACTCGTCCCGTTGCGGAGCCAAGTAAAAACGAATACAGATATCGCTCAGGAGGATGGTGGGTAGAGCCAGTTCCCCGTTCGGTTACTGACTATAGGAATATGTAAGAAAAAACAGGGAAAAAAGAAAAAGAAAATAGAGACGGCAAGCAGGGTTTTCATGGGGTTCGGGTTCTTCGGGCCCGGGTAGAAGGAAAAAGACAAGATCGGCTTTCGCGGCACTCGGGTGGAAGTCATAACGGAGATAGACGGGCATCGGAGCGATCCTTCATGCAGTCTATACTAAAGATTCATGTGTGGGTGTCCGTGTTGTAGATGTGCGTTTTACTCGACACACATATACGTTTGCCAGTGGTGTAAAGCTGGTGGTTGTACATAGCTCGTTCATTCGTTCGTTCGTACGTACGGGCACCGTCGCCTTCAACCCCACGGGATCGGGTAATAGATTTATTGGACACCCGGTACATGGGATATAGATATGGATGTTATAGACCAGCTCCAGTCAGAGATACAACTTCACCACCAACGCAAACGCAAATGCAAACGCAAACACCAACACCAATTTATCCGGCACCAGTTTACCACCAGCAGCAACGCCTATCACCCCTCACAAATACAAATGGCACATCTAACTTTATGAAACCTATACCACAAGACACACTCGTCGACTCATTCCAACCCCCCAAAAAAAGAAGCACCTTCCGAGGGTTGATATTTCTGTTGCTACTGCTGCGCTACTGCTGTTTCTAGAAGGGTTTCGTTTCTTTTCGTTTCTTTTGCTCTTTTATGCATTTCTACTTTATACGATAACTGATTTGTTGTTTGAGATACATCAATTGATTAATCAATGATTACGTAACATATTTCATTATTTACATGATCTTTTGATAGGAATACTTTAATATCATATAGAAAATATCTGACTTTTACATGGATATAACCTAAAAGAGAAAAAGTGAAAGATTGAGTGAACTAGGGGATAGTAAGGGTTGAAGGGTAGAGAACGTTCGTCTGATATTTAGCGCTCGTACGACGTTTAGTTTCGGAAATTAGAAACGTTATCTCTCATTTCTCATCTCTCACCGCTATTGCACGCCTCGTAACCATCAGTCCGGGCGCAAACGAAGCTTTTACGAGCATACGTAGCTACGTTTCTCCTTCGAACTCTTCCTTCGAGCTTTATAATAGCGTTTAGAGTACAATCACCCAACGAAATCTTCATTTTCTGCTGTACCTCACGTTCTCGATCTAAAAGTTCTTCCTATTATATAGAACGCTTTTCATCTATTTCTATATATTGTATTTTCTTTATTTTTATTTTATTTTATCACACGAAACAGTAAAAACACTTACCCGTTGACCCAAATATTCTCCCCTTCTTTCTACAAACACTTGATTTATTTCTTAAGAATTGAAAAAGTATAAAAAGAGAGAGAGAGAAAGAAAAGTGAAAATTGAAATCCATAAATGGAAATGTCCTTGTTATAGGTAATCATTATTACGCGAGAGGGGAGAGAAACCAGAGTTTATAAATAGGAAGTAAAACCGAAACTGAAAGAGTGGATATCGATCGAAAAAGGAAAAGCGGGAGAATTGAAAATCCCTTGGCAGTTGTTATTTATCTAAAAGACTACATCGAGATTGGTAAAGAACGATCGTTCAAAGTACAACAGCTGCTTCTCTAGCAGGTAAGTGCGGGTTCTCTCTGTCTTTCTATATCTTCCTTTCTTCTCTCTCACTCTTTCTCTCTTTATCTCATGCATGCGTGTGTGCATTCGCGACTAGGATGGAAAAGGGGTAGTAGAAGGTGGTGGTGGTGGTGGCAACGATGGTAGTAGTAGTAGCTCGTTGAAAGGGCTGGTTTTGATTAGCTCTGTAGACAATACCCACTCTCTGATACCGTTGTGATTCTCTCTCTTTCTCTCTCTCTCTCTCTCTCAGTGTGTCCCGTCGACCACCTCCTCCTCCTCCTCCTCCTCCTCCTAGTCTTCATCCCTTCTCGGTTTCACCTTCGCCGCAGCAAATGCACCAACAGCAGCAACAGCAACAGCAGCAGCAGTAGCAGCCACTTTGTACGCCGACTGTTTTGTGTCTGACGAACAATAGGCCTGCACCACTGACAGTACACTACTACTACTACCATTATTACTACCACTAGCATCATTACCACCACCACAACCAGTACCACCACCAATAGTATCAGCAGAGAAATGCAACGATCCTTCCCACCACATCGCAGAATCGCGCATTGCTATCATCGTCATCGACTTGTACAAGCACGTCCGTTAACTAGAACGGTGGGTTCCTCAGCCGATATGTAACAACAAAACTGAGAAGAAGAAAAAGAAGAAGAAGACCCTTTTGCTAGTAGTATAGTACTAGCTTTCCTATCTATCTATCGCATTAAATACCGTGTCTAGTAGACAGATCGTGTCGCGATAACTTTTGCGGATACACCAACCACCACCACCACCACCACCACCACCATCCTCAACCCCTTTTACACTCTCTCTTCTTCTTCTCTCTCACACACACACACACACATGGTCTGTCTTTATCAACAACGTCCCTTTCCTCGATCCTTCGTTTCCTTCGACGCACAAGGTGCTCCCTAAAAGGGAAACGGTGGTTTGTTCGTGCCCGTCGTTCCTTCGTCGAATCTAATTGCGTACAATGCCGCCGGAGTATCGTTCACGTGTGCTATTGTCATCCTGTTGTCACTGCCAGACGGTAAGTCTTGCGGTAATATATATATATATATATATTGCATAATCTATATGCAGATAAATATGTAACACACACGTATATATATATGGATAAACGTGTATTACACGTAACGCAACATTTCGTATATAATTGATATGGCCTTTTAGATAATAATCCCGTCATGGAGAGTACCATGGAAAAAAGATATATCATTTTGTTTACATGAAACCGATAATATATTTTTCAACTTGAAGATAATTTTTCTTTCACATATTATTCAAACGAAATAATATTTGCGTTAATAATCATTCTTCGAGTAAGAGAGAATTCTATTGGGTTAAGGGTTGAAGGATAAAGGTAGGAGATGTGTTGTATGGAAAGGGAACGAAGCGTTACCATAATTGATACGTCTCAGAAACATATATATATATATATATATATATATACATATACGTAATTGCACGAAATGGTTTACCTACGCAACAACAGTGGCAGCCTGCACGGAAATTAATACGAACAACTTACTTAGGACTAAATGCAAAGTTAGCAGCAAAGATTTCGTAGACTTCGCTAGAGGATCCCGTTCTTCCCAGGGTTTCTATTGTTTCAGATTTCCAACTGTGGTGGAACCACCACCACCACCACCACCATCACCACCACCGTCACTTACTATTACTACTACTACTACTAGCTTAGCATTGCTAGCGTTCTACAACCACCATCACCACCTTTGCTATGATACTTTACCCTACACCACCACCACCACCACCACCACCACCACCACCACCATCACCACCCAACCGTTTCCCGTCGTCTTTCTCGGATTTTAATTTTCTCTCCTATCTTCGCACGATACAGGGATACTGTTTGGATGAAAGGGAGCTTATCTACCTTGCGTCGCGTGCAACGCAACGTCTGGTATGCATCTACGCATGTGTGTGTATGTATGTATGTATGTATGTATGTAGGAGTAGGTATGTTGCTACGAGAATGTTTGAAAGAGTAAACAAAGGAAACCCAAAAAAAAAGAGATGGAAACAATTTCGTGGGGTGGGAGTGAGGCGTCAGGAGAGAAGGGCTGCTTTCTTTATACTTTTTTTTTATTTTTAGATTTTTGTTTTTTTTTTTTTGTAGTCCACTTACTTATACATTTGTTTTTCTTTCGTATTATATACATATACATATATATTCAGCGTGTGTATGTATGTGCGTAGGAGAGTGTTAGAGAAAGGGTTGAGGTAGAATAAGGGACAGTGGGGGAACTTTGAAATAAAATTATTACGATGAATTTTAAACGCGGTGCATAATTGTTTGGGTGAAATGAAAAAGATAAAAAAAAGAGTAAGGCACGAACACAGAAAGAGAGAGAGAGAGAGAGAGAGAGGAGAAAGGAGGAGAACGCATAACGGGAAACGGGGGAAAAGAAAAAAAGTAAAAAAAAAAAAGGGGGATGATGATTTGGTCGACATCCTTCCGCCGTTGCACTCGATTGGAAATTACTATACTACCCTTTTCATTCCTTTTCACATGCTGAAAGAATAAGTAGAGGAAAAGCGTATAAAACAGAGAAAGGGGTGGTGGCGGGGGGGGGGGGGGGGGGGAAGTTGGGTACACCTATTGCTACCAACCCTGTTTTCTAGATGTACTAACGAATGCAAATGTAATCCTTTTTTTTTTTTTTTGTTCTCGATGTTGAAAAAAAAAAAGAAAGAGGGTGTGTGAGAGAGAGAGAGAGAGAGAGAGAAGGAAGGAAAGGAATAAAAAAAAAAAATAGTAAAAGAAGAAGAAAGAGAGAGTAAAAAAAAAAATTACAAGCGAGAGTACGAGGCGATGATGATCGATTTGAATTTAATTAAAAAATATTTAAACCAGCGTTACACACGGATATATACGTCTAGGCTCTCAGACAACCACCCAACCTCCCTCCCTCTCCCACCCTCCCTTTCTCTTCATCTCCCTCTCTCTCTCTCTCTTTCTCTCTCTTTTATTCAACTCAAGTAAATATTAGACGATACGAGCGAGCATCGGGCCGCATTCCGCGGTTAATTTCCTTGACGTGTCGCAACGTACCATAGCCTATGGTTGTATAAGTTAATAGTAGTGTTAGTAAGTTGGGAAATAAAGGTAAAAAGCTTTATAAACTCTCTTTCTCTCTTTCTCTTTTACTCGAGTCGAGTTGAGAGAGAATGGAAAGCATGGCCTGCTGCTGCTGCTGCTGTTGCTGGTTGTGGATAATCGTGCACAAGTAAAATTAAAAATTGCATTATCGTGCAAGGGGGACCAGTAATGAAGGCGCCCTTAATGTGGTCGAAAGGCACGTTAAATAAACTGGCACGCGCGAATCGCCCTACACCTTTTTTCTTTTTTTCTTTTTTTTGTCTTTTGCGAATTTTCATTCACTCACACGCATGCACACGCATCACTCGTAGAAAATATCTTATTGTTATCAGAATAGAAAAAGATAAAGTGAACGACACGCGCGTATCTTCGTTTAATAAAATATTATTTCATATTTTTTGTGTGTACTTTATTTAATTTATATAAGAAAAAAAAATCAAAAGAAGGAGGAAGAAGAAGAAGAAGGAAGAAGAAGAAGAAGAAGAAGGAGAAGTAAAATAAATTGAAAAGAATATCGAGGAAAATATTTAATGTATGTTTAATTAATTAATTTTGCCGAGTGGTAATGGGAATATATATTCGATATTCACGTTCTTCCCTTACGTAGATGTGAACCACATTTCGTATTTGCCGATCGATAAATAATAATAATAATAACAATAACAATAATAATAGTAATAATAATAATAATGTATATCACATATAAACTATTGGCGTCTTGGTGAACGGGTTTCGTAACGAATTAAATGAGCGTAACCGTATACACTAGAAAGAGAAGAAGTATATGTACATGCACGTGTGTATAAGAGAAGAAGGGGGTCAGGGAGGGAGGGTGAAGGGGTGAAGGGTGAAACGGGACGTCGAGCGTATTGGATTTGTTCATACGGGCGCGTTCTCTGCGGCGGCGAGAGAAAATCCGACTTCGCGTGGAATTTTTTAATTAGCAAAGAACTTGGAAAAAAAAAAAAAGCAATGTGTGTGTGTGAGAGAGAGAGAGAGAGAGAGAGAGAGAGAGTATTCGATGCGACACGATGGCCCGTTACGCTCAACGAATAAAGTTGTCGACGTTCGAAGGTACTTTCCGCATGGACGGATGCGGGTGGTGGGCTGATCGAACGACACGGAAACGTGCTTGCTTGCTTGCTTGCTTACCTGGTTGCTTGCTTGCTTGTTTGTTTGCTTGCTTGCTTCCTCTCGAAACGATGCATCTATCAT
>JACGWG010000065.1:195212-210415 GCA_023678865.1 Polistes exclamans
CATGAGAGATTGAGATTATTCAAAGTTACATTCGTGAATTATTTTCTGTATTCATATTGTTTCCTTGATCATCATATAACATTTGTGAGATAGTTGGGCATGTTTTTATTTTTTATTATTGAAAAAAAAGGTAACTGTAGAAGGTTTTTTATGGGATGGGATCGTAACATGTTTATGAAAGAATGTTTAAAAAGTATAAACATAGGTAAAATATCATAGGAAAAATATGATAGGGATAGAAAGAACGATCTATCTCTCACCCTTACACATCTTTATCTCAGTGAAGCAAGCACCCTGGTGCCTATGCGATGTACACGTCGTTGTCCATGCTCCCGGGGTGAACAAGGGTGGCGCCACGCGTAATGGGCTTACGACAGTGTTAAAAAGCCCTCTTATCCGAGCATAATGTCGTCCGAGATCCCGATAAAACTTCCGCACCCCCGTTAGTTAAATGACTACGACTTTAACTCGGGGAATTTGTTCCGCACACCTCTTGTATTCTTTCTTCTACATTTTTCTTTTTTTTTTTTTATTCTTTCCTTTCCTCTGTTATCCTCGAATTCTCGGATTAAACCACCGAAACGATAACATTACGACAAGCTGCCCTTTTTTTTTTTTTTTTATTGGTCATGTGTGTCAACATTCAAAGAAACGATTAACATTTACTTTTCATAGGCTTTTACTTTAACGATTACTGATTTAACAAAATTTAAAGATTATTCAAA
Source organism: Polistes exclamans (assembly GCA_023678865.1). Taxonomy (NCBI): domain Eukaryota; kingdom Metazoa; phylum Arthropoda; class Insecta; order Hymenoptera; family Vespidae; genus Polistes; species Polistes exclamans. The sequence continues at coordinate 195,938 of JACGWG010000065.1, forward strand.
TTCCAATGATCAAAAAGGGGGTCGATTAATAGAAAGACAAATATATATATGAGTCGTTTATTTTAAAAGTGGCATAAGTCACTTTTTTTTAATTGATAAATGAAAAGATACCGTTCAGTTGTAATTAGTGTTACCATTAACTCAGTTTGTTTTTTTGGAAAAAGTGACTTATGCCACTTTCAAAAAATAAACGACACATATATATGAAAATGAAAAATACGATGGATAAATGTAAAAGAATTCTACAATACCATGCCGGGGTGTGCAGTGTCTGCATACCGGCCGATATAACGCAAAGTAAGAAAGGTTTTCGCGAATCATTCACGCCTTGGACGAAGGGGCGCGCATAAGCTTCAACCAAAAGTCCATACTTGGACGTATGCGAAGAGTCCATAATGCGTCGTATTGTATGTGTGTATATGCGTATGTGTGTGTGTATGTGGTACAAGTAGTAGAAGAAGAAGAAAGAAAAGTAGGATGATGTCTAGGTTAGAGTTACCGAGCTACTACCGAACAAACTGACACTAGTAATAGTATAGGTGTATAGATAGATATCTATGTAAGTGTGTTAAACTGTGTGCGAGAGGGGTGGAAGGGAAGGGGTTCGTCTTCACCCCTTCTACGACCGTAGCAACGCTGCGATGGTCCATGGGCGCAGCGATCAATGCCACCGTCGGCTCTCTATGATTCATCCCCCACCATAAAAGACCGTTGTCATGGCGACAGCATCCCTCTAACATCCCTCTAGTATCCCCACCAACTGGACCGACTTAGACATGGTGGGGGCTATCGAAAAGCCACCGAAGGGGTAAAATCCCCATTCTCCCTCTCTCTCTCTCTCTCCCTCTCTCTCTCTCTCTCACTCTCTATGGTTTTACTCTGACCAAGTAGCGCCGCCGCAGCAAGGAATTTCTAGCTAGCCGAATCTTCTCTCTCTCTCTCTCTTTTTGTGCAAGGGGGTAGAGGGTAAGAGATGGTAAGGGATTTTCACCCTCTCGTACGATCCTACGCGTGATCCGTCAAGGGTCAGGTGGGTCACTTCAGGTGACTCGGACACTGGCCAGGACACTTCTTCTTTTTCTATGTTTTAGACAACCCTCCCCCTCTCCTCCCCTTCACCCCATTACTCTAGCTAGATAGTGTCATCAATTTCATTGATTTGGAATGTTTTAATGAGTTTGATGATATTTATTTAAGAGAAAAAAATAGGAACATTGGTATGTCTATCCAATGAAAAAAGACGCTGAACTTGTAAAAATTAAGTTGCTGAAAAAGTTACAATAAAGGAACGAAACGTACAACTTAGTTAAATTAAGTTCTACTTCTTTTTTATGTCCAAGTTCCCTGTGATACTTTATCATTAAGAATAGGAACAAGATTTTGACTTGTTGTTTACTTAAAAATGGGGGAGAAAAAATAGTCGAATATTTGTAATTTGTTTAGACTAGATAATATCGATGTTGATAATACATCATAAATCTAAATAACGCGTCAACGTGTGTATATGTATATGACAGATAGTACATCTTTACTTTCTCATAAGTTTCAGTTAGGAAAGTCGGTAAGATTGATCTTTGCTGTACCGACTAAAGCCAACTTTGCTAGATATAAAAAGAATAAAAAGAGAGAGAGTGAGAGAGAGAGAGTGAGAGGGGGAGAAAATGGTGGAGGGGGAGAGGAGGAGATGGGTCAAATGGAGAACGAGAGGAAACTCGATCCGGCTGTAAATCGAATTACGCGGCCTGTTGAAGATAATGATATTTATGCGTGTCAAGTGTACGATATGTGTTATCATTTACCTATACATATATATATATATTTATATATATGAATATCCCGTTAAAAAGAAAAGAAGACACGAAAAAGATAGGAACAAAAAACGGCGGGAAGTTTGAATATATACAAGTAACCCTAACATAATTTTCCCATTTTAAAATGAAATGATAAATGTCATCTTCTTTTTCTTCTTCTTCTTATTATTATTATTATTATTCTTCTTCGTTTGAGATTTAAACTCGACAAAGATACTTTTATTCGATCTTTCCTATGCGTGAATTACTAAAAGATAACTAAATTATCTTACTATATACGTTAAAGAGTATCTCTGAAATGAACAACAACAAATTGTTAAAACCTTCCCCATCTACGAGAGAGAGAGAGAGAGAGAACCAAAAAAGAAAAAATAGAAAAAGAGAGAAAGTTGATAGACGAAGAAAGGAGGTAAACGCGGGCAGGGAAAAGCTTAGAAGGTGCTTGCAAGTCCGCAACGGGGTTCTCCTCGAGCACGAAGTTTTCACATTGTCATTTGGGAAAAGCGAAAAGGGCGAATAAGAGTTAAAAAAAAAAAAGGAAGGAAGGAAGGAAGGAACGTGTATATATATGTGTATGTATTGGGGGGGGGGGGGGGGGGGGGGGGGGGGGGGCTTGCAAGAGAGAGACAGAAAACCGAGGTGGACCCACTAGGATTCATCCCCACGAAGAAGTTAGCGTCTAGCATGTTAGGGGTAACACCGGTGGTGGGAATATTCGAGGGGAAGATTCGAGGGGTGGGGGAGCTATATAAGACCGGTGCGAGGGGGGGAGAGTTCAGTTCGTTCAAGAGAAGCGTATCGGACATGTCGTTCAGTTCAATTCAGTCGAGTCGAGCCGGAGTACTAAAAAGGTCGTTTTTTTCAACAAATTTTCCACACAGACAGACACACACACATACACAGACACACCGGGATCGTCGACTAATAATATTTCTATATCTTTTTATCTATTCTTTTTATCTCACACTCCGTATTAATTTTTTTAACGTAATATTCGGCGTTTAATTTTTTTTCTTATTTTTGTTTTTTTTTTTTTTTTGTTGAAATATTTGATAAAATGCATCGCGAGAATAATTCAAGGTTCCGTCGTCATCTTCGTCACGTCTTCGGCATCGTTGGCATCGTCGTCGTCGTCGTCGTCGTCGTCGTCATCTTTGTGAAGAGAACGCGAGGATGTTCGGAAGGTGTTCTCTATCTCTTTGCCAGATATTTCACTTCATGGAAAAACTTCCATAAAAATATATGTAAGTACTCAAATCATATATATATATATATATATATATATAGATATTTTTTCAAAGATTTATGTTTTCTCATTTCGAGCCATTTTACAATATGTTTTTTGAGAGAGATAAGATCGTTTTATCTTTATCTATCTAGCTGGGAAGCTAGCTATCTGTCTCTCTCTCTCTCTCTCTCTTCGTCTCTCTCTCTTTCTCTCTCTCATTCTCTCGCACTCTCTCACACAAGTATCGGTCGTACGGGATCGATCGGTTCACGATGAAAAGGGATTACCTCGTTCGTAACGTTCGGTGCGTATGTCGAAAGCTTGCTTTTTATTTTTTTTATTTCTTTCTCTCTCTCTCTCTCTCTGTTTCCCTGAAGTAAAATGTTGAATTTTAAAATTAGAAATGTGTACGCTAAAAAAATAATGTAGAGTAATTTATTGAGTCTAACCTATCTACGATATCTTATCTCGGGTTTTTTTTCATTTATAAAACGTATCAGAAATATATCTAATTTGCGAAATATTTAATATATTTTATATGATATTATTATTATTATTATTATTATTAATTTTCTCGAAAATTTTGTTGCTTAAACGAAAATAGTATATTTCTATTTTGTTCTCTTATATTAATCAGATAATATTATGATCGTAGATATCAAATTATTTCGTAGAAATAAAAAAAAAAAAACTTATCGCGAATAGAAGAAAAATGATAAAACGTAAAAAATGTAATTTTCGTATTAAGCAGGTAGATTACTGTAACGTTATATTATCAGTTTAAAACACGTGGATTTTGATTTTATTTTTTTCTATATTATCGATTATTCTCTTAATAATTTTTCTTCTATCCTTTCGAATTTTACTTCTGTTTCTTTTTTTTTTTTTGATTTCTCATTTCTTTTTCATATATTTCTGTCTCTTTCACGCGTATATACATAAACGAATTATTTTTAATGGTCCTCTTGGTCGTCGTCGTCGTCGTAACAAGTTCTTCATCTTCTTTCTCGAGGTTTTTCTTTTTACGTAAAAAAAAAAAAAAAAAAAGTAATAAAAAAGGATCCTCTCGAAAGAGTGCATCGCGAAAAAAGCTTGTTTACAAATTGGTATACTTTAAAAACGACACGGCGTGTCTTGTGGCATTAATGTTATCGAGGTTCCTTCTAGCCCAGTCACTCAGAGAAAAATGATTACGTTCAGGTCAGAATATACTAAAGTTTGATATAATGGTAATTCGACGTCGCTGAATCGAATGGTGCTAATTTTTTTGCAATACGATGTGGCGTTTACGAGAAAAAGGGTAAAAAAGGGTAAAAAATGGCCGTATCTTAGAATCTAGGCATTTAATCGAAAAAAGTTTCAAACAAAAGTTGTTGAGAATTGAAAAATACATAAAAAATGTTCTAAGGTGTATCTTCGTATTTGCAAAAATAAGCGAGAAAATGAAGGTGAAAGGTAATTGTAAGAGAGGGGGCAAGCCATGCCTCTTCGTTGGTCTTTACAGGCGAGCGAGCTAGTGTGCGTTATCTTGAGGTCTCTCGGTCGTGAATGCGAGTGCGAGTGAGAAAAGAGAAGGATACTTCTCCCTTTCTATTTGTTTAGGCAATAGCGATTCTGTTTGTTTAGGCCATCGATTTTTGAGTGTTCTGTATTCTATATTTCTGAAATTTTTTCATGCTGTAGCAAGAAGTTTTCGTCTTGGCCATCGAGTGTCGAGCGTTATGTATACGAGTGCGAGTGAGACAAGAAACCGATATTTCTCTCTTTCTAATTTTTTCATGCTGCAGCGAGAATTTTTCGTTTTGACGATCGAGTGTCGAGCGTTCTGTATATCTATATATATATCGGCGTATAAGCGCGGCATTTTTAAATCGAATCTTGATGCTTATGGTACGCCGTTTTTTTATTTATTGTAAATAGTATCGTCTCTGCTTCACGCGCCGGTTATAAACGTTCGATTCTTCGTGGGGGAAATTTTTTTTTATAAATTTTTCTATCCTTAAGTTATACAAATTCTTTTTACATTTCTTAATTTTTAATTTTATACAGGAAAGAAAATTAAAATTATTACAAAAAAAATTAGGAACAATAAAATGTTTATTATTTTGCGCAAATAAAGGAAGATTTATTACTAGAATTACAGTTAATATTTTATTTTTTTAATATAAAAATATATTATTCTTTAATATAGTAAAAAATACCATAAGCATCAAGATTCGATTTAAAAATGCCGCGCTTATACGCCGATATATATATAGATATACATAAAGCTCGACACTCGATCGTCAAAACGAAAAATTCTCGCTGCAGCATGAAAAAATTAGAAAGAGAGAAATATCGGTTTCTTGTCTCACTCGCACTCGTATACATAACGCTCGACACTCGATGGCCAAGACGAAAACTTCTTGCTACAGCATGAAAAAATATCAGAAATATAGAATACAGAACACTCAAAAATCGATGGCCTAAACAAACAGAATCGCTATCGCCTAAACATATAGAAAGGGAGAAGTATCCTTCTCTTTTCTCACTCGCACTCGCATTCACGACCGAGAGACCCCAAGATAACGCACACTAGCTCGCTCGCCTGTAAAGACCGACGTAGAGGTGGCTTGCCCCCTCTCTTACAATTACCTTTCACCTTCATTTTCTCGCTTATTTTTGCAAATACGAAGATACACCTTAGAACATTTTTTATGTATTTTTCAATTCTCAACAACTTTTGTTTGAAACTTTTTTCGATTAAATGCCTAGATTCTAAGATACGGCCATTTTTTACCCTTTTTTACCCTTTTTCTCGTAAACGCCACATCGTATTGCAAAAAAATTAGCACCATTCGATTCAGCGACGTCGAATTACCATTATATCAAACTTTAGTATATTCTGACCTGAACGTAATCATTTTTCTCTGAGTGACTGGGCTATTCAAAACTACTTTCCTTTTCTACTTTGTATATTTACCATCTTATTTTTTTTCTTGTTTTTTTTTTTTTCAGCAAAGTATGTATATATATATTCATGCACCAGCGTATGCATTTTCAAAACAGTTACGTAATTCGGCATTTTTGTTGTTGTTGTTTAAATTATGTTATTAAAAACGATTGAAATAAATTAATATATAATACAGAATTGTTGATAAATTGTTAATAATTAGAAACAAAGTTATATAAATAATATTATTCGAATGAGTTGATTTTGAAAAGAGAATGCGAGAGAAAACGAAAGAGGGAGCTGTGTTAGTAGAAACAAGAACACCATGTATATATATATATATATACTTGTATACACACATAATATATTTAGTATCATTTGCCTTCGGTAGAAAAATTGACGCATCCACTGTGCGATAAAAAGTTGCTCGCCAATGGGAATAGAGAGATAGAATGGAATAAAGAAAGAGAGAACAGTATGCCTAATTAAGTCATACATTCATGCATGTACTAACTATCCCTTTTTTACTACTACAAATTTATTTTTATTTTGTGTTACATATATACACTCGACCACTGTTCATATATTATGTTTTCGTGTATATTTATAATAAAAATAATATAATTTAAATAATATAATATATATATTAATTATACATCTATACATATATTACACATATGTATAGTATATAATACATATATTAATTAATATGTATAAATAATATATATTAATTATACAACTTATAGAAATATAAAAATTATAAAACATGATGTATAATATATTAATAATAATAATTATTATTATATATAATATGAAACTTATCTTAATAAGCCAAGCATGCGTATAAGGGATGTTTTATTTTTTTTTTATAGATAATCATACTAGGACAAATTTAGAAACGTAAAATATATAACAAGTATTATAATATAACAGATAAATAATAATCTCGGTAATGCAATAGAATTCCTAGGTAGATCATATTAAGAAATTGGCTTTGGAAGGGTTGAAATATAATTATATATACATGTAAGTTGAATAAATAAACTGGAATGAATACACGGGTACACGAGGAACAAACAAATTTTCAAATATTCTTTGGAAATTGTAAAACACAATGGACCCACGCTATATTTCAAACGTGCATGTATGCAACATACATACACACACACATACATATACGATAAACACAATGCACAAAGTAACATTCTTTAGAACAGCCAGAGCAGTACCACAACCCCCATCGTTCGTTTCTTTTGGTAAAAATGTTAGAATGAGAAAATAAAGGGAAAAAAGTGGTAGCAATAGTTTATGGTATTGGTTGTTGTTGGTTGGGTTTTGATGATAGTGGTGATGTGACGAGAGAGTATTATGGGATTAAGAAGAATGAAAAAAATGAGAATAAATTCTTTGTGTAGTTTTCTTTTATTCCATGTCGTTTACTACTTTATATTATACTTTTGAGAAATATAATGATCGACATGAGCTTTCTTTTATGTTTAAGTTTAGACACATATAAATATTTTATTCTGATACCTATTCATATATGTACCTTTTAATATTTCAATATCTTTATTTAAATATATGTACATATGTAACTATACCACAATGTTTTTTTTTTTTTCATTTGATTTGTATAGTTGGAAATTTTATTTATTTATTTATATATGTATATATTTTTTGTTGTTGGTTGTCTTCAATATGGCGGTCGCGTGAAAATTTGATTACACTCGGTTTTCTATATTTTTAAATATATCAAATGTGATTCGGTTGAAAAATGTGATAACAAATTGGTTTAATTAATAATAATAATAATAATAAACGATGCTAATTGCATATACAATTCGATGAAATTTATTTGAATGTTTCCAAATTAATATCGTTTGAAAAAGATACCATAAAAAATGTATTAACCAGTGTGAAATATACATTGTTTTTTAATTAGTAAAAGATTTATCGAATTATTGCGAGAACGCTGTCTGTGCATTTATTAGTTCCAATAAAAAAAAACTTGAAATATTTAATTTGGATTTAAAGAACAATAAACACAAAACTCTTATGAATTATAATTATTTTATTAACAATTTCTTTTTTTTAGAAATACAAATTCTCTCGTAAGAAGATTGAATTAAAACAAAATTGGCTAATATTTTAATAGCCTTCTGTAAACAAATAATGTCATAATTTCGGAAAATTTCAATATTTCCGTCAAATTATATGTACGCGTAAAAGCCCCTTTTTATTCTTCTTTTTTAGTTTATTTTTTTTGTTTTTTATCAACGTCGAGTAATTTCCAAGAGAATTAGTATATAACCGGTGAGTAAAGGAATAATCTTTAAATTCGTCCTACTAATTTATCAACATTGTAAAAAGCTTTTCCACGCTTACGCGAAAATATCTCAATTTTCTGTTAACATTCTCTTTGAACGTACATTATATATATATACATACATATAATTATATATATATATATATATATATATATATATATAAACTCGTCAAGTAGATAATACGAATTAATAATGAACCTGTCGTGTAGAAAGGAAAAACTGGAAAGAAAATGTAAAATTGTATTAAATAAAACATCCCTTAGATATTACACACACATATTTTATTACAAATCATATTTTTCTATTTTCTAACATAAAAACACACATATACTTCTCCCACATATATATATATATACTATATACTTATATAATAAATAGATGGGGGGATGTAATCAAAAAAGTTTTTTTCCCGATTTAATATTATTTTTTCTGATCCCCTAAAATATACCACTACCCACCCACATACACCTACACATATTGAAAAATGAGCTGGTATATTTACTTTAATGAGGAAATGAAAAACATCACCGATATATAAGTTTATATGTTATCATCGTAAACGTATACACGTTCCTACACATCCACACATACACACACACACACAGAGAAAGAACATCGTTTCCTCCCTTCACTCTTTCTCACTGTTTTCTTTGCTAAACCGCAATCAGAAATATTTCGCATCTCTTTCTATCTATCTATATCATTCTATCTCATACTATCACACCGTTTCTATATAAAAATTGTTTGGGCGCGATGAGAGTTAGGTACCGTTAATTAATACTAATGCGAACGTGCCTCATTAACGGTTTCTTTCATTAAATATTCACACTAGGCGAACGGGTTCTGTGTGTATGGTCCTTTCCTTGCTGCATCACATCGATTCAATCGCATTGTAAAAGGGTCGCCAAATGAAAACTTGTCGTTTCATACCCTTTTACCTATTTGCACGTATTTCGTATCTCTCTTCTCTTTCTTTCTTTTTTTCTTTCTTTCTTTCTTTTTTGGTTCACGAGAGAGATGTTGCTATAGTTTACAATGAGAATGAGTAAAATGAATTTCATTTATCTCCTCGGTATCATTGTTTTTAATTTATTATTATATTAATATAGTACGAGACTTATTATATTAACTGGATAAGAAACAAAGTGTGTTCGATAATTTTCTAATTGATAAAATAATTTATAATTTAAATAACAAATTTTTATATTGTCATTAATTAAGTTAATCATTTTCATTTAGATACGTTTTCAAATATGTTATTACAAAGGAAAGAAGAATGCAATTAAAGTTTAGTAAATAAATGTATGATATTTATTAAAATGATACACGCGTAATGTTGATACGTGTGGCATAAAGTTGATTCAAGCGTTTTCAATTTGGAAAATTTTCATGTCAAAGGTATGTTACCACGATTTTGAACGAGCAATCACTTGAATAATACTCGATGTAAACTGATAGAACGAATTGAAACAAAAATGGTGATACATAATAATCATGGTATCATTGAAGGAATTACAAATCGATTATTAAACAATTTGAAACTATTTAGAAAAATATTATTTTATTCGTGTAAAAAAAAACTTTTTATCCTTTCTATAGAATATGCTTTACCTGTGACATAAAGAAAATGTAGATTTTATTATAGAGTGTGTGTGATCGATAAAAAAAAAAATAAAATAAGTTAGGTAAGATGAAAAAGTTAGGGCCATCTAAAAAGATTGTCCGAGTAAATGGAAAAGTGAAAGAAGAAGAAGAAGAAGAAGAAGAAGAAGGAAAACATACCCAGAGAACATCCCTTTTTTTCTGTGTGGGCCATTAATCTCGTCTTTGTCGGAAGAACACTTTTCGGTTTAAAGGTAGACTTTTTTTTTATTCCCCCTCTCTTTCTCTTTGATACTTTAAGAAAAATTTCCGATCAAATTGGTCGATCCTACCTTTAAAACCATCTCATATAATTTTCCTTTTTCCCCCAAAGGCGGGAAACAGCTTGCCGAATCACGAATTGTTTGCCGAATTCCATAAACTCTGATTCGAGATTGTTCGATGCCGCTGGCAAGTAAACGATTCCGTTGGAAACGTAGTTTTGAAGGGAAAGGGAGAGATAGATAGAAAGATGAACGGATAGAGAAAGAGAGAGAGAGAGAGAAAGGGGACCGGAATCGATCGATTCCGGTCTCGAAAATGCCGAATTTCAGCTTAACGATTGGTGAGGATGAAAATGTTAATTTAGGGTAGGAAACTGACCTAGAAACACCAAATTATATATATATATATAACAATTATGATTCATTGATCATAAAATTATATGCTTACAATTAGTTATATTTCAAGTTATAATTAACTATAGATATTTTAATACATACGGTATTGTGTCGGTAATTATGATATTGGAGATTAAATGAAGAAATGTAATAAAAATGTATATTATAAATTTATTCAATTAATTGTTTCTCTCGTCCAAAAATAAAATTCTTAAATAAATAGGTATCATAGGGAATTTGAACATCAAAAATAGAAATAGAACTTAATTTTGATAAGTTGTCATATTTCTTTTTTTGATGTTCAAATTCCCTATGATACCTTCTTATTATAATTTATATTAGATTACTATTATTGTATATGTAAACGAACGTATTTATTTAACACACACTTTAACGAGAATATTATTTTATACACATTTATTTAATATATATATATATATATATTACTTTAAATTCAATCGATTCTTTTTAAATCCGATACATTGATAACACAATTTTCCACGTAGCACGAATTTTTCTATCGCATTGTATCGATCTGTTTCATCTTAACGAGATTTTGATAACAAAAATTGGAATTAATCGTGTTTAATATAAATTTAACATTTCATATTATATTTTTAATTATTCCATTTTAATCTTTATAAAATACATTTCTTGTGTGTGTACGAATATTTTTATCATGCTAATAATATTTAAAAAAGTACTAATTATAATAATTATGATTTTTTCAAGTTTTAATTATCGATAACGAGCCGGGCAAATAATTCTGCGAATAATTTAGAGAATTCGTTGCCGGAGTGATAGGCCGACAAGAGAGAAAGAGAGATAGAGAGATAGAGATAGAGATAGAGATAGAAGTCGACGTTAACGATAATATCGTTGGCGTGACGCGCGTGTAACCAGACCGATGTCGTTGGAAGGTGCACAACACCCGGCTTCATCGTCATTCATACCCGAACGTGTATAATCCGTCTCTATGATTTAATCATAAGCGCGCGCGCGATCACATACACATACACACATCGGTGTATTAAAGTCATGAAAATTCAGCCGATCCCTGTCAAGATCAGAATCCTCAAACGGGCTTTATTTTCGTCCAACTATGTTGTTGTTGTTGTTGCTTCAGAATTGCATCAGGTTATGCATCGGAATAATTATATTCATTTTTAGATAAACACGATTAGAATGATTCTATCGACAATTAGAAATTGATCATACTTGTATGTAATGCATCAGGTTATACATCGGAATGATTATATTCATTTTTACATAAACACGATTAGAATGATTCTATCAACAATTAGAAATTGATCATACTTACATGTAATGCATCAGGTTATGCATCAGAATGATTATTCTTATTTTAACATAAACACTATTAGAATGTTATTTAATCAGTTATTTCTCTCATCCAAAAATAAAATTCTTAATGATGAAGGTATCACAGGGAACTTGGACATAAAAAAGAAGTACAACTTAATTTAACTAAGTTGGACATTTCGGCAACTTAATCTAATCTATTAGAATAATTCATCTATTAGAGCAATTAATCTATCCATTAGAATGATTCTCTATCGACAATTAGAAATAGTTCATACTTGAATGTAATGTATATGTGCTATCATTAAAGTGTATAAGGGTTTTAAAAAGTAAATTTGAGAGCCGCTGATGTGTATGAGATAAAAGAGATCGTGAATACGTATGAGTAACATCGATCGATTTTTTCTCTCTCTCTCTCTTACTATCTCTCATCGATTTGTTTTATTCGGTGTCTCCGAAATATATCCCGAGCTAGCGGAGCATCGAATGAGAAGGAGGTGGAGGAGGAGGAGGAGGTGGTGGAAGAGAAAGATAGAAAGCATTGCACGATCCCGGGCCAGGAGTCGAGGGTGCCTACAGAACGTTTCGCACAATAGCCCAGCCGGCTGACAATGGCGTCGTTAGCGATGGCCTCGGGCACCAGCACCACCTCCACCACCACCTCCAGCAGCAGCAGCTCACTCACACCCTCTTTAACTTGTACTACCACCCTTCCAGGACGACGAAATGCAAACGTCCGGGAGTTTAGCGCCGGCGCCAACCAAACTCGAACCGAACGCCAACAGAACGCCCCTATCTACCTTACCGACCGAGTCCAACGATATCGTAATGATCTTTCAGGAAAAGCGGCCGCTGTGGCCCCTTTTGCCCTCTTTCGTTCTGTTCCTACCCTAGAAAACAACTAAAAGAGTTCGAGAGAGATGCGAACGATTTCAAACTTAAAAGCCATTACTCCTTATAGTTGAAAAAGCCCTCCCCCCTCTCCCCCACTTCCTCCTCTTACTCTCCTTTACTCTCCTACTCTCATACTTCTTTCGCGCTATTTCTTCCTTCCAAGCGCACAGCATCTTCCGTACTTTAAATGACAAACAATGGGGCGCTACCCCTCGAGGCCACCAACCAACCCTCTCTTTCATCCTCTTTCCTACTATTTCAATCTATTCTCTTATTTTCTCATTCTTCCCACCTTCCCACCTTCCTTCCTCCTACTTCGTCCACCTCATGCACCATTAAATTCACCGTTAATTTCCCCAAGATGGACCCAAACGAACGGTCACTCGCGTTCGGGTTAATTAACCGTTCCGGTAACTTCAATTTCACTTCACATTGCAATTAGAAATAAATGAGATTGTGAAATTAACTGAAGATTTATATAAACTATATAACGTGTTGGTTACTTAAGTTCTTTTGAAAATGATATTCTTCTATTGAAAATCTTTCGCTTTTATCTATTTCGCGATCGTTTTCATTAAATTCAACCTCTCACCGCGAAATTCATTTATTGTTTAAGATCTTTTAGAAAGATCAGTTATTCAGTTCAGGGACGAAATGTTTAGGGATGGGGTTAAACGCATAGAAGAGCATTCGTTAATACGCTAACCGCTTTCAAAGTAAGCGCCAACGCGCGCGTTCTTATGGGATTACGAAATTGGATTACTTTCTCTCTACCACGAATACGGAATATTTCGAATTCTTTCGTGAACCGTCTTTAACCGTGTCGTCCCTTTTGTCATCCTTCGAGATATTGTAATACCATTCATCGTCCTCCATCTTTTTCCGTCTTATCCACGAGGAGGAGGAGGGGAGGGGTAATTCGTTGTCTCTAGAAATTTTCCAAGTATTTTCAAGAGATTAGAATTTGGAAACTTAAAGAAAAGTTTAATAGGAATATTTTATAATGTATGAGAGTCTCATGTATTTCGTAATATAAAAATAACAATAAAATAAAATTTGCAGTTGCTGAAGAAGAGTCCCAATAAAGTGGACGAAACGTCCAACTTATCAAAATTAAATTCTATTTCTTTTTTTCATGTCCAAATTTTCTATGACACCTTTTTATTAAGAATTTTATTTTTAGAGAGAAACAACTAATTGAATTATTGCATATGTTGCAATTGTGTTTTACGAATTGTATTATAAACTGCATAATATATAGATTGTTTTTAGTATAAAATTTATTTAGGAAATATTCATTTGAAAAAACCGAACTTAATTTTATTATTAATTTTGACAACTTATCAAAGTTAAGTTCTATTTCTTTTTTTCATTTCCAAATTCCCTATGACACCTTTTTATTAAGAATGTAATAGGAACGTTTCGTTTAGGTGAAAATTGTACTTCAATAAGGAATAAGGAAGAAAATCGCTAGAGAAACGGGATATGCTGGTTGGAAGGGTGTGGGGGTGTAAAAAAGAAGGAACGGGAAGGGAGAGACGCACACACACACATACACACACAGAGACACAGACACAAGCAAGGGTCGAGACCGAATCGCGGAGTAACAGGATTTTCGGATTAGGGTAACACGGTCCTGGTAATTGTTCCCTTGTCTCTATTCAATCCGGAGAAGAGGTTCTAAAAAGGTTTCTCAGCGGGGGGG
>JACGWG010000066.1:0-43255 GCA_023678865.1 Polistes exclamans
CGGGCAAGGAAATATAGTGATAATGCAATTTATTGTTTTTTAATACTCGTATTTATTACACACAAAGTATAGTAATTTACTACAATACTTCATACGAGATGTAAGGATATTTATTGCATACATTTTTCAGCTGATCTTTTGTTTTCCTTAATTTTTCTGTAAATTATATAAGTAAATTACTATTTGTTACATTCTTCCCCTAATCTAGAGATTACGGAATATATCTTCATATTTCTTTTTTATAAGAAATATGTAAATTAACAACAATTTCATAAATCTATGTTTGAAATTATTAATGTACGAATACCGTCTACACTCACAGTATACGATTTCAAAAGAAAGTTAAAGAAAAATTGGAAAAAGTCATTAAAGAGATATTTAAATATATTGATAAATAAATATTTCTAATTTCAATTGTACAAAACATGCGTTATTTTGGCAACGAATATGAATTTGGTTTGTAAGAAGTGTTAATATTGTAGAAATATTCATAATTCCACGCTAAATAATTTGTAAGATAGGGAGATGAGAAATGAAATAAAGACAAATATATACTTAATGAATATATAGTTTTGAATGAAAATAAAAATTACAATAAAGTTTACAATTAATATGAGTAACAAAAAATAGATACTTTTAATATAAACCTTTAATACTTTTACTGAAGTATGCTTGAAATACAGACATTTAAGAAATTCGTGTAACTTTTTTGGATATATCAATTTAGGTCCACTTCAAATTTTTCTTTTTAATAGCCTTGGTGATAGTGTGGGTCATTTTCTCTTAATAGTAACTGATTTTACATAACTTATTTAACATACATACGTATATATATGTATTACAATATAATTAGTCTCTTGTATTTATTTTAACATCTATTATAAAATGGAAAATTTCAGTAAAAGGTCTGTATTAAACAATATAAAACAAAAAAAATAAGAAAATAAAAGAAATAAAATTGAAAAATGATGAAATATTTATTTTAAAGAAATCATTTATTCACTTATATATATATATTGTAACTTTTGTACTTGAGTTAAGTCGCTAACAATTTTCTAAAATTAGTTTAAGTTATTACAATAATAATAATAATTATATAGAATCTTATTAATATAAATTTCGAAAAATATAATGGAAATATTTTTCTAATAATATATAATTATTTGTACTGTATTGTATACTCAATAATCACTACATAAGTGAAAATTGAACTTAATTACGTAACATTTTCATTATAATGTTCTAATATTTCGATATTGTATTCGGTGTAAAATTCTGCTATTTTTTATATTTTTGCTTTTGTTCAATATTAATATATCTTAAAAATTTAAATGTATTATTATAAATTTTAATCAGATTTATATATATGTTATAGTTAAACGCATTATCGTATCAGAAACTACTTGACAAATCTCTCCTCTCCACTCTTAGTTAACCTTGGTAGGTGAGCTTTCTATTTTCTCTAAGGTTTCAATTTGTTGTGAGTAATTATTTTTCGTCGTAATTCTGTCGAGAACATAAGCTCGAAGTGGAAGGTCCAAATCTTAAAAAATAGTGTTCACCACTAGTTGAACCAGAGTTCAAGGTGTAATTTTAAAATTTTAAATCAAACTCATGTCAGTAATCTTTGGTAAAAAAAACTATAACTCCAGTAAAAATAAATTAACAAAAAATTGCTTAATCATTAGTAACTGTATAATAGTTTAAATTTAAGAGTATTAAATAAAAATTAGGCTTAATTATACAAAAATTCACAAATCCATAAAGATCTAAAATTATGTTAATTCAATTATTAAATTTGAGTACAAGAAGAAAATAGATTAATTTGGACTGACTATTATATTTTATTTCTTATTATGTTGTAAACAATATTCTAATGAAGGCACGTTTGGTGATAATATATAATATAAAATCTATAAATATTATTCGACGATTTTCACTTCTTTTCATTACTTTATATACTTAAGTATGAGTTTGTATACTTTTATATGATTTAGCCTAATTAATCATGTTTAAAGTAAAGTTAATATAATATAACGATATAAAAATATAACGTCATCAATAATTATAAGCTTACCACTCATTAAATATAATATTTTGTTATCTTAAACGTAAAGAGTAAAAAAATTATTTATAAAATTTTATTAGAAAATTTTAATCGTTATTTTGTGCTTCGTCTGTGGTAGATAACAGGACACAGTCTTAAATAAAGAAGTATAAGAAGAAGTTCCCTTCCTTAGAAGAAGTTACTTCCCTTTTACTTCCTAGTCATAGTTATAGTTTGATACAAATTTTTTTCTAGTATAATCTTTCAATTTGTAAAAATGAACATGAAACAACTGGACTCTGGTCCACTATGTCGAAGGTCTTGGTTCATTAAAATTTGACTGCAAGTAGCAGAAGTATGTTGCTAACTTTAATCGATGAAGTTCGCTTAACTTTTCATCTTTTTGGAAATGTTTCTTTTAGAGATGATCTTCTATTTTCCAAAAATGCATGTAATATGATTAAACTGGCCATCTTTTGAGCAAAAAGATGTGAAAAATAAGATATCAAAGGTCTTAACTCGTTCCAATTTTTTAAAAACCATGTAAGTAATGTTTTGCAAGCTTTGGTGAATGCAATTATTTTTGATGTAGATTTATTTTTTTTTAATCTTTGTTTTTATCTACATATTCTTGATGTCGAGTGATTGGATTAGTCACACCATCACAAACAAGATGCGAATGGTAAGATATTGCATCTGAATCGTCCCAATTTTCTGAATATTGTGAAAATATATTTTGAACTTTGGGGACTGAAATATCAAACAGTGTGTTGTTGTCTGTTTCGTAAACAATATTTTCACGGTTATTGCGTTCTTCACATACAGTTAGATGATACTCGTATTGACACGGATCTAGTAAATGTATTTTGTTATAAGGGCAAGTCTTCTTCTGTACATTAGGATAGTTAAGTCTACATTTTATTAAGTGTCTAGCCATTCGAGACTTATGAACGCGATGACTAGAATCATAAGGACAAGTACAGAATCCTTTATCACTCATCTTGCTTCAAATTCTTGAACAATTATAGTATAGTATATATATATATATATATTAACATATATTGATATAATACTCTCCTTTTAAAGCTTTAAGGCAAATAATAAATCTTATTCACAAGATATATACACATACATGCATATACACGATGATAATTTTGTTGACTAATAACTTCCCAAAACTTGTTATTTTTTGTGATTTTTTTTCTAATTATTATTTAAATTAATTCGTTATTAAAACAAAATCGAATAACTTAACACAAAAACGTTAAAAGTATTATTAAAAAGCACTTGAGTTACAATGAAATATAATTGTTCTCGAAATATATCATCTAATTCGTAGGTACATGATAAAGACTTACTGGTTACTGTACATTCCTTTGTTTTTAAGATTCTAAATACGCTCTGACTTTACGTGTATTCTCTCGAAACTTCTCTCAACGTCTATTTAAGAATATTTAAACGTATAGGGAAAGTTAGTTCCTATCAGTAGAGAGAACGGGAATTGTTAAATTGTGATAGAACAAATTAATAATTTGTCTAGTTCTCGCTAGAAGGAACGTCAGTCGCACTCTTGTTTTAATCAGAATCGATTAGCTTCCAAATCCAACACTATCTTCAGGTACTGGATCTGATGCTGTCTTTGCAGAATTTTATCCCTGTTGGAAAAAGAAAAGATATAAATTCGAATGCAGCGTGAAACTTTTTTTTATTCCCTTTCTTTTTATTATTCTCTTTCCCCATGCGAAAAACGTACACGCGTTAATTAACTCGGTGAACACAGCAATATAACTAATTTATGTATTATTACAAATATATACCTGTTGTTATAACTACTTTTATACCAATCAAATTTATTCCACGAACATTAAAAGATCCGGTAGTAATTAACTGAGGTAATACACAATTTAATCAATCATGTGGTGTTTCTTAATAAACAGTTAACATTTTTTAAACTCTGACGCAAACCTTATTCTCTCTCGTGTGATACTAGTGAAAACAGCTGCAATGAAAGAAAACTAGAGTAGAGGGGACAACCCACAAGATAATTAACTTACGACTGTTGGCAACAAGTTTTAGGGACTTTTTTAATATCTAAAAAATATTTCATCTTTACACTAAAAAACAAATAAGGGATTTAATCATATTACTTACTTTCTTTAAAGAAATCAACAACAACACATAATATTTACATTTATATAATAGTTCATATAACTCTAGATTACACAGTTGCAGTTTTCTTCTTTTTCTGATCTTCTTATCTACTAATATCTAAAAAGTTCTTAGCGATCAAGCGAGATTTATTGATCTATTAACAAATGTATTTATAAGATCTACATTGATCTTACAAGAACGTGTTGAATATATTTTCAATAGTTGATACTTGACCTTTTCGGTACGAGCATACTGTACGAGGTGCCGCTCCGAAAATACGCACATAGGACCATGTTCAGTCTTTTTTTGTACGAAGATTTTCTTAAGCGTTAAATAAGAACTGTACTTAATAACACAATGTTTTTTCCAACAAGTATTATTTGTAGCTTTAATCCTTTCGCTTTGGCAGTCCTGTCCAGTATTAACACTGAACGGAAACGCGCGCCAGAAGTATGCACAATGCATGTGGTTTCTGTATATACGTTTTCCTAAGTCTTAAAATAATAACTATGCTGAATAAAACAATCGTTGCTCCAACATGACAAGAGTATAATTTACATTTTTAATATATGAAAAGTCTTACAAAATTATAGGTAATATATAGGTATTTATATATTTACAAAACTATACGCGTGAACGCCGTATAATATATGCGATGCTCGTCGTACCCATCACAGAGATCATCTCGTGGATGCCGAATATATACGGCGCTCGTACCGAAAGGGTTAACGAGGGGAAAGAGAGAGAGAGAGAGAGAGATTGTGTGATAATCTAAAAATAGTTTTCTTTAACATTTTACAGACCGCTAGAATTTCAACAGCATACGCACGTCCGACCGATTGCTCAGCCGCAGAGATTCTACTAAGAGATTTTAATAAGATATTAATAAGATTCTAATAACAAATTACTGTTCATGTAATGGTAATGACTGTTCATCGCCATAAACTATCGGTCGACGACAAAAAGCTGATTAAGAAATCGGTAAGTGTCGGCGCTAAAAAAACCCTATTAATAGGCTAGCGGTCGGTAAAGTCTCAATACACAAAACAGTTTGTTGTGCGTAACATTGAGTATGGCATATACAAAAAAAAGCATGTCGAAAACGGTATTAAACAATAATTAATTATGAAATTTAATAATAACATTTTATTAAGTTAATCAATGTTTTATATATATATTTTAATTTATAGAAATATATTTTCTATATTTATAAAGATATGACTTACTTATTTTAGTAATTTGCACATTTTTAAATATTTTAAGGATTTTCTTGTGTTTATTAATTTCTTCTCTGATTCCTTTACCAAATAAATTTTGCATAACTTTATTATTGGAAAATACGTGCCTGTACCCACTCCACAATAATATCAATATTTCATTCTTTATTTCGTTTGCATCAAAATTACTTTTATTTGCTATATCTGTAAGATAACAAAATATACAATAAATTAAAAATATCTATATCTCTTTATTTTGTGATATTTATAATTGAATTTTTGCTACATACCACCTTCCACATAACACTTTAGAAAATTGAATACAATTTTCTCATTACTTTTTTTAATAAGAAGAAAAATTTCTTGATAATCTCTATATAATTTACGTAAATTTCCAAATAGTTTGGAAATAAACATAAAAGCTCGCCATGCTTGCAAAATAGATATTTTCCGTACAAAATGTATCAAACGACTTACAAAAGTACTTGGATTGTGTAATATAATTTTTGATAATCTAAGATACGAGCAATTATTAATTCTCTCTTTGAACATTCTACAAAATTAAAAAATAATCGATTAAAAAACTCTGTTTATTAATTTTGAAGTATTTTTTAAAAGATAATTAGTAAGAGACTTACAAAATAGGACTTTTGCATAGCTTATTTCTCATAGCAAGTGAAAACAAATAAGAAGGATGAACATCTCTGAAATATGGTAAGGATTCTAAACTATTACAATTTATACTGTGTCCTAAAAAGTTTATTTCATTCGTAGCAAGAACGTTTTGATCAGGCAAATTAGTCTGTATTTTAGATTGTTTGAAGCTACAATTATACTCAGGAAATCCTTCGGTTATTATTTTCAAAAACCTGTAAAAAAGAAAAAATAATATATATATAATAGTAATTTATAACCTTAAGATTATTATTAATTAAATTAAATTTTTATTTTACTTTTCAGCAGACTCTCTGTTTTCACTAAGATAGAATGTATCATCTACATATCGAAATAATAAACCGGAATTCATAAATTCAGACAATTTCTCATGATATACATAATTATAATATATATTAGAAAATATATTTGAAAGAATTGTACCCTGTAGAATACCTTTACCTACAATATATTCTTTTTGCTTTATTGTTACCTATAAAAGTAAATTATAATTAGTTGTAGTATTACATATAAATGTAGACAAATTTGTTAGTACACACTTTCTGGTTAAATATGCACTTCCTAATATCATTCAACAATTGCTTCTTCATTATATAGGTAGGATGATTACCAATGCTTTTTTTTTCTGAATAAGCAAAAATCATTCCAACTGGTAGTGCTTCAGGTAACGCATCAAAACATTGTTGATACCTTACTAATCCAGTAGTTTTGCTTTTAGTAGGCAAGCACAGCACCCACTTAAGATACAGTACATCAGGAAGATCTTTGCATAATATATTAATTATTTTATTTAATTTATCTGAAAAAAATGGATTAAAAAGTAAATAGACAATCATTATATATGTAGTAATAGACTGTAATAATTAAGACATTGCGTACGGCGCTCTTCTATGTCTAATAACATCACTCAAGATTCAAGAATGTCGCTATCATCAGTGAGTTCATTTTCGTCTAAAGTGTTATTTGGTGCATCCGATAAATCATCAAACAACAATTCAATTTGATTTTCATTTTCTTTACTTTTATGCGTCATTTTGCTATTATTTTAGAATTAGAGCCTATTTCATTAAAATAATTTTCTTGTTATAAATTATCATTAACCCTTAGAGTGCTGAATACTCGCGGCCAGCGCTGACGATCGCTGTTGACGGAATACTTTTCCGCTGGACTGAACTCTGTTAATGAACTCTCTATTCAAAGCGCAAATCGTAATAAGTTATAGTAATTCTTTCGCACGAGATTAAATATTTCAAGAGCGTTATTTTTTAATATTAATTCTTTATCATTAACATTGAAATTTAAAATAAACTAAAATTTGTATAATAAAATAGAAAACAATAAACTAGAAAACTAAATTTAATAAATATAACGGAAGCCAATAATTTAATTGTGTGTGGAAAATTTCAAAACAATTTTATCAATACATAGTCCGACATCGCGTAGGTGCTCGAAAAAATTGACAAATGCATATATATGCGTCCTTAGTCTATGCCGATAGCTTTCGCCAGACGCATATATGCGTCAATAGCACTCTAAGGATTAAAAGATTGAAAATATAAATGACTTTTAAAAATCTGTTTCCTTATAAATTAAAACGCGATTTTTGAAATAACAAAATGCTGTACTACAATAAAATACTTTATAAGGTACGATACAGAGCTGTCGATGTAATGGCTATAATGATCGACTGATTATTATTATTACGTTTTCGGAATATCGACAATTATTTTTTTCGTTAACCATTTGTTAAAAGAATACGAAAGATTGTTACCCTCTGGTAACGTAAGAAGGAAAATTTGTTAAAAAACATGAAAACTAGATATCTCATCATCCGTAAGAGCAATGTGTAAAAATATGGGCATTATGAATAACGACAAATAAAATTAGGCACTACTAAATTACAATGTCAGAATCTTGTTTCTATAAGTGTTTTTATAAATTTATCTATAACAAATTTGTTATTGCTTGATTGCTAACTGTTCGTTATTAATAATGCTCGTAATTAATCCATAATATAAATAATAGGTATATAATTATAATTTTACCTAATCTTATTGAACCAAAAGCATCAGTTATGTCACAAGATACTAGCCAGTTTTTACACTCATTGCCAGAATTATTTCTTTCGCGAGAAATAGCTTTCAATTTATTATGGAATTCGTTCATTGTTGTAATTCCATATTTCTTGATGTACAACTGACTCAAGAATTTTAATAACATCAGCATATGTTCTTTTTCTTCCTCAATATAACTGTGAGTAAAAAAAATGATATGTAAAGATACGAAATAAAGGAAAACACAAAAAAAAAAAAAAAATGTAATACCTAGTTTTCGCTATTGGCCTTATGCCAGAGTATTTTAAGAAAAGTTTGAACTCGCATTTCGGAGAAATTAAATTGTTCTTATGTGTATCAAGCAAAACATGACTACGGATTTTATCTCTAATAAAATCTTTTTTTATGGTTTTCCATTTCCCTCTTTTTATGAACAACCTTTTGCCAATAGCTGCAGGATGTACTGTCCAAAAGAAAAGTCTATTAATAATGTAATACAAATATTTGGTAAGAAACCAGACAATTAGTTTACTGATGACGACCCATTTGTTGGATTCGCCTTTAATAAATTGTAACCATTCAATGTTCTCAATCTGAAACATAAAACATATAGAATCTGAGTAATTTTACATGGTTGAACCAACAATTAAAATTATTAAAAGAACGAGGAAATCTTACATTTAATCTATTAATGTAATTTTTCAAATATATCGGCTGAAATCTTACACTATTAAGAATTCTATAGATCAACTTAGTAATAATTCTTAGGTTTGTAACGGAACCAAATAATGTAATTGGCACTACTGTTCTTAACATATGATAAAAAAAATTACTAATTTTTTCAACGTTTATTTCAATGTCATCAATTTTGTTGCTCGATTGTTTTCCACTGTCCTTAAATTTACCTATATTGTTCTTCTTTACAAATTTATCTAAATGTTCCTTGTATAAGTATTTTTTATGATTTTTTTTAAATTTTTTTAAAATAGGAATTAAATGATCCGAAATTGTCGAATCGATTTCGGTTGTATCAGATTCATTCACTCTAGTCTTTATCATGTTATTGTATATTTCCCTAACTGATAGGGCTCTATCGAAAATACAATTGTCCGAGATACTTTTAAGCGACATGTAATTAGATTTTTCTTTTAAAGTCACTTTTATATTAATATTTATAAGATAAGGATTATCTTCTTCGTACAATTTTTGCTCAAGAGGTAAAATTTGTACTGAAAAAATAAACAATAATTACAATAGAATACTATACTAAAAGTTAATTTAATGACGCCGAAATTTACTCCCTTGATACTTACCTTTCGGTGGAAATTTTGGAATACCGCACACCTTTTCACAAAAATTATCAAAAGAAGCTGCATCTATTATATCTTTTTGAATATTTGAACATTCTATAACATCCTTACATTTATCCATTTTAATTGCACCACATTTTACTTTCGTAAATTTCAAGTTCTTGCTTTTACAATATCTGATTGAAAGAAAAGCAATGTTATTACAAAAATGAATAACATATAATATACTTAATTAAACAAATATACTATTAAACTAACTCTAATACTGGTAATTCATAGAACTTTTTTAACTCTTGCAAAATATCTTCCATCCTTCTGAAAAAATAAAATAGTTTAGAACATAAGAACAGTAAATTAAGATATATGATACAAAAAGTTGTGGAAAAAACAAAAAATACTGTAAACTATGATAATATTTATTTGTATTATTCACATAGATTAAATTTTTCTGGATATATTTGTAATACATTCTCATAACGAATCCCAACAGTGAGAGGTGGTAATGGTGAAGATGTTATAAGTGGAAAAAAGAAATGAGGTAAATGGAAATAAGTCGTAAACTGCTGATTGGCATCAGTACCAAATTAAGTAACATAAGAATTATCCTTTTACACAAGCAACGAAAGCATAGACCAAATTCAAATGAATTTAATTATACGCGAAAATCCAAGATGGCGAAAGTCATTGAAAAAAAGCCATGTGGAAAATTGCTTCTTGAAAGACTTGTGTTCAATATCGTGGATTGATGAAAAGAGAAAGTGAAAATCACCGGGAAAGAAGAAAAAAGCGCAGGTGCAAGCAATTATTTTTTTCTTAATGAGTTGTACTGGTAGATATTGTAGTAAAATAAATCGCATTTAGGAGAATCGGCGGGCGCTTTGATTTTCCCCCCTCCCCAATAGCAACAGTTGCTGATTAGTTTTTATATCCGATGTTCTAGATCAGGGCTTCTTAAACTTTTGTCATTCACGACCCCATTTATGATTGCGAGTTTCTTGACGACCCCATACAAATATTACTGCTGTCGGTGGAGATAGCTCAAAACCTTCAACAAATGCACGTGTCTAGACGCTGCAAGTCCACTGTATTCCGCCAACTCTAGTGATGTTATAAAATGGTATATATAAATATTTGACATTAAAATCTCTCGCGACCCCGTTTGGGGTCGCGACCCATAGTTTAAGAAGCCCTGTTCTAGATGAAACGACGAAAGCGGAGTTAGCTTGGTGAGCGGGTCTTATAAGTGTTGTTGAGGCCGTCCTCAGTGTAGTTATCCTACAGTCTATCCTTGCTTGGATGTAATTCGAGAACTCGAGCAAGCGGCCATTTACAAAGAGAAATGTACGTTCGTGATGAAAACTAAAGATCCGACCTTGAACGTGCTTCTCGAACGTGAAGAGAGTCTCTTCCACTATGTTGTTTAACATTAAACATACCAAATAGGGTCACATGTCCCATTTCAAAATTTACTTTAAAATCTTACATTCATTATTATTTCTTTCGCTGATTTGATTTTGTGTAAATTCTTATATCATCTGATTAATTCAATTTCTCACTTTCTATTTTTCACGTATAGTCCGCTCAACTAAAGAAAAACTGAGCTAATTGTGTTTCTTGGCCAAAAACTTGATATAATGGTAATTCGACGACGCTGAATCGAATAGTGCTAATTTTTTTTGCAATCAGATAGTTAATTTCTGAGAAAAAAGGGTAAAAAAAGGTTAAAAAAAAGGGTAAAAAGGGTAAAAAACGGCCGTATCTTAGAATCTAAGCATTATTTACGCAAGATGGTAAAAAATTTATTGCTTCAAATTTTTTGTAATATTTTAATTTTCTTTCCAGTATATAAATAAAAACTAAGAAATGTAAAATGAATTTGTATAACTTAAGGATAGAAAAACTTATAAAAAAAATAATTCTCCCATGAAGAATCGAACGTAAATAACTTGGCGCGAGAAGCAAAGACGATACTACTTACGCTAGCGCGCAACTTGGCAAATGATCAATTCTTTTCTTACAATTACTATGACTTTGAAGCTGAATAAAAATGCATTACTGTTTTCTTATAATATTAAAAAAATGAATTAAAATTATGTTTCGACAAAAAATAAATTCCACGTTTTTAGAATATCCTTTCCTGTATATCTTGAATTAATTTTATGTGTACATATAAAATTCTTCTTTTTCAAATATGTTTTCAATTTAATACATAAATAAATATTTACGAAACAACAAATTTTTAATTTAAGATATCCTAAAATACATAATTTAATAGGAACAATTTTTAAATTATAAATTTCGTCTTAAAAAGAATACGTATTTAATTTGATACCCAAATAAATTTTTGTGAGGCAAAAAATTTATATCAATTAATTATACCAATTAATTTTATATGTCGAGACACAAAATTAATTCATTATTTTTACTCTCGACTATATAAATAATAATAATAGTATCTGTTAAAATGAATTATTGTTTTTCTTTTAATCAAGGTTCACTATTTTTGACAATAAATAAAAAAACGGCGTGCCATAAGACGAAAAATTCTCGCTACCGAATGAAAGAATAAAAAGAGAGAAATATCGGTTTCTTGTCTTACTCGCACTCGCATACAAAACTCTCAACAATCGATGGCCAAAACAAAAATACTCGCTATCGCATGAAAAAATAGAAAGAGAGAAATATCCATTTCTTTTCTCACTCGCATTCGCATTTACTACCAAGAGACCCCAAGATAACGCAAGCTCGCTCGCGTGTAAAGACAGACGAAGAGGCGGGACTTGTCCCCCACTCTTAAAATCAATTTTACCAATATTTCTCGCTAATTTTTGCAAATACAAAGATAAACCTCAGAACATTTTTTATGTATTTTTCAATTCTCTACAACTTTTGTTTGAAACTTTCTTCGATTAAATGCATAGATTCTAAGATATGGCCATTTTTTACCCTTTTTTTCATAAATGGCACATCGTAGTGCAAAAAAATTAGCACCATTCGACTCAGCATCGTCGAATTACCATTGTATCAATTTATAAGTGCCTTAGACCTGAAAAGTTCTCATTTGCCTCTTATTGACTGGCCTGGTACCTCGTGTGTTCTCCCCCTTGTTTGAAAATATCACTAAATAGGTTCGTGATGATGTGATGGGGGATTGTTCGACCGAACGAATCGACGACATAGCTCGAAAAATTCCGAAGACAAAGGCGCGCAATTTGAACAACCAGTGAACGGAACGTAACACGCGAGACACCTAATGCACAAAATGAGTATTTTTTCGAACAATTGAGCACTACTGACCATGAGAGAAACTACTAAACGGTTAACACATTGAGCACCCCTGATCTTTCCGAACACGCGAAAAGTTGAAACACGTCGAATTATCAATAACAAAGTACGCGTGGAGGTTGAGCTTTACCTCGCGGGGAAGGAGGATGGTAACTGCGACACAAAAAGAGAACAAATAATGGGAAAGACCGTTGTTGAGATGTTTGTAATGAGATTTTTTACAAATCCGTAGAAATGATTTTTACTGGTTTTCACAATCACTCGCAAACTTTTCCACCCGACCCGGCCTGAAGAACCAAATGTTGACGAATCCTAACGTTAAGAAGTGGTGATGGAGATGTTATAATAATAAAACACAAAAAAGAAACGAGGTGAATGGAAATAAGTCTGCGAAAATCAGTATGAATATAAAAGTGTAGATGAAAAGGCTAAATCATTTCGCTATCGATGAGAGGAGAATCGTTGATTCGTTTTCATCACAGGTGTGCAGTAAATATAATAATCGCTTACCTGATTTCGAACCGAGTGGCGGCTGTACTTGCAGGTTCTAGTTGCTGACCGGTACCGTAAGAAAATAGTTACCTCAAAATTTGTTTTTGAATGTGAACTATCTTGCACAAGCAAAAAAAAACGTAAACCAAATTCTATAATACGCGTATAATCCAAAGTGGCGAGAGCCGTTGGGAAAAGCCACAAAGAAAATTACTTATTGAAAACGCGTGTTCACGTTGTCGTTTCACAAGATAAATTGAATGTAAAAATCGCCGCCGGGAAAGAAAAAGAACCGCGCGCGAGCTGCCAAAGCGCATGCGCGAGCAATGCTCGATTATTTTTTCTTAATGACAAAAGTTTCTTAAAGTTATATTTGCAAATTAATAATAGATTTTAAAAGAAAAGTAATAACTTAGCACAACAAAACACGCGCGTTCATTTAATTAAAATATAAAAATGATAAAAGCGAAGATTTGTTTTCTTTTGTTTGCAACATCGAATAAAAAGAAAAAGAATATACATAAAAGAGAATATATATAATATAAAAAGAAATAGAATATTGTAAAGATGCAGGGCCGGCGCAAGACAGATTCAGCGAGTTCTGAAAGGCCCCGCGATCTACGAAAATTACCCAATTAAAAAACACCAATTTTGAATAACTTTTTACAGAATAATGATACCATTAATAGATACAAGGTATTTTTTTAGTAGCAATAATTCAATTTAACGAAGTGATAAATATCATTTCGACGGAACTGAAATGTTTGAAGAAATTAAGATGTTTCGGTCCAAATAACGCAAACCAATTATTCGGTGAATTACATTGTAAAGAACAGTCTCTCGGAAGCATATCCAAATTTAATAATATCATTAGAAATTATGTCAACGACGTCAGTAACCGTGGCTTCGGCAGAACGTAGTTTCTTGGAACTAATAAAAAATTATCTGCGATCATCGATAAGCCAAGAGGGATTTTCATCTCTGGCTATTATGTCAATAAAAAATGAAGTAGCAAATTCAATCGATTTTGATGATGTTATCAAAGATTTGGCGTCAAAAAAAAAACGAGAAAAATTATTTAATATCATTATTGGATTGTATTATTATCTAATATTCATCTTATAAAAAATATATAATACTATATAACAGCATTTGTGTAAATAAATAATTCCTCGTTGCAAAATTTAAGTGTAGGATGATTTAAATGTGTATTCAGGCCCCGCAAAAGGTTACGCCGGTACTGTAAAGATGATTACATTCGGAATGTTAAAGAAGAAAATATGAAAATTATTATTTTTCTCATTATAAGACAAGATAATTATATGAGCACGTTAAAAGATATTAAATAATTTAACGATGAATTATTACACGATATATTTGTAATCGATATTACGAGGAGCATATAATTTTACATGTACCTGTATAACAATTAAATCAAATACTCATTTATGTGACGTGTGAGAAGACGAGTGAGATAAATTTCAAGTATGTGCAAGGAGAGTATTGGATGTAAACGAGAGTGGGGCATAGATTCAATAATGTAAACAATTCAATAGCGATAGAGTGTTTCACGACAAGACAAAGACCGAATATAAAGCAGGCATGTCAAACTCATATGATATTACGGGCCACATGATCTATTTTGTATTAAGTTAGGATTTGAAAAAAAAAAAAAAGAAAACAAATTGAAATAAAAATTCTAGTAAAAAAGAAAGAGAGAAAAATATAAGCTTAAATTGCTATGATTTTTATATCATTTGCATTATAAATTGCTATATTATTATATCACTATGATTATTTTTTCTTTTTCCTTTTTTATTGTTTCTTTAAATTCAATCCTCGTTCCTTGTAACATTACTACAGTCACACTCTTTATAAAATTCGTGTACATATTTAATTATTAATTTCTTAAAAAAAAAACTTACGAAATGCAAAGAAAACTGAGCTATCTATCCTTATTTATCTATACGTATATATATATGTATTTGTAAAAGAAAAAAGAAAAACGCAAATCTTCGATGCTGATTTTAGGAAAACCAAAAAAAAAAAATGAACAAAATAGACATTTTATATGCAATCACTTAAAAAAAATAATGATCAGTGATCTCTTTCCATCCTTTCTATTCCCTCTATCTTCTTTCATCGAGAATAATTAATATATCTATTTTTTGTTGTAACGTCAAGCATGCAATTATTCATTTTAGATCCTACATGGTACGATAATTTTTTATGCAAAATTTGATGCTTTATTAGAATTTAGATTAAAGAATTAGGCATTCCATTTTAAAAGAAATAACGATGATCTTGATATCTCACAAAAAAATGACCTTAAAAAAAGTTTTGTTTACCACTACATTTGCCCCCTAATTTAGTTTAATTATGGAGGAAATATTTTTTCATAGAATATATATGGACCGTTTATTTTGAAAGTGGTATAAGTCCAATTTCTGTTGTTTTGAAAAAATTAAAGGTTTGCATATTGGTTAATTTAAAAATATACATTAATTATATCAAGTTTGTCAATTTTTCTATTAATTTATCGATATGTAATTTGATTATATATGTTACTGTCAAAGCGGGAAATCAGGCAATACTAGTAGTCCAGTCAATAAGAGAAAAATGAAAGACGTTCAGGTGGACTTATACTACAGTTTGATACAATGGTAATTCGACGTCGCGTTGAATCGAATGGTGCTAATTTTTTTGCAATACAATGTATATAATTAAAAATTAACAAATGTAAAAAGAATTTTTATAGCTTAAGGATAGAAAAACTTAAAGAAAAAATAATTCCCCTGCGAAGAATCGAACGGTAACTACCGGTGCGAGAAGCAGAGACGATACTACTCTTACGCTAGCGCGTCATTTGACAAATACAGTTAAACCTCCTATAACACGGCACTCGCAGACCGCGATTTCCATATAACGCGGTGCTGAAATTGCGACAGCCCTCCTCTAACGCGGTACTCTTACAGCGCGGTTTCCGTTCAAGAACATCCCGTAAGTTCCTTAGTCACCTGATCAGATTTTTAACGACGATGAAACAGCACTATATTGGAAAAAACTACCATCTAGGACCCTCAGTTCGAAAAATCAAAGGTGTGCTCAGGGGTTTAAACCTTCAAAAGAACGTATCACCCTTCATGTGTGCAGCAATCTATCAGGGAGCCTGATGATAAAACCAATGCTAACAAATCGTTCTTCAACTCCCCGTGTAATGAAAAACATTAATAAGACACAATTGCCTGTATTCTGGCGATCTAATAAGAAAGCTTAGATGACTCAAGATTTATTTAAGGATTGGTTTTATAATTGTTTTATCCCGGCAGTGGAAATCTATATGATGGAAAAAAATTTGTATTTCAAAGTTTTATTGATTCTTGATAACGCTGGTTGCCACAACATAGAACTGTATCATCCAAATGTGAAAATTGTCTTCCTTCCTCCTAACTGCACGTCATTAATACAATCTTTTGACCAAAGAATCATTCAAACTTTAAAAATGTACTACACAAGCCAACTTTTCTAATCCATTTTTGACAGATTGGAAAATAGTGAAATTAAAATTGCTTAGCTCCCTATAGAGAGGTTTTAGTGAAGTTAGAAAAAGAAGTTACAAATGAAAACCAATGCGAAGATGAACCAAGTAAGGAAGACATTTTACCCAATA
The DNA here is from genome assembly GCA_023678865.1 of Polistes exclamans. Taxonomy (NCBI): domain Eukaryota; kingdom Metazoa; phylum Arthropoda; class Insecta; order Hymenoptera; family Vespidae; genus Polistes; species Polistes exclamans. Next base: position 16,902 of record JACGWG010000066.1, read on the forward strand.
AAAGAAGACGAGTTAGGCGACTCATATCTGACAGCGAGGATGAGTGCTGAAAGATTACATAATTTTACAAAAGTTTGTCTTGTTTTTGTTGGAAAACAGTTTTTTAGTTTAGTTTTTGTTTCATCTTTTCAATAATTTTTCTTATATGAACTCTTCAATTTAATAAAAATAATTTATAATTTATCTTGTCTTTTGTATTTTTTGGTCTCCATATAACGCGGTACGAATGATGTGATTTGTACTAAAATCTGTGTTTCTTATAGCGCTGTTTCCATACAACGCGGTAGCCGGTTTCCATACAACGCGCTACGAATTAGCTTGGTTTGTACGGTTAAATCCCAATTTCTTATAACGCGGTTTCCATATAACGCGGAACGCACTTACAGCATTATAGGAGGTTTGACTGTATTCAATTTTTTCCTTACAATTTTTGTGATTATGAAGCTGAATAAAAATGCATTTCTGTTTTCTTATAACATAATAAAAATGAATTAAAAAAATGTCTAGACAAAAAATAAATTCCACGTTTTTAGAATATCTTTTCCTGTATATTTTGAATTTATTTTATGTGTAGATATAAAATTCTTCTTTTTCAAATATGTATTCAATTTGATACACAAATAAATATTTAGGAGACAGCAAATCTTTAATTTAAAATTTCCTAAAATACATAATTTGTTGACTAAATAATAATAGTTTCTGTTAAAATGAATTATTGTTTTTCTTTTAATCAAGGTTCACTATTTTTGACAATAAATAAAAAAACGGCATGCCATAAGCATCAAAATTCGATTTAAAAATGCCGCGCTTATACGCCGATATATACATAAATATACAAAACGCTCGACATTCGATCGTCAAAACGAAAAATTCTCGCTTCCGAAGAAAAAATTAGAAAGAGAGAAATATCTGTTTCCTGTCTCACTCGCACTCGTATACATAACGCTCGACACTCGATGGCCAAGACGAAAAATTCTCGCTACAGCATGAGAAAATATCAGAAATATTATATAATACAGAACACTTGACAATCGATGGGCCAAACAAAAAGAATCGCTATCGCTTAAAGAAATCTTATCCATTTGTTTTCTCTCTCGCACTCGCAATCACGACCGGGAAACTTCAAGATAACGCACACTAGCTCGCTCGCGTGTAAAGACCAACGAAGAGGCGTGGCTTGCCCTCTCTCTTACAATTACCTTTCACCTTCATTTTCTCGCTTATTTTTGCAAATACGAAGATACACCTTACAACATTTTTTATGTATTTTTCAATTATCTACAACTTTTGTTTGAAACTTTTTTCGATTTAATGCCTAGATTCTAAGATACGGCCGTCTTTTACCCTTTTTTACCCTTTTTCTCAAAGATCTCCTGATCCAATTGCAAAAAAATTAGCACCATTCGATTCAGCGTCGTCGAATTACCATTATATCAAATTTCGCCCGGCTAGCTAAATTTTCCAAGTTCTCCTCTTGTTGCCTGGACTATTTAAATAGTAATTTGAAATTCTATAGAATATCAAAGTATTATGTTCAATAGAATTTTTCAATTTCTGACTTCGTCTGAAGGCTCTTCATATTCATAGTAATGACGAGGATTTACTAGTATTGCCTGATTTCCCGCTTTGACGGTAACATATACATTACTTTTAAAGGCTAATTTAACTACAATAATGTATATTTACAGGGGCTGTAAATGGACTTACACCACTTTTAAAATTAGTCAATTGTTACAATCGTTTAATTTCAGTTTTGAAAAATAAAATATCACTTAAAATATATTTCATATTAATCCAATTTTGTTTACAAATAATAACAAGAAATAAAGTAGAAATAGTATTTTTTATTTTTAACGTTAATTATATTGATAAATTTAATATTATTAGTAGTATTTTTTTATGCTCCTTATTTGGCAGTATTTTTAAATATTTATGATGCACAGGAGGTATATAGTGTAATAACTGCTTGATATTCTTATATTTTTCGTAAGAAATAGGCATAGCATCGTGATACAAATGCACCAGGCGATTTTTTCAAATTTTGACTGGTTTTTCCGGACATGTAGGTGATAAATTTTAAGTCTTACATTCTGTGTCTTTCATCAACATTTTATATAAAAAAGTATATGGTGCACTTTTTCAAAACCTTATTCAACATATTTGCAACCAATTTACCTTTTTTTTTTATTGTTTTTTGTTATCTGTTTTTTGATTGCGTTCTGTAGGTTCTTCGTTGAAACGAAATTTTCTCGTTTCATTTCATGTAAAATGAATTTATTATGTTGTTTACACTGTTTTATAATATCATAATATTCCTGTGGTGTATACTGGAAATTCTTTTTTATATTATATTTTTCTTTTTTCTATGGAAATTGGACTTACACCACTTTCATAATCAATGGTTACGTAATTTCTTTTACCGGCCAATTTTAAATTGGATAAATCATTAACATTTTTTAAAAAATTAAATACTACCTAGTTTACACATACTAGAAAGTTTACACTAAATTAAGTATAAATTACGTGATATCTCATTTTTTTAAAAAATGGATTACACCACTTTCAAAATAAACGGTCCATACGTTATCGGCAAAGTATGAAATCCGACATTCTACAGAATTGATGGGCCAAATCAGAAAATCTTATTGAAGAGATTATTGGTCAATAGGTCCTTTAGTTGAAGCACTAATATTTCAAACAACTATGTCCAGAATGTGATTTGAGCAAATACTTACATTTTTTCATCTAAATGATAATACACAACATAAATCTCCTGAAAACAGACTTTGCAAAATTAGACCGCTTTTGGATTATATCATTCTAAAATTTCAGTCATACCCAAACAGGAGCTAGCTCTAGATGAAGCAATGGTACCGTACAGAGGACGCTTCAGCTTTAAAATGTGTAACCCGGCAAAAATAATAAAATATGGAATTTTTATCAGAATGCTTTGTGAAAGTGAGAGTGGATATATATGCAACTTAAAAATCTATTCGGGAGAAGGCAAAAAGCTATAAGAACTTATATCGTCTGTGTTAAAGGTGTACCTTGGTCATTGGCATCACATATACCAAGACAATTATTATAACAGCGTTTCTACAGCTGAGCTATTGCTAAAAAAAAAAAACACTAGTGTGTGGTACCATACGAGAAAGCTGTGGCTTGCCAAAAGTTTTGATAGAAAAATCCAAAAGTCTACGTACAAGAGAAATGACTTTTTTACAAAAGGGACCTGTTGTTCTTATTGCTTGGAAGGATAAAAGAATAGTACGCATGATATCAACTATTCATGATGTTTCAGTGAAATCAAGTAGAAAGCTAAAAAGAAATTCTATAGATGATACAATTAAACTTACGTGCAAATTATAGTACAATAAGCACATGAAAGGGATAGATCTTGCCAATCAATATTTGACGAACAGCAGTATTTTCTGATAAACTGCACCTTGTTCAATGGATATAAAATGTACTATACTTATCTACCAACAAATAAAACAAGATACAAAAAATTTCTACTAGAAGTAGCTAGAGTATGAATAACTGTGGATTCAAAAGTATGCACCATTGCACCTGACACTTCTAAAATTTCTTAAATAGCTTCTTATAATGATTCATCCTTCAGGCTTTCCAGACAACTAAGAGACCACGTCTTAGAAAAAATAATCACTAGCAGAAAAACAAATCCAACTAGAGCGTGTAGAGTATGCTATTCGAAAGGAAAATGCAGCGAAACTAGATATATTTGTAAAAATTGTTGCATACCATTACACATAGGTGACTGTTACACTGTTTATCATATAAAAAAGAAATATTAAAAGTTGAATAATGAATAAAATTTATTAAGGGTGTATTCTGGTCTAGAAATAAGAAAAAATCGATTTTTTTTTTTTTTCATATTTTCAAAGTTTAACTATTTAAGAATATGTCTACGAGAGGATTTTTCAAAATTCAAATTATTTTCGGAGATATAGGTATTTTGCTGAGTTGACATACTAACTGGTTGGGCTGCAACTCATCGAACAAAAGACATAATGGATTCTCCGTCTACCTGAATCCATATTTCTCAGTAAAGCCTTTTGTTCCGTTATATATATTGTAATACAATAACCCTAGGTGACCTGTGTCTTTTATATTTAGTATTCGCTTACATCCAAATTGAAAAATGCAATTTGGGCAACGTACTACCATAATAGTTCTACGAATGAAGACCCACAACATATGTATTGCCCACCTGGTTCGGAGAGTTGGTGTAAGTGGCAAAAAGCTGCATCTGAAGGAACATTACAGGAGTTTGACCACGAAAATCCTCTGTGTGATAAAGTTTTGAAAATTATAAAGCCAATTTACGAGAGCTTATCATCAGAAGAATTATTGACTCGATGTTTAGGTTCAGAAACTCAAAATAATAATGAGTCTCTAAACTCGTTGATCTGGACTTTCGCTCCAAAACATATCCATTCCGGGCCTGAGATCATTGAGATTGCCACATTTATTGCTGTGTGTATTTTTAATGAAGGCTTCATTCCGATTTTGAAAATGATGACGATTATGGGTGTGAAAATTGGTCCAGAAGCTCATGCATTTGCCGTCAAACGAGACAACGCCCGGATTGACCGCTCCGAGATACGAACATCCATCGCATCAAAGGAGGCCAGAACTGCTCGATTGGAAGAGAGAAATGTCGAAAATAGTTTTTTTGAAGTCGAGGAAGGTCCAATGTATGCAGCAGGAATGGCAGATTAAATAAATGTAAGTTTAAAATATAATTGTATGACTTAGACTGCAAAAAATGTACTTAAAACTTTAAACGCGTTTTTCTCAGAACTGTCTTTTTTAATACGATACCCACGATTTCTCAGGTTCTACCGAACCGATTTACTTGAAATTTTAAGAGAGTCTTCTTCAGAAACTTGTCTATGTCCGGAACTACGCCTATCCCCAAATTTTCATTTTTACTATTTTTAAAAAATTGAAGAAAGTTAAAAAAAAGTGGTACAAAAAAATTTTTTTTTTAGGCAGTCGCCATTTTGTAAAAAAATTTTTTTCCATTTTTTCCTTAGTTCCAGACATTGCGACATTATTATAGATTAAGAATCTTATTTTTTTTTTGGTTTCAGATTGCTAGGAGGGTCAAAATCGTGGGTATGGTCACGCACCAAATTTTTGAGACTCCCCACTTCATCAGCTGATAATTAACAGGATTTTGGATTTTTTTGACTTTTTAATTTTTTTTTGTATTCTTCTAATGTTAATAAATAATGTATAAAAAAATGGATAGTAAAAATGTTGATTGCTTTTTTTTTACAGCACTCCAAAAATGACCTAAAATTTATGTCTCTAGACCAGAATACCCCCTTAAAGTTTATCCAATTATGAAATAATAGCCGGTGACATGAGATAAATTCTCAAAAAAAATTGCTGGTCAACAATGTGTTAACTAGCACATCAAGTTTTCTTTCCATTAAAATTATTTTCAAAAAAACTACAATTGTAAGAATTCAAATATGCACAGTTTTATTTAATAAATTTAAGATGACCTTCAAATCTTCTATTGTATATAGTAGTTATTGTGCAGTTAGTGATGCGTTATCACTTTGAATCATTTCAAGCATTATTCGAGTTACATAATTTTTACAATTCTAGAGTTTACAATGTTATGGAAGTTTTGAATGTCTTTAAAATTTTGAATTCTTGAAACACTATGACTTTACATTACAATTATAATATATCAAGGTTACAATAAATAAGAATAAGTATATCCTAATACGATAATACAATTAAGAAATTGTATTGATTATATAATAATAAATAAGAATCACAGAGTTCGCATGTATCTTCGTGGAATATCAATAATGCATATCGCTGTGATTTATATTCTTTTAACATGAACTATTCGTAGACAAATAAACGTAGACTAGTTTTTATTAAAGTGTTATTTAATATTTGGAATTAGAGGGATTTATATATTATAAAAATATATTTGAATTATTAAAATAAATATCTTTGTTATTGTATTTCTTACTACTGTTTTATTCATGTTAAAGTAATAATGTTATTATGTATTACTCGATTATAATTAGTTAGATGTTAAAACGATCTCTCTCTCTCTCTCTCTCTCTCTCTCTCTCTCTCTCTCTCTCTCATAGGTTTGCAATTATTATAATAAATTTTTATTAAGACTATCAAGACTCCAAATTTTCAAGATTTCCAGACACAATAATTTTTAAAACTTTCAAGAAATTAAAAACATTCAAAACTTTTAAGAGTTTCAAGAATTTTTGATTTTGGATAAATATCGAATTGATTCAAGATACTGTGAAGATTGAATTGTTCAAAAAGTAACCAAAATAGATGCCAACATTACCCAACACTACCTATAGTATTTTGTATATAAGATAATATTATTATTCTGTATAAAAAATAATTTAGATTTTATACAAAATATTTAAACTTCTTATTCATATACAAATTATTTATTACATCATTCTAATAAATAATTTTGTAATGTGTGATAATGTAAATAAGATTTAACAAATTCCAAAATATACAAACATATATATATATATAATAAATATATATTTATATATAAATTTATAATATGTTTAAATCTCTTATATTTTTATTATTATATATATTACATCAAATTATTTATAATATATATTTTATTATATATATGTACATATATATTTGTCAAAATTACATGATGTTATAAACGATTAAATTCGTTAATGCAATTTATTTTCTCCATCGAGAATTAATGAGAGGTTATTGTCTATTATTTCAAATTGATTGTTTAAAAATATTTAAAATATTACCTGATTAACCTCTTTTATGTTAAGATTAACGAAATAGTTGAACTGATTGTATTAAACTGCTACACTTTTTTGTCGAGAAACAAAGCATTAACCTATTATTATGTTTTCAAATGAACTGAAGATCGTACTTTACAGTTAATATTTGTTTTGTTAGAAAGATATATATTTATATATATTATGTAGTATAGGTGTGTGTAAAAGCAAAAGTATATGTGAATTGCCTGTGTGTCCGGTTAATATAGAAGTATAAAGAGCGGAAGTAGCAGACAACGTGGTTTGCTTTATTTCCTTAAAATATAACTGCGCAGGAAGCAGGGGTGAGCAATTGAATGAATAAACAAATGAGCACGAGACAATTGAATGTATACACAAACACATAGGTGTTGCCGGCCGGCAATATTTCGTTGGTAGAGTAGTTACGGTTAGTGGATCAGCTTTCTGTCGCCGCCGCGAGATGGCACCAATAGTGTGGCCGTCACGCCAAAGCTTGGCGCCTCCGGCACTCTTACCGTCACGCCTCTAGTGGCAAAACTAAAGAACTAAAAAAACCCACGAATATGAACAACCGCTCCTATTCGCTCTCTTCCGTCCCAACCAATTAATTATTTTGAATATTATTGAACACGCTATACTATTGTAGCGGATAATTATGGAAACGAAGCTGTATACAAGGAGGACGATCGAGATAGGCGTTTGCGTCGAATTTGTGTTGTTGAAAAAGACTGAATATCGAGTACGATAATTATCCACGAGGGCGGCGGTGATGTTCTTAAATTTAGATTTAAGTACGTGTGATTTTATAAATAAACAAATGAAATTAATAGTTCTCTTTGATGTTTTTGTTTTTATTACTGTTATTAAAAATCAGACCAAGCGACTAGACGCGCTCTCTAGTGGCAATAGAAATCATCCTTTCATTGTGAATATTGTACCCACATTTATAACACGGCGATCGTCCTCCTTGTATATAGGCTCCATGGGCGTCGTATAGAGAACGTGTTGTACAGTAATTAATCCCCCATCCCTTCCTGCAGATACCGTAATCTTGGTATCCTGGACTATTCATTTGTCCTCTTAAGACACATTAAAACGTTTACATAATTTGAATAGAATTCAATAATTCAATAAAATTAGCAACATACATTTTTTTTCATCGCCATGGATGTGAAAGAAATGCGGGAAATGTTTGAACAAAAGCTGACTAAACTCATAAGTAAAAAAAAAGATAACAGCACCTTCCTTAGCAGTGATCAGTATAAGAATCGAATAGAAGCTGTTAAAGAAGCTAAAGATATTTTGAGTAGTAGTAAGGGAAAAATGAAACTTCCCATGCACTATTGGCTTTCAGAACGGTTTGACATTATTAACGATGGTGGTAAAGAGAAATTAATTAAACGAATTACAGACATATCAAAACCCATCTTGTTCTTTGTACATCAAGAAGAACTGTTTGATATTTTGCATAGCACTCATTTAAACATTGGGCATGGAGGACGGAATCGCATGATTGAAGAACTACACCGCAAATATTTTAATATTACTAGAGAAACAGTTATGATTTATCTTAGCTTGTGTAATTTTTGCCAAAATAAGAGCATTACGCCCAAACGTAATTTAGTTACAGGGCCTGTTTTGCATTCTACTTGTTTTTCTAGAGCGCAAATTGATATCATTGATATGCAATTACATAGCTACAATGATTACCGGTTCATCATGGTACATCAAGATTATCAAACCAAATTTGTAATTATACGAGCTTTGAAGACGAACCAGGCAGAAGAAGTGGCCAGTCATCTTTTGGACATCTACACAACTTTTGGGATACCTATTATTCTCCAGTCTGGTAATGGCAGAGAATTTGTAATTTCTGTAATAACAAAATTGCACGAGATGTGGGCTTCAGTGAATATAGTCCATGGAAAACTTCAATGTAGCCAGCCACAAGGTTTAGTGGTAAAAGTATCCAGGGACGTTGAATCTATATTGGCTACATGGATGGTAGAAAACAACACCCGAGATTGGCCATCAGGACTGAAATTTGTTCAATTTCAGAAAAACCATGAAGTGCATTTAGGTATAGGAAAATCTCCTTTCGAAGCTATGTTCGGCTCACAAGCAGTATATGGCTTTAATTCCATCAGTATTCCCACTGAAGCAGTTGATTGCATACGTTCACAGGAAGACTTGGTACAAACATTGACAATTGATAACTCAGAACGATCTATTCAACCAACATGGCATCGTGTTGTGGAAAATGAATAATATTCTACTTGCTAAACCCTACTGACGAAATAAGGGTCTAAATTTAAATATCTGACTTGCATCTGTTTGGAATCTATTCAAAACAACAGAAAAAGTGCAAGTGAATGCTTTGGAAAGCAGATTAGGAAAATATTGAAATGAACATAGAACAAGTTTCCTCCAGTTGAACTGGAAGCAACAGTTCGTCTATCAATTTCTAACGTTGACAGGAGTCGTGAATCTCCCAACAACATCCTAGCCATGACGAAGAGTGTTGATGAGGATCTGTACACACTGTGCTCTGAACATGGCCAATTCAAGCACAAGTACTTGCGTGCAGAAATACATTTGTGCTCTGAAAAATTATTAGACTTAGCTGCTGTTACTGCAAAAGCGGATAACATTTGAGAAAAATCAATTTTGATTTCTCTGAGGGAGGCGGTATTTTTTAACAGTGTATTAGAGTTACAGGTGTATAAGAAAGGAACTGCAAAAACAAATGTGTTTAATAGTGGTGTGTCAAGGTTACAGGGGTATAAGAAAGGAATTGTAAAGCCAAATGTGTTTTTAAAAAGAGCATGTACAAAGCCACCGGTCAACTCCGCTATTTCAAGTGCTGCAATTCTTTTCTTTGCTGCATTAAATGATACTTATCATTAATTGTGATTATAAATGATTGTTTGTTGATTTTTACTAAAAAAACAACAGAGGAGATATTCATTTATCTTAATCCATCATCGCTTGTATTCTGCCTATCGCTCTTACATATTCTTTTATTCTGATAGATGTTTTCTTATCTCTGTCATCTCACAATCATTGCTGGTTTATTTCATTTTTAATAGCTTAAAAACTTTTTTTTAAGTAATTTCCACCCTCTCCATGTGTTCTAAACATGGTTAACTCAAACATATTTTATAGATTGACCGAAACTCGTTAAAGGCATTGTGAATATATTTTTAAATTTCCTTATCAGAGTGATTCAATACATTGAATACTATCCTCTGAGTATTTTTTATAATGATCAGACATTTTATAAATTGACCAAAACTTACTTCAGGCATTGCATAGAATTCCCACGTTAAATACATTGTCTATAACACAGATATCAACACTTTATACTTATATTTAAGTAAGATGAAGAGAAATTGTGTTTATTTTAGAATATCTTAAATAGAGTAAAATTGTAAATGAATGAGATTAGATCTGCACATCACAATATTAGATTGAGTATTAACTTACATTGATATTTATAAATAGTAACTAGAAACTAAACAATAAAATTTTACAATATATTTACTCTTTTCAATGTTATAGTATTAAAAATCTTTAAAGGTTATATCTGCTGAGAATGATATTATGGAAACTGTCATTTCTTTTTTTCATAGACGTTACTTACGTATATTCTGGATTTGAATATCAGATGTCACTCAATTTGCTTTTAATTACGAATATGTTTGTAGGGACCAATGGAAAGTTTCTATTATCTAGTGGCGTGAGCAGCGACAGCTTGCGGTAGCATTTAAAACTAGTATTAATATCTCGTAAGGATCGATGACCTAGGGAAGAATAACCAGAGACATTGAACGTGCGAATCAGGACAAGGATATAGTCGTACAATGTGAGAATAAATATTATTATCCCAAATCTCTCCGTTACACAGTTTATTAGAGTGCTTACAATCGTATACCAGTGCTATGCATCAAAGTGAGAAGGGAAGTGTTATCGTCAAGAAGGAAAATAAAACTTGAGTGCATAGAAAGAAAAAAAACAAACGGCACGACCTTATGTCAATTTTCTAGCAAACAAATATACTTATATATATGATGTATGGATATGTATTGTAGGTTAGGCTTATCATAAATTCTAGAACACATACAACAATTTTTTAATAATAATTTTAATTAAATAATCGTAATACAGGGTGATTAAAGAATCGTGATTAGTCGAAAGTATTGTTATTAGCTCTGTTATTAGTAGTTCGGTCGGAAATGATATGTAATGTTATGGTACTTACTGAATTTGTTTTTAAATTCTTTAACATAAAAAGTTATAGGTTTATTTGGTAAAATTCAAGGTGACCTTGAAAAATGAAAAGAAAATTGATAACAAATTTTCTCTATATGCGTTAAAGCAATCTTGAAACTATTCAATACCTGATAAAAACACTTCTTATCGGATTGTTAATATCAAAATAATCTCTACTGATCACGATTCGTGAATCATCCTGTATACATAAATATGTTTATTAATTATCAAAATTTCCTGGCCATGTTTAAATAAATGTCATCCTCTTTTAATTTCAGATTATAATTTTCTTATTTAATGCTTTTTTTTAAATGTTTTTAGAATTGTTTAAACTAAAAAAAAATGGCAGAAAATTTTGAAAGAGATATTCCAACAATGTATACAAACGAAGAACCAAAAAAAGCTGGTCAGCCACTTTCTGATTTCCTTTTACAATTAGAAGACTATACACCAACGGTATTGAAAATTTTAAACATTTCATTTCATTTTTTATATATTATTTGATCTATTTTATTATTAATTATTTATTATTTTAGGTACCTGACGCTATTAGTGAACATTATTTGCACACTGCTGGTTTTAATTCTACTGATCCTAAAATGTAAATATACAAATTCTACTAGACAATAAAATGCAAATAATATATTATATATTAAAAAAAAAGCTAATAACAATATATCGTTATTCATTAATGTTAAATTACAGAGTGCGTTTAGTATCATTAGCTGCTCAAAAATTCATATCGGAAATTGCTAATGACGCTCTTCAACATGGTAAAACACGCGGTGCTAATCAAAACACAAAAACAAAAGGAAAGGATAGACGTTATATGCTTACTATGGAAGATCTGACTCCTGCAGTTGCAGAATATGGCATTATAGTTAAAAAACCACATTACTTTGTTTAACCCATTTGCATTATGACTCTACTTAAATTACTGTGTTCAGACATCAGGGTCATTCAACTGAAGATTGACCTGTATCACAGTTTTGTTATTTTCGTTAACTTTTACAGTATAAGTGTTTTACAGTGCATAGTTAACTTTTACAAAAACTGACTACAGAATAGTTTAAGAAGTTTATTTAACATGGTATTTTTTAAAATGATCGATGCATAATGTTAAATCATAAACATCACATTTAAAAACTGTTTTTTTTTAATAAACATAGATAAGCATTGAACGTATCGCTTTGATATTTTGATCCTCTTGCTAGTGTTGGAGGTATCCATATATATAAATGTATATCGTGTTAATGAATAATTGACAGATGATGCCTTTGTTACTCTTATGTTTGCTAAATATTTTTAAATAATTTTTTGGGCTAATCTTTGCTTGTAGACATGGAAAGCTCGACTTTTTTTATTGCTTTTGAAAATTATATAACTGTTTATATAATAATAATATAACATCATGTCTATGTCTCATATAAAAAAATATTTTTTATAGACTCTTTTACATCTTCGCATAGTGTGAAATTTGTTTAACATTTAATTGTCAACATCAACTTCACCCATATTCTTATTGTAATATATTACTACTGACGGTTTTGAAATTTTTTGTCCTGTATATATGTTTATTTTTTTCATTTCGGCAAAATCTAAAGTATACATTGTTGTTAATAAAACATCTTTTTCATTTTTCCACTTTATAGTCGTCATATCTGATGTAGAAAATACATAGTTTCTGTCTTTACAAATTGGAGGAATTTAGTTTCTAAGGCATTCCTTTTTTATTCAGCCTTGTTGTTTCACATACGTTTGTTTGTACATTATATAATTTCCGATATAAAGTCAATGAATTATACCAATTATCAATAAACAAACAGTATCCTTTGTACAGTAGTCTACTTTCTTTCAACAAATTTATTACAATATTTCTGCTAGCAGATCCAGTATTAGTTTTGTCATTTCCTACATATATTGTAAAGTTATATATTTATCATGTTTTAGAATCATATAGTTTATAAAACTTAATGTTAAATCTCGGTCTCGTTTAGTTCAGATAAATAAATTGTATATAATGTAAACGCATTAATGATTCATCAATCGATATATTTTATCGATTGTTATATAAAAAATGTCTCGAATTTTTATTAATGGGTTGAAAATATCATTATTGGTAAAATGAGAATTTGTTGTAATACAGATAAATCGATTATAGGGTATAACAACTCTGTCTAATAACTCTGAATAGTGGGCTTTAAATGTTTAAAGCAATAAATGCTTTTAATTTTTTCGTTTGTAACTGGTATACAAAATCTGCGTTAATTGCTCCATACTTATTTTTTTCTGAGATTATTTTACTAATTAGTTTCTTTATTAAAATATAATTCAAAGACTTCTTTTCTTGGCAGATTTTGTGTATTTACAATTACACCGCTGAAAATTTATGTACAATCGACATATGATTTTGGGGTTTCCGTACAAAATTTCAATTTACCAAACTACTGCATTGATCATCTTCGTTGTCATCATTTGATGAAAAATGATGGATACGTTTTCGAGTATATCTTATTTCTACACTTGAATCTAAATCATCAAAATAGTTGGAATCCATTGGGAGAACTAAATGTTGTTTTATATTATAAGATAAGGATCTTTTTAAATTTGGATTTAGATTGACACTGTTTACTTGTAACATCAGTTAGAAAATTGACATCATTTATTCTTAACGGCAGTTAGATGGATCTTCACAATGATTAATAAAAGTAAAATTTGTTAAGAACGCAATGACGTTCTCTGCAAACTCTGTCATACGTAGAATTTTTCCTGGTTGATGATAAAAGAAAATTGAAACTTGCAGGATGATCTGTGCTCGGTGTTAGGAGACAGTTGTCATGTTAAAATATTCTGTTTATAGATGCAAATAGGTTAAATAAAATCAAATATGTTCTTTGCTGTAAAATTAGTCTTTTGCTATAGGTATTTTATGAAAATATTTTTAATATAGTGACAAATTTGGAAGGTGGTAGTTTCTACAGCTATCCTTTCTCCGAGGTCATACTGGTGCCCTTTGGTAGGGAAAGTAGGAGGTGAAGACTGCTATAACTAGTTGATCCAAGTTCAGTAATTTCAGTAAGTTGATTCGTACTCAGGTTTTTTAGGTGGATTCTGATTCAGTTGATCCACGTTTAGTTCAGTTGATTCAATTGTTATAAACAAATTCAGTTAGTTAGTATAGAGCAAAGGTTACTACTAGTAAGAAAGAGAGTAGAGCAGATAAGTTGAACAATGGCTAAGTACTACGCTGCTGTATAACGAATATTAAATATGTCTTCAATTAGTTATAATTGAAGCATGTTTTTTATGGATCAGCTTCTTCCACCTTTATAACGTGGAAGTCAAAAGGGATTGTATTCCCTTTCCTAACAAAGTGAGAAAGCGCGTGCACAAGAGCGTGCACATTACGGAAGTGCACAACAATGTCTCTGGCGTATAAAATGTAAGCTCCTAATACTATAATAAACAATATATTAAAATTTCAGATTTGTTAAAATACATTTGAAATTCGATTTTTTTTCAAAAGTGTCTGCCATAGTTTTAGAATCGTCATAATTGTCTGCCATTATTTTTTTTTAACAATAATAATGGTAAATAATAAAATATCTAAATATCAGCCTTAAAAAAATGTTTTTAAAGTTGGTCTAAATTTTGCACCTTTGCTACATGAGTGATGCCATAGGAATCGCCACCGAGTTTAGTTAGTCTCCTTCTAATATATGGTAGGTATAAGAGATTGACTGGATGAAATTTGGACTTTGATAAAATATGTTTTGCCTACTTTCCATGGGCTCTTAAGCTATTTGATCTTACTGGCTATTTGTTTCAACTTCTGAAAAAGGGTATTATTGGTCCTTTACCCGAACTACTATAATTTAGTTTCTCTTGTTTTTCAATCGGAATATTGGAGTAGACTTCTTTGTGGTATAGTTCTATTACTGCGTTAATTTATTATGGAAAATGGGGCGAGACGTCTTACTATGCAAACTAAAAGATACACATTTTTGATATATATATAAATGACGTAATAAACTTCTATCCAAGTTCTACATCTTTATTTTCTTCCATCAAAAATATACATTTGCTTAAATATTGGTCAGAAGAAAGACAATCAAATTATTTTAAATTGTCCAAGATTCAAAAGAGATTTTCTTCAAAGTAAGTGTCTCATCGAATATTGGTGTTATTTTTAAACGTAGAATCACTTCTTGCCTGATACAACTACGATTGCTGGCCAATTATTTATAATATTTCATCACTAACGATTGAGTCGTATAGTTTTATAAGATATTATTGTTTATGTATTTCCTGAAATTCAAATTAGTGCTATTAATAACGATTTCTTCTATCAAAAATCAAATCTACACACAACAGTACGAACTATATATATTTATTCAGATTTGTAATATTTCAAAGTCATCTACGATCGCAACCAAATAAGACACAATTGATAATTAAGCAAAGTAAAACATTCATATAAAGAGTTATTTGAATATTTGGATATTAAGATTCGTTTGCATTAATGAGTTTTATGTTCTCAGTTAAACATCTTTGAACATGGCTTTGAAATTAATAGAGGTGCTGCAAAGATTGTGGAGAAATTTTAAAAGGGGCATAAGTATTAGAAATACTGTAGAGGAGTTTTTGTCGTTGGGTTATTTTAAGTTTCCTAACGTATGTTTTGAGGCAGTTGAATTTTGGTTTAAACTTTTCATTCAATATGAATTTTTTTACCCTAATATATATCCATTAAACACCGTAACTTTCGACGAACGTATGCAGTTTTTATCAGAATTAGTAGCAAAAAATCCTTCCTGGACGACTGCTCACTTTGAGGATGCTTTAAAAGTTACCAGTCAAACTATATATAATTATATGGAACAACTTGGCTACATTTATACCCGTGGAGGATGGTCTAAGCCTTTATCAAATTTCCATTTATGATTTGAAACCTTGGCGAAAAATAAAAAATATTCTTTGAAAAAATTACTAAGACTGGATAAGACGTTTTTATTTGACTTCAGCAGAATTAATATCTGAATAGGACACATTATGCATTATAACAAATTTTTTTAATTTACTGAACAAAAAATTTTCCAAAACAAAAAGAAAATGATTAAACTTGTTTTATATTCTTTACTTTACTTATGTTAAAAAATGAAAGATTTTGCGACGATAAAATGATTTGGAAATCAATGAATCTACACGAAAATGATTGAAACCTTTTTCTCCATTGACAAATTTTAATATAATAAATAACTCAGTGTACACATATGCACGTGTCAGGGTTCTTAAAGAGAATAATGTACTATATGAATATAACTTTATTTTGTTAGGTATCATAAAGAAGTAACGCAAGCCTTGAGGCTTCAGACTAATAACAAGTTTTGGGAATTTTTGAAAGATTAATAAATAACACTTTTTAAAAAAATGAAAAAAAATGTACACTTTTGTGTATATTTAAGAACAAAAATCAAAAATATAAATTTTGGTAAGTTTAATGGCGACTTTAACATAATTTTCTTTAATTACAAATTCTTTAAATTTCAGAAAAGTATCATGTGCATCATTTCTGTAAAATGATTATTTTTACAATAAAATAAGAATATTTTTTCACAATCAATATATAAGAAACTATGAACAGCAAACTACTTAGCTGTTTTAGAGAATATTAATATTTCTGAAAAAATTATGGTTATTTTAATTTATATATTTTGAAGTCTTTTTAAAAACAAATATTTTAACAATCGTATACAAATACTGTGCTATTAACTATTAATTAGACTATTTATAATTTATGGGTATATCATTTGGTATATGATCAACAACCGCTAAGTAGAATATATTAGACAATATAAAAAAAAATGTTTGAGATCATGCATACAAATTTTTAGAATTAAACAATCAAATTATTAAATACATTAAAGCAATGTAAACATTTGTAAGATTGCAAATGTATATACAGAATTGGTAATTTTATTATTAAATTAATTGGGAAACACGCGTAACAAACGTTAATAAATTATTCAATGTCAAAAACTTGATTAGTGTAGATTTTTCATAAATGACAGATATGTTGCGAACACTTTAAAATTTGGATTTGTATCACCAGAAGCCTTCGTATATTTAGATAAACATAATTATATAGAAGACGGTAACAACATACCTACAATTGACCATACTAAAAGAAATCGTTACCTAAGAGGAATATTAATTATATGAACGAAATATTGATTGTATTAGGGATATTAGATTAAATTACTACAACACTTCGATCCTTAACATGTTGACTGCTAACTACGAAATAACTCCTAGCATACCAACTACGAATTATCTCGTAGCAACAGGTCGAAACGTGTTTAATTGGCATTAAACACCGGAATCTTGAAAAATTTCATGTCAGTCAGCGTGGTTGTTATTACAGATAAACAATTTAATTTTTAAAATAAAAAATATTTCTGGTGATTGTAATTTGGCATTTTTTTTATTATATACTTGGTAAAATTTATATAACATATTTCAGGTAAAATAGGAGAAGAAAAAAAAATAAAGTGAATAAAACATACTTTACAATAATGAAAATAAGAAATAAAGAAATAAAATAAATTCGAGGAAAAAAAAAATTCTCACCGTCGTGACTCGATCAGCGAGATACATCACGGATACGAGATCGCGATTCGTACCTAACTCGACCACCTAAAATATCTCGTTTATTTCGTACGATAGGAAAACATATCAAAGGAACAAAATATTTTTCTACGGAAGGTCGAATTTTTCTTTCAATGTCATTTTTGTCGAGATATCAAGGTTATCGTATATTTTTTAAACGGGACTGTATATTTATACTAGAAATATTCTTATACCTTATAAAAAAACCAATCCAACGATGTACAACATGTTGACCATCGGGTGACCTTTACCGAGAAAATTGTGAAATGTTGTCTCTTGTACATGAGAAGATTTTTTGCTCGTATGAGTGTCTTACACACGTTGATTTACATATGTTTCTTCATTTGCCATCCTTTGAGCTTGTACTGAAATTCCTGACAAACATTTCACAATTTTCTCGGTAAAGGTCACCTGAGGGTAGACATGTTGTACATCGTTGGATTCGTTTTTTAATAAGCTATAAGAATGTTCTAGTATAAATATGCAGTCCAATTTAAAAAAAAAAAAAATACGATGACCTTGATAACTCGACAAAAATGACCTTGAAACAAAAATTTGGCCTTTCACTATATCGCCGCTTTTGAATAGAATATTTATTTATTTTGACATTTTGTTCTATCATATGAAATAAGCGAAATATTTTAGGTGGTCGAGTTAGGTGAAAGATCCAGTATATAAGCAACGGAAAGGATCAGCGGACCCATTCTGATTTTGTATCGTGTTTACGATGAGTCTGTGAATGTGTTTGTGATTTATAATAAAGAAGTGATAAACACAATGATATCCTCATTAACATTAACATTCTTCATGTGATTTACAAGGAGACCTTATGGTTGTGCCCTCACAGATTTTAACGTGGTTTGGTATATTAGTAGTATACTAGTAGGGTGTTATCGTGGTAAAGTATTTTATCAAAATGCGAAGCCAATTTTGAGAAAAAAGCTGTAAAAGTTTTTATTTTTTTGCATACATGTTTATATTATCTTAAATGCGACTGTTTATCAA
Source organism: Polistes exclamans (assembly GCA_023678865.1). NCBI lineage: Eukaryota > Metazoa > Arthropoda > Insecta > Hymenoptera > Vespidae > Polistes > Polistes exclamans. The sequence goes on from JACGWG010000066.1 coordinate 35,657, forward strand.
GTGGCGCGCTAGCATAAGTAGTGGTGTGCTCGCTTATCGTGCTTCTAGTTAGTGGTTCGATCATTCATCGGGGGAAGTTTTTTCTATTTGTTTTTAAATTGTTTTTTCATAATTCCTAATTTTTAAATATATACAGGAAAGAGAAAATTATTTATTACAAAAAAATTAGAAATAATAAATTTGTTAATATCTTGCGCAAATAATAAAGGAAAATCGATTACTTGAGAATTACAGTCACATTTTATTTTGTAACAGGTATATTACACATGAAATAGTTAATAATTAAAATATATACAATTGATATTTGTTAATATATTGAAGATTTATCTATTTTCATATACCTGTTAAAAAATAAAATGTTACTGTAATTTAAGTAATTAATTTTCCTTTATTATTTGCGCAAGATGTAAAAAATTTATTATTGCTATTTTTTTTGTAATATTAATTTTCTCTTTCCAATATATATTTAAAAATTAAGAAATATGAAAAAGCAATTTGAAAACAGATAGAAAAAAATTATTAAAAAAATTTCCCCGTAAAGGATCGAACATTAATTAGCAGCACGATAAGCGAGCACACCACTACTTATGCTAGCGCGCCACTTGATAAACAGTCACATTTAAGATAATATAAACATGTATACAAAAAAATAAAAACTTTTACAACTTTTTTCTCAAAATTGGCTTCGCATTTTGATAAAATACTTTACCACGATAACACCCTACTAGTATATTACTAATATACCAAACCTCGTTAAAATCCGTGAGGGCACAAACATAAGGTCTCCTTGTTAGATAATGTTCGGGTTATTTAACCTTTTAGATACGGCTGAATTCTGCGTGTGGCTATTTCCCTGGACGGCAGGGTTTGACGCGAACAACGTATAATTGATATAACACTGCAAAGTGTGGCGGGCAATTCCGTTCTGTGCACGAGAACATTCAAATGAAGTATTTGATGATTAAGTCATAATTTTTTAAAAATTATATTACACATACTTTAACTTTAATATTCCACTTTAATAACTAATAATATAATTAAGTATGATAGATTTTAAAACATGGTACAATACATAAACCTACGTCACAATTGTTACATTGATAACGAGATCTTCGCCTTGTATCGTTTTTGGAACACACTATACAATTTCATAACGTTTTTCTAGAATTTTTAGATTTACAGTGGGATGGAAAATGTTTCTCAGTTAGTCTAAACGGTTAGTCCACGGTATATCTACTGCAGCTAATGTTACTGTTCATATCCCCGTATTTTCTCGAAATTTCTTTTTGTAGTGTAAGATAAAACGTTCGCATTATTACGTTTTTTGTTTGAAACCGCGCGTCGTTCAAAGAGATGACATACACGAAAGCCACATTAGTAGCGCGTCGTCCTAAAAAATGATATCCGCGAAAGCCACTATAGTGGCGCGTCGTCCTGAAAAATGATATCCGCGAAAGTCACTACAGTGGCGCGTAGTATCTAAAAGGTTAACCCTTTGGAGGAAATTTGTACTTTGCAACGAATTGCTTTAGTAGATGCGACGTTAGTGGAGTTGCGAGGGCATGCGAGGTAATAGTGGGAGTGTCGTGCGTTGGGCCGTGTGGATGAGCCGGACACGTATGCACTTCCATTGTGAATAGCTAACTATAATATCTACAGTAGACCCTCATATAACGCGTTATTTTTATAGTGCGGTTTGTATATAACGCGGAACCAAAATTGCGACAGTCCTCCTATAACGCGGTACTCTTATAACACGGTTTCCGTTTAACAACATTTCATCAACTTAAATGCTTTAAGAAAGTTCTCTATAACATGAATTTATCTATGTGTTAGATTTTTACAGTTGAAATTAACGGATAATTCTCTTCTTTTCCATTTACCAATTTCAGTTATCAGGGAATTCCCTTATAAGCGAAGAAACGATGCGAGATCGTTCACAGTGCTTTATTTTAATGCTTAAGGGGTTACATGGGTTTACACCGGGAAAAAATAGAATATTTTCAACAATTTTTTTTTTTATATAAAAAATGGAATTCTTATTCAAACTTTTTATAGTATTTAAGATACATATTTAAAGAACATTTTCTGAATTTTTAGTTGAAAAATATTTTAAACTCAGCCATTGCGACGTCATTTCCGGTGACCCCACCGAAAAAAAATGTTTTCGCGTTGACAGCAGAACTTATAAATGGTGGGGGTTTTTCTGTTGAAAAAATAGGGTCTTTTAGTGAATACTTAAAACTAGAAACTGGACGAAGGAAAAAGAAAAAAATTAAAATTTGGATTTTTGGCAAGGTTTTTAGCAAGAATATTCAAATTTCGCTACAATTTTCACCACATTTTGGTTTCTTAAAATTCGATTTTATGAAAAAAACGAAAATCCTTCGTCCAAGTCCTTGTCAATAGTATCACGAAGACGTGAAGCAAATTTCATCAAAATCGGTTAAATAGTTTTCGAGAAATCTTGACAACCGACTTTAGAAAAAGCGTTTTGAGAAAAACGCGTTTAAAGATTTGAGTGCTGGTATAAGAGCCATTAAAGAGTGGAACTTCCCAGGGCTCTATCTTTAAAACTACTACTCCTATCGACTTAAAAATTGAATACAATATTCTAGATGAGTTGTAGAATTGAAAAAAAATAATAAAAAAAAAATTTTTTTGAAAGTTCCAAACCCATGTAACCCCTTAAAGTAGACCGTATGATTGGCTGTTTCGTATTTGCGTGAATTTTTTTATCCAATAGCGCTGCCAAACTTTCGCTGTTTCAATCACACACTTTGTCATCAATTTTAATTACAACTTACATTAATAATAAGCAGTCCTGAACTGAAGTAAGTACGTGTCCAGCACGGGCATAAGGTCCAAGCACGACAACCCATCCTTGCAGTGCACACCGTAGTGTGCTCATTAACGCCGCGATTATTGAAGTATTACAGTGCAAAGTACAAATTCCTTTCAAAAGATTCAATAACCCGAACAGTAGTAAGATCTGGAATCATTTCACTGAGAGTCTAAATTGTTTTATTGCTCGAAATAAAAGAAATATGATGTTATTTATCATTTGAATTGTTACACATTAATTACATAGATTAACATTATTAAACGAATCTCCACTATCATATTGAAATATACTTATTTCAAACTTGTTTTTTTCTCTTACGCTTATATCTCATAATTTTAATCATGAGACTCATAGGTCACGAGTATTGATATCACGTATATAATATACAGCAAACATTACAAATTTCTCCAGTGTGGACTATCGGACCGACTTGCAAACATTGGTGAATCTGAGTTGATGGTAGACAACACGATACGGAACTCTCTTTGAATATTATTTCAATTTCAAAATTCGTTTTCTATTTTTTCCTTTTGATCACTATGGATATCGTACATAAAAAGTGTTTATTTTTAATTGCATTTGGCTGTAAGTAATACAATTACATTATATTATTTTATATTTCAAAAGATTTTTACAATTTTTTATATGATCAATGATAATTTTGATATTATGAAATTTCCTCTATCTTTTTGCATAAGCAAAAGAAATAGGCATTAACATATGCTCCTTTTCATGCCAGGAGAGTTTCTTATATGAATCATTTTTTCGTATATTTATATACAAAAATAATAGAGATATTAGAGATGAATAGAGAGTAATTATCTTTACATGCGAATAACACGAGAAAAAATGATCGCAATGATGTGTTCGTTTAAGTCATTTTAATTCGCTTTTTCGTACACTATATAAATATCTCATTATAACATTCGTTTTGTTATATTTATATATATTTTACATAATCTTGAGAAAAAAAATTCTTTCAACTATTAGTTCTTCTCATTATTATAGAGAATAATGTACTTATTTCTTTAAAATTTTTTAATACGATTGAAAACAATGAAGATATTAACACTAGATTTACCAGAGCAGTCATTTTGACTGGTCGTATAATTTCAATTCAAAATTCCTACTACATATAACATTTTATTTCCGAATTGATGTTATGACTTTTGTAGCTATAAGTAGAGAATACATTTTATGAATTTTTTTTTTTTTATATATGCTGGTAAAAAAATTTTTTTTTTTTGACATTTATACCAGTACCAGTCAAAATGACTGGTGCATGTTTCCACAAAGAAATGTATGATTTCGGGTAAATCATAAGACCGTTGCAGATCAGTCAAGTGACAGTAATTGCGAAAATAATTCAAACAAACGTACAAGACGATGCATGCGATTCCTTTCTAGTTCTGAAGACGAAGTAACTTACCAAATCAGCAAACTGAAATTGCTTCAGATGGAACTATTTGGACGAGAATTGAAAAAAAAGGTTTTGCTGGTAGACTACCAGTTCATAGTGCTTTCAAAGATGTACACGGGCTAACAGCACATGCTAAAAGAAACATTATTGAACGAGGATCTAAGTAGTGCGTTCATATTACTGATTGAAAACCATATGTTGGAACATATACGAATTTGTACAGAGTTAGAAGCCTCTCGAGTTTTGGGGAAAAACTGGACAATTACGCAAGAAAAATTGAAAGCATTTCTTGCAATATTGTACGCACGTGGGGCGTACGAAGGAAATACTTTGAGGCTTCAATATTTGTGGAACAACAAGTGGGGACCATCAGTTTTCTCCAGCACTATGAGTAGACGTAATTTTACTGAGATTCTGCGATACATTCGTTTCGACAAAAGAAATCAGAGGAGTCAACTTTGGCAAACAGACAAATTCGCTTTAGTCTCAGCAGTTTGGGATAAATTTCTCGAAAATAGTCAAAATTGCTTCAAACCGGGAGCTTATATTACCGTGGATGAGCAATTTTTTCCATCGAGGGCCAGATGCAGATTTACTCAATATATGCCAAACAAACCCCATAAATTTTGCATAAAATTTTGGTTGGCGTCTGATGTAGAGACGAAATATGTGGTAAATGGGTTTCCGTATTTAGGAAAAGAGGAGACTCGAAATGCATCAACCCCCTAAGCGAATTTGTCGTAATGAAACTTCTTGAACCGTATACTATGAAGGGTAGAACGGTAACAACAGATAATTTTTTTACAAGTGTTTCTTTGGCGTTAAAATTAGGGTCTAAAAATACTTCATTGCTTGGAACAATACGCGCAAACAAGAGGGAACTGCCGAAAACTTGCAAACTGAAAAAAGACAGCATTGCACGTTTCTCAACGTTGAACCAATCCAATTGATGCACACTTACTGTTTATAAGAGCAAGCTGAATAAAAAAGTACTTATATTAAGTAAAAAACATAAACACATAAAAAGTGAAAAAGCTGCCAAGAAATTACCCGAAACTGTATCGTTTTATAATAATACTAAATTTGGCGTCGATGTCACAGATCAAATGGCACGAAAATATACGGTGAAATCAGGTTCTAGAAGTTTGCCACTTCAAATGTTTTTCAATATATTAGATTTAGCTGGAATAAATAGCTGGATATTTTACAAAAACACAACAAAAGAAAATATCTCACGTAAAGACTTTCTGTTTCGATTAGCAGAAGAACTTGCTTCAGAATATCAGACTTCAAGGCAAAAACCCGACGAAGCTGACATACCAACTACAAATGTCACGGTTTCTGTACGCAAATGGTGTCAAATAGGATATTGCAATTACAATAAAACTACAAATATTTGCAATAAACGCAAAAAAAATCTATGCGGAAAGTGTACACACAGCAAAATTTACATATGGAGAAATTGTGAGCGACAAACTGTAAAAAATAAGTATTTTGTTATTTAATAATGTCTATAAAACCATTTATCTATTAAAACTAATAATGTTTAACTTTTTTTGTCATTTTTTAAGAGTAAATAAAAGCTGAAATCCACAATAAACATGTTTTATTATACACCAGTCATTTTGACTGGTTTGGTAGAAATAGGTATAGCTAAGTGGCTGGTATATCTAGTGTTAAATATGGACAGAAATAGCACTGCAATCTATATTTACTGTATGTGATATTTATAATGTACGACCAGGTGTCTTCAACTGCATAGGTTTTCCAAACAAATCTTTCAAATACCATTCTCTTCCTTTCAGAGAAAAATTAAATATATATCGCAAAGATTTCATACAGAAAGCATTCCTCTAAATACAAAAATCATAATTAATTGTTTGTATAGAAATCAATATATTAACAACAAAATTAGTTTTATGAAATATAAACGTTAATCTAAACTCTCATCATTCCATCAAAATCTTATAAGATTATAACACGATAAGCATTTACTAACAAATAAGTTTTTCAGTAAATTTTTTTTATGTTAAATAATTTGATTATTTTCCTTTATGTATTTTTAATGTTACAATCATTAAATTATAAAATTGAGACACGCTTATATATATTCGCAATAACGTTACGTTAACCTCCGCAATCATCTTAAAAAAAGGTTATCAGACGTTGGAAAACCCAAGCGTCATTTATAAATCTATTTATAAGGAAATTTGAATTTTAGAAATATGTTCATTTATATATGTAATTTGATATTCTATAGGATATCAAAGTATTATGTTCGATGCCTAGGAAAAATTGGAAGAATTTTTCAATTTCCGACTTCGTCTGAAGGCTCTTCACGTTCATAGTAATGCCGAGGATTTACTAGTAATGCCTGATTTCCGGCTTTGACAGTAACATATATATATATATATCTAATATATATAAATCTCGTGTCACTATGTTTGTCTGCGATGGACTCCTAAACTACTAAACCGATTTTTATCCAGTTTGGCACACTTCGTGCAGTTTGATCAAACTTAAGTATTAGGATATACTTCAGTCAATAAGAGGCAAAGTGCCCAATTTTTGAGCACCCGGCCAGAAACTTGATATAATGGTAATTCGACGACGCTGAATCGAATGGTGCAAATTTTTTTGCAATAGGATCAAGAGATTTTTGAAAAAAGGGTAAAAAAGGGTAAAAAACGGCCGTATCTTAGAATCTAGGCATTAAATCAAAAAAAGTTTCAAACAAAAGTTGTCGAGAACTGAAAAATACATAAAAAATGTTCTAAGGTGTATCTTCGTATTTGCAAAAATAAGCGAGAAAATGAAGGTGAAAGGTAATTGTAAGAGAGAGGGCAAGCCACGCCTCTTCGTTGGACTTTACACGTGAGCGAGCTAGTGTGCGTTATCTAGGGGTCTCTCGGTCGTGAATACGAGTGCGAGAGAGAAAACAAATGGATAATATTTCTTTAAGCGATAGCGATTCTGTTTGTTAGGCCATCGATTGTCAAGTGTTCTGTATTATATATTTCTGATATTTTCTCATGCTGTAGCGAGAATATTTCGTCTTGGCCATCGAGTGTCGAGCGTTTTGTATACGAGTGCGAATGTGACACAAGAAACAGATATTTCTCTCTTTCTAATTATTTCTTCGGAAGCGAGAACTTTTCGTTTTGACGATCGAGTGTCGAGCGTTCTGTATATCTATATATATATCGGCGTATAAGCGCGGCATTTTTAAATCGAATCTTGATGCTTATGGCATGCCGTTTTTTTATTTATTGTCAAAAATAGGGAATCTTGATTAAAAGAAAAACAATAATTCATTTTAACAGAAACTATTATT
>JACGWG010000066.1:43655-76639 GCA_023678865.1 Polistes exclamans
AATAATAGTTTCTGTTAAAATGAATTATTGTTTTTCTTTTAATCAAGGTTCACTATTTTTGACAATAAATAAAAAAACGGCATGCCATAAGCATCAAGATTCGATTTAAAAATGCCGCGCTTTTACGCCGATATATATATATATATATATAACGATATATATAGATATACATAACGCTCGACACTCGATGACGAAAAATGCTTGCTACAGCTTGAAAAAATATCAGAAATATTATATAATACAGAACGCTCAACAATCGATGGGCCAAACAAAAAGAATCGCTATCGCTTAAAGAAATATTATCCATTTATTTTCTCTCTCGCACTCGTATTCACGACCGAGAGACCCCAAGATAACGCACACTAGCTCGCTCACGTGTAAAGACCAACGAAGAGGCGTGGCTTGCCCTCTCTCTTACAATTACCTTTCACCTTCATTTTCTCGCTTATTTTTGCAAATACGAAGATACACCTTAGAACATTTTTTATGTATTTTTCAGTTCTCGACAACTTTTGTTTGAAACTTTTTTTGATTTAATGCCTAGATTCTAAGATACGGCCGTTTTTTACCCTTTTTTACCCTTTTTTCAAAAATCTCTTGATCCTATTGCAAAAAAATTTGCACCATTCGATTCAGCGTCGTCGAATTACCATTATATCAAGTTTCTGGCCGGGTGCTCAAAAATTGGGCACTTTGCCTCTTATTGACTGGACTAATAGTTTTTATCACAATTTACAGTTGCAATGCTTTTTTATTGCAAATTATTTGTTGAATGTATGACAAAGTCTGTTAGTTCCATAAGATTCTAACAGATAGCGGTATAAGGAAATTTATCGTTTCAAATTTTCTTTGTGATTGAATTTGCCGTGCTAGCGCGGTTGAATGTTACTCTCGGCAAAAGGGAGTAACAAGACATAGAGACGAATAAAAGAAGACAAGAACAAGGAGAATATAAAAAGACACACGTGTGAGTTTCCTAGCAAAAATTAAATATATAAGAAGTTTAATAATTAGAAGGTTAGATAAAAGAAAGAACATTAATTGTCGTTTATCTTTTACAGGTAAGATTGTAAATATTGTTAATAGAATGTAGTTGTTAAATAAATTGGTAAAACTCTTTTATTGAGCAACCAATTGAGTTTTACTAATTATAGAACCTAAAGGTATTTGTCTTATATTTGTTAGTTCCATAAGATTCTAACACATGGTGGTGTAAGGTAATTTATCTTTTCTCATTTTCTTAATTCAATTTAATATTTAAAACTTTTAAATTATTATTTTAATTAAAATATGTGTCACCAAAAAAATCTAACCTTAACAGTGTGCGGAGCAGAGATGCACGATGCAAACGTACGGAAAGAGCTAATCAGTCGGGAGAAGAAATCACAGCAAGAAGAGAAGCTCAAAGAATCAGGACAGCAGAGAGTCGTGCACAAGAATCTCAAGAACAGCGGGACGAACGTCTGTGACAGAATCTTGCGAGAATAAGAGCGGCGTGTGAACAACACATATCTACAGCACGAGTACAAGAACGACAGAAACAGTGGACCAGCCGCTCATTAACACGTGCATCATTTGTTCGTCTTGCGTTCGAATATGCACCAGATATTAATTACTCTGCGCATCCAAAAATTGCTATCGGCGCAATGGATAAAATATGTCAATATTGTCAGGCATTAAAATTTCGCAATAAACCACTAGGTATGTGCTGCGCATCAGAAAAACTTGTACTGTCACCTCTACCAAATCTGTCGGAACCTGTACTATCGCTTCTTGCTGGCGATTCAGATGATTCGAAATTATTTTTGCGCAAAATACGCAAATTTAATTCTTGCTTCTAAATGGCATCTTTTGGGACAACTAAAATTTGCGATCCCTCATCCAATGGACGTAATTTTGAAACTACATTCAAAATACAAGGCCAGGTGTATCATAAAATTGAGTCATTGATGCCAATGCCAAATGATAATCCGAAGCTTCTTCAAAATTATTTTATGGACAGTTGTGAAGAACGCGTGACAACTCGGTGCGAGTATAATTTCATTAAACAAGCAGAGGAAAGAGAAATTGTGATATTGTTGGAAAATTTTTTAGAGTTAGTTTTAGTTAGCTAGAGACAGGTTAATCAAGAATATTGTGCACCGATTAGTGCTGAATTAAATTAAAATTAACAAAATCCCTAGCCTGACAGCTTTTCACTACCTGCTTCCTTTATAAAATTAAATGTTACATGTTATCAACTAACAACTTTGTAACTTACTCATTTGTTACAAACTTGAATGTAAGATTAATAAAATCTAAAATTCTACTTTTTTATATCGACTATAACGTTATCGTATTTATTCGTAAATAATAATTTCATTGTATTGAATAGTTTACTATAATATGAATTAACGTATACTTTAGCCACAGCAACGCGTGGCCGGGACTGCTAGTATATATATATTTTCAAGATATGTTATATTCTTACATATATTAATATCAATTTGTTTAAATAAAATCTAATAATATGCTGAATCTTACAAATTTTTCATATCGGTATACGTGTATATAAAAGAAAATTCTTTTTCTTATCATAAAAATTGAAAGTATTTTTATGAAATAAAACAAATATATATATATATATATATATGTAATATGTATAATAGATTAATAAATTATTCAATCAGCGAATATACGACGCGTCTCGTTCCAAAAAATCAGAAACCAGTTTTATGTAAGACTATAATACGCCTTTGAACTTGAAGAATAATATTATTTATAATGAACGAAGAGAGAGAAAACAATTATCATGATAAGATCAATTACAAACAGTAATGTTGAACTAGTGACTTACGTGTTAACCTATTAGCTGATAGTATAAAATCTTGTTATTTTAAAGATATTTTTATTTTTTACTTTGTGGACGGTTTATGTAAGAAACTTAGTTGACAAATGATCAAATACTTAAACAATTGTTTCATTTCACAGATTTCTTAATGTTCATACCTGCTTCAAGTATAAAATTATTACCAACTGGTTGTTCAGCACCTCCCCAGCCAGAAAATGGTTATTGGTATTTAGATAAATATCAATGCTCATTGCTAGAAGGCAATTGTGACGTACAGGAGGGTCAAATATTACCACCTAGTTCTATTTTAATTTATAACTGTTTTCCCGGATACGAAGTAAGCCAACCTAATTATACATTATGTCTTGAAAAAGAAGAATGGTTAAAAATTCCAGTTTGTACTGGTAAGATTTAATACTTTAGTTTTATAACGACAATTCTTTACTATTCAATTATTTTCTTAATGATTCTTATATTATTTTAGACATACGTTGCGAACCATTGGCTTCAGCATCAACAAACGCTGATTGTACATTAAACGGTCAACGAGTATCTTGCGAATCACCTGTTTTATTTGGAACCACCGCTAAGTTGAGTTGTCGTGACAATTATCAGGAAATTGAAAATTCTCAATCCGAACAAGTAGATCAAGTTATATGTAACAATAAAGGTAAATGGGAACCAGAACCAATGCGATGTATAAAAAATACAGTGTCTTATAATACAAATATTCTTGTTAAGAAAGGCACCCTAAAGTTTCAAATTATTATTGAGAGAATTAACCCTTTGTGTGAATTATTGAAAGTATTGCCTGACAAAATTATAATTACATATAAAATGGATGCTTGTAACTCGAATAATTCTTATATCGATGTTAGATGACTTACATTATTTTTATTTTCTTACTTGTTTACTTCTCTTATATTTACAACATGATTATAATATCATGATTATAATACACAAAACAAACATAACAATTAACCGAATAAATAAATAACTGTAAATCAACGATCAGATACGATTCCCAGTGCACGGTTTGAAGCAAATATATTATGATCAAATTGTGCTTACTTAATGGTGCAATCTAAAGATGGACTATACTTTGAATTATATAACAATAGGTTCTTACGACAAGCACACCTATTTGTGGTACATTTAGATTTGTATGCAGATTTTCTGAAACCCTGCTCAATACAAAAGGATTATTTTATTGCTGTTTGACGTAAAGATATTTTTACAGCAAGGACATCTTCTATAACGTTACGGAAAGTCGTTAATGTGTACATTAAGTAGGTAAAATGAGGAAAACTTTTGGTTCCACACGTTGACAGAACAATTCAGTTAATCTACAGATTAGCTAGTTAATGTACACATTGACGGCTTTCGAGCTTTAGCGGTAACATATATAGCTCGAACATTTTCGATACTTTTCTTGGCTTTCAAATGTCCTACTTCACATGACATATTCACATCCAACTTAAAGACGCTTAAATTTTCAAAACTATTTCTTCAATTGTTTCTCATCCTGCATACTAACTGACACAAATGGTTATGTACCAAGTATAATTTCTTTCAAATTCCAAATAACTATATACTTATTTATACACATTAAATCCTCAATTAATGAAAAATTGTATAAATATTATTTTTCTGATATATAGAACAAAGTATTTTTTATTTGACAAATAATAAACTTAATTTTCTTCTCGATACATCTGATTCGTCAAATTATTGTTACGTAGTAATTAGATCAATAATCTCCATAAACTAAATTTGGAAGTTAAGAAAAAATAAACCACTATACGAAGGGTTAAACTTTTCCTTATATTCGCATATTCGTTTACACACATGATATGAGAAAATGAATTATATATATTTTTAATGAGTATAATAATTTAAACTAATGTTTTACAAGTATAAGATCTTTAAAATATTTCAATACTTTTTTTTGGAAATATAAAACAATGCAATAATCATATCACTTTGGGGTCTAAATATTTATATTTTCGAAATAAGTCATAATATTTGTTGTCAAATGAATTGCAAAAACTAACAGAAAAAAAGAGCAAATGTATATTTTACACATTGCTAGAGTTAAAATTTGTGACGTCCTGCCATGTTTTCTATTAAAAATTTCAAAAGATCCAACCTACGCGATAGCGTTTATCTTTATCTTTCTTAAGGGAAAAAGATCAAACAGTTAGTATCATGTATACTTCGCTTATTATTACGTGAGGTGTAGATGTTGAATAAAAAAAAAAGATACACGAAATATTCAAAAATAATAATTTTATATGTAAATTTGTATGTGAAATCATTTTAAATTAGCTATAAGGAATACACGAAATATGCAGCAAGTCGTCTCGAGTTGTTTGATAGGTCCCAGCAAAAAAAGCCTTGAGCGCAAAGGGTTCAAATGTGGTCAAATGGTTCGTATTTCTTAATTCTTTTTATAGTGTTCAAAGTTATTTGTTTTCTAGTATCTATGTGTACAGATACTTTGAAGCCTTGAGAATCGATAGCCATTAATTTTCTATATCATCTGTTATTATAGGATAGTATAATCCCATGGGGTGTTTATGTGTATTTGCATTAAGAAGACAAATAAACGGTCCAGAATAAATTGTTCGATGTCAAGCCATTTTTTCATTTAACATTACATTTGCTACTTTTAATGTTTACTCTCATTTATTGTATCAGTACTTAATAATCTAATAATTCAATAAAAGATAACATTTCTTTTTATATTGTTCTTCCTTTTCTTCTTCTCTTAAAGAATTGTTTATGTTTTAATTGATAATATTTGTAAATTGTTGATTTATCTAGGAAAATTAAAAATTTTTTAAATTAAGGGAAACCTATATGTAGGATCGAATCCTGACCATCTGATTGCTAGGGAAATATACTAATGCTTAACTTGAATTTGACCTTAAACAATATGTTTTATTACCATCTATTACAAAACAACATAATACAATAATATTTATCGTTAACAAAATAAGAAGAAGCAAACAATATAAGAATATAATTATAATACATGTGCACACATAGCCTGCGCATGGCTTCACAATGATTACATTTTATAGTTCTATGGCGGTTGAGTATGTATATAAATCTCTCGGTATTTTATTGTTAATTTCGATCAAGAAATGTTATAACATTAAACGCCGACTTCGCGTTATTACGGGATTATTTTTACAATATGTAAGCATTTTTCAAACATTGATATATTTCACATTCCACTGTTTATTTTTTTCTGGATTTGCTAAATTTTTAACAAAACATAGATAATATTTTGTGCAAAATTAGATCAACAATTATTCTGTACAAATTAATTTAAAAGTCAATATTAATACAATGGCGTTCAATGCGTTAATTTCAATCTTACATTAGTTATAGACTTAAGTACTAAGGATCAGAAAAATGCTAAAAAACTGGTCTTATCGTAACTTATCTTAACAACTATGTAGACGACTACGTACAGTATTTTCAGTTGAATAACAGTAAAAAGGCTTCTGCTGGTATGAATCCAGATTTCTAAGTTTTTGCAACATATTTGTCATTTATTAAAAATCTACACTAATCAAGTTTTTGACATTGAATAATTTATTAACGTTTGTTACGCGTGTTTCCCAATTAATTTAATAATAAAATTACCAATTCTGTATATACATTTGCAATCTTACAAATGTTTACATTGCTATAATATATTTAATAATATGTTTAATTCTAAAAATTTGTATGCAAGATCTCAAACATTTTTTTTTAAATTGTCTAATATATTCTATTTAGCGGTTGTTGATCATATACCAAATGATATACCCATAAATTATAAATAGTCTAATTATTAGTTAATAGCACAGTATTTGTATACGATTGTTAAAATATTTGTTTTTAAAAAGACTTCAAAATATATAAATTAGAATAACCATAATTTTTTCAGAAATATTAATATTCTCTAAAACAGCTAAGTAGTTTGCTGTACATAGTTTCTTATATATTGATTGTGAAAAAATATTCTTATTTTATTGTAAAAATAATCATTTTACAGAAATGATGCACATGATACTTTTCTGAAATTTAAAGAATTTGTAATTAAAGAAAATTATGTTAAAGTCGCCATTAAACTTACCAAAATTTATATTTTTGATTTTTGTTCTTAAATATACACAAAAGTGTACATTTTTTTTCATTTTTTTAAAAAGTGTTATTTATTAATTTTTCAAAAATTCCCAAAACTTGTTATTAGTCTGAAGCCTCAAAGCTTGCGTTACTTCTTTATGATACGTAACAAAATAAAGTTATATTCATATAGTACATTATTCTCTTTAAGAATCCTGACACGTGCATATGTGTACACTGAGTTATTTATTATATTAAAATTTGTCAATGAAGTAAAAGGTTTCAATCATTTTCGTGTAGATTCATTGATTTCCAAATCATTTTATCGTCGCAAAATCTTTCATTTTTTAACATAAGTAAAGTAAAGAATATAAAACAAGTTTAATCATTTTCTTTTTGTTTTGGAAAATTTTTTGTTCAGTAAATTAAAAAAATTTGTTATAATGCATAATGTGTCCTATTCAGATATTAATTCTGCTGAAGTCAAATAAAGACGTCTTATCCAGTCTTAGTAATTTTTTCAAAGAATATTTTTTATTTTTCGCCAAGATTTCAAATGATACACGAAAATTTAATAAAAACAATTCTTTGTTTTTTTTTTACTGAGGCTTACACCAGATTCCATAATAATAAATATAGCCAAGTTTTGTAATATAATTACGTATAATTTGATCGTTTTCTTTTAAAGCATCCATATAGTGAGCAGTCGTCCAGGTAGGATTTTCTGCTAATAGTTGCAATAAAAAATCTTTATGCTGACGGAATCTTGCGTTGTTTATTAGACTAAATTGACGATTTTGCAATTCATCTTCAATAAAAACATTAAACCAAAATTTAATTGTCGCTAAACATACTTCAGGAAACTCATAATAATCCAGTGACAGAAGCTCCTGTGCAGTATTGTCAACACTTATGCCTCTTATAAAATTTTTCCACAAGTTTCCCAGTATAATTCTTAATTTCAAAGACATCTTTAAGGATGTTAAACACAGAACATAAAACTCATAAATAACAAACGAATTTTTATATCCAAATATTAAAATAACGCTCTATATGAATGTTTAACATTGCTTATATATCAGTCTCGTCGTATTTTGTTGTGACTTTAGATGACTTTGAATCATTACAGATCGGTATAAATATAAATAGTTTGTACTGTTCTGTAGATTTGATTTTTGATAGAAGAAATCGTTATTAATAGCACTAATTTGAATTTCAGGAAATACATAAACAATAATATCTTATAGAACTATACGACTCAATCGTTAGTGATGAAATATTATAAATGATTGGCCAACAATCGTAGTTGAATCGGGCAAGAAGTGATTTTACTTGTACAAAAAAAAAGACAAATATTTAATAAGATATTTATTATGAAGAAAATCTCTTTTGAAGCTTGGAAAATTTTAAATAATTTGATTGTCGTTCTTCTAACCAAATATCTTTGTACTAATTAGTATTGATAAGAATGAATGTCAATATTAATATAGAGAGTGTCACAGAGTTTATAGCGTATCAGGTCATAGAAAAAGATATTACTTTTGCATACAATAAGTGATACTTTCCGTACTGTAAAAATTAGATAACTTCGATATATCTTTTACCTACACAAAAGAAACAGGTATATGTTTAGAGAGAAAATAGTATAAAAGAAATATTAATTATTAAAGCCGTGAGAATACAAAAATGCAATAGTTTTATAACAGGAATAAGTGAAATAGGCATGAATAAGTAAATCAATGTACGCAAATTTTCGCCGTATTAATGCAACTTTCCTCGGCATAAAAACTCTCACAAAATTGAGAGATAAGCCGAGACAAGTGAATACTTTATTTTAGAAGGAAATTACATAATTAGATAATGACTCGAAGTTAGAGCAAATGAGAACAAAAACGCAAATACTCTGCAAGGTATAATTTTTTCGCACGCTTGGAAATTCTCTTAACTTTGCCAATTAATTCCAGATAAACGTGGCCCTGGCTATCTGATGAAGTAAGAAAACTCTCCTATTCTTAAATCTTAGCAAAAGCCATATGTAGGGTTGCTGTATCTACTAACAATCGATTTTACTCGTGAGCAGTTCTAAATTCAAATTAGTATTTGTCCCATCCGGGCATAAGGCCTAAGCACAATACCTCACCCTTACCCTACACGCCATAGCGTGCCTATTAACGCGCTCCTATTGGTGCACTACTGCGCGAAATACAAATTTCTTACCAAGGATTAAATTACCCGAACAGTATTAAAAACGTTTTTTTTTCATGCCACGCAAGTTTCACATTATTCATTTTTTCGTATTATTACAAATACAGAGATATTAATGTCGAACAGAGTAATTATCTTTAGATGTGAATAAGTTCAATAGGATTCATTTCAGATTTGTTTTAAAATATAGTTTTTATCTTTACTGAATAATTAAGCATCCTAATAAAGGGTTCTATTATTTAGCTATTATAATCTATTATCCAGAAAATGGGTGGTGGTTTAATAGTATGATGTGTAGCTTCTTTAATAATGTTTATCACTATCTTTTCCTCTAGTGAGTAAAACGAATTGAATAGTGGTATTTCCTTTAGCCAGTGTTGCGTTTGATTGTTTACATGCGGGATTATTACGCTTTTTATTTGCTGTAACTTCTTTTCAGTTGTTATTTCGATCATTAGTGGTCGTTTGACTGACATTTTTTTCGTAATTTTGCAATCCACAACACCAATTGTTGCTTGGATTTTTTGGAACTACAGTTTTGTGCATGTTTAATTTATTATAATCTTTTTTTAAGATATATTTATAGCCGTTAGCGATAATTTTAATTGGCTCAATAGAAATTATGGCATTATTAGACGGTATAACCACCAAAAAACTCGCCTGTCATAAGTCAACTTTTTTCTTTGAACATTTTACATACGAAACTCACAATGTAAATGGTATAAAAAGTTGTAACATGTACTAAAAATAAATCACAGTCGCTATGGGTCTTTTTACTTTAACGGTTCTGCCGTTAGGCAAGATAAACTCAAATTGAAATTAATGTGTTCGTAGCGGTACTCGCGATTAGAGATAAGTTTGCAAATACGTCTGCTGCTCGTAGGCGGTTGGTCGAAAATCAAGTATAAGAAACAAATAACGAACCATTACCATACAGTTTCCAATAAACAGAATCATATTTATTATTTTGGAGAGTCTTCGACAAATTTCTGTCATATCCAAACTCATATTATCTTAAAAATAATATAAAATATTTTTCGAATCATTCAATAAATAATACAATTATAGTTATATACAGTAGTGTGACGTCCCGCAACGCTTATAACTCTAGAACATTATTTTTTCCTTAGCGATGCTTAATCTTTCTTAGTATTTTTCCATTTCATGATATACCGGGAAAACTCCTCCCTATTTCTTACGCGTGTGCGACCTATTTGTCCTCAACGGCGGTGGACGCGCATTCGAAAAGTGCGACCTGGGCGTAATCTAATAATCACATCCGTTGGTCGTTAGAATAAGACGGGCGGATGTACGGATGTAAATGAAATTATAAGTTCATCAGCAGAAAATAAATATTCTTAGAAAGGATAGAATAAATAAATATTCTTAGAAAGGATATGGATAGGCTTAAACGTTTCAAAAAATGTAGTACAATATAAGACGCAATCAAGAGATTTGTAAGGTTTGTCAATGTTATTTCCCAAATCAGGGTGGCCGGGGTGGAGGTCGAACATTAGGGGAGGTTGGCACGGAGGGAGGTCCGTCCGGGGTCCACTCAGGGTGTACTGCCAGGCGAGTTCCCCGTGAGGTTTTTGGCGGCCGGGGTGCATGGCCATCCGGGTGTTCTCTCGGGAGAAGGGCGAGGGGCATACAGATAGCCGACCCCTCGGGTATAAGACGACACATGACGCTGGATTTGGAAGAGGTAGAATTGATCGAACGTTGGCGAGAGCAATCACGCTCGCCGTTGCGCCCCCCCCCCTCTCCCAACAGTGATCACGCGTTCTCGCGGCGGGGCAGGAGGCATCGGCCCAGCCGGACAATTCGGATGACCCAGTTACACCAGGGGTCCGATGAACCTGGGAAAAATTGCCTATTTCCTTTCGCCTGTTTTCCGATCGCCGCATTATATACATTAAGTTTGGTGAGGCCCCAAATCCTTTGCCCTTGGTGCGACTTTGACCCTTTAAACTATCCGGATAAACACCAATTCACACTCGATGGTTGATACAAAATATTCACATTCTGATACGACAAACGAGGATTAACCAAGACTCCTTAAGAAATAACTTTACTTGCTAATTAAAACTTTTACTTAAACTCAGACTTAGAAACCAAGATTCTTACTTTTTACTAAGTCTTGCGAGGGCCCAAATGTGGCTCTCTATATAGGTTAAAAATTGTCCTGGTGGGGGTTTGTTCGCACCTATTCCTACGGGCGTATTCCGCTGACCCAAGCGGTCCCACGAGCATTCCAAGAAGTTGCACTGGCGGAGGCTGCACTCGCGTCATCGCGCAGTATCTGCAATTAATACGTTTTTTTATATTTATTTAGGTCGCTCTGGCGCCTATGATTTCTTTCTTCATTCCTTTCTAAGAATATTTATTTTCTGCTGATGACTTTATAGTTTCATTTACATCCGTACATCCGCCCGTCTTATTCTAACGGCCAACGGATGTGATTATTAGATTACGCCCAGGTCGAACTTTTGGAATGCGCGTCCACCGCCGTAGAGGACAAATAGGTCGCACACGCGCAAGAAATAAGGAGGAGTTTTCCCGGTATATCATGAAATGGAAAAATACTAAGAACGATTAAGCATCGCTAAGGAAAAAATAATGTTCTAAAGTTATAAGCGTGGCACGACGTCACAGTATCATGCGAAAATTTGAAATAATCTAGTTTTATCAATGATTTTTATACAAAGAAAAAATATGTTCTAATGAAATTTTCATGATTATTGAATATTTACTAAACAATGAAAAAACATCACGAAAACTGGTATATCAACGTGGCATAAACATCAGGTATATATTTTCTGTTTTTAATTTATTAACAATTATCGCACAAGTTTTTTTTTTGAGTCTATAATTGATGTCACGTCCTAGTGGCGATTTTATATGGCAAGGCGTGTTATCCAATGTTAATCATTATATAACCAGTATTCAATGGTTGCGATTTATCTTCCTGTCATATTATACGAAAAATTTAAAATTTTTGTTACTTACATATTTTTACTTACACAAATTACATATGCGTATAGTTACATTGTATACTGTAGCTTTCTATATTTTTCTACGTAATATGTCAATTAGGAAAACATTACTAATCTCGTGTTTAACAATACGGTTATTTTCCTTATAATAATTCACCTTACATTATATACACTGTGAATTCTATTCGTATTAAGCGCTCTTATGAACGACCATCGATGGTTACCATTTTGACAACATATGGTATTGATAAAAACATGTGTCGATTGTCGTTCATAGGGAAACCTGCATTACCTAAAACCGAAGTCGGTAAGCGGGTCTTTTGATAAGTGAAAGTCGGTAATACCGACTTTGTGCTCCTACATTACCGACGTTTGTTAATTAACATTTGGTTAATATAACAATTACTATTAGCATTTATTATTAATTAAATGATTGCAGGAAATAACATTTAGGTAACTTTACCTTTATTTGAGAATAACTTTGACAATTATTAGCAATTAATAAAACAAATAATTTTTATTATTGATAACATTTATATAAAATGATGGTGTTATCTTGCACGTAAGTTCCTACACTTGTGATAAAGGCACGCGTGCAGTGAAAGCTCAAGTATAGGACGCACGTGCAGTTTCAAGAATTTCTGCTTGATAGTAACCGATATTTTTCCGAGGCAAATTCCATTCCCAGCTGACACAGCAGTTTAGCGCTTGATAGTAACTAATATTTATTCGCTCGTGCAGGACTGAGGGGTCAGCACAATCCTTTCTCACGAGGTGGAAAGGGTCGGTAGTTGAAAGGCGCCTGGCGCGAGTGGGGTTACCACCCACTCGGCCGTGCTGGACTCGTCGTGGGGAGCCAGGGGACTCCTCGCCGGCAGTCTACCGGCAACCTCGAAACTCTTAATTACCTCTGCTTAAATATTTTATACTTATACATTTTATGCTTGAGAGTCTCTCTTCCAATACAACGGACTTCTTGTTTAACCCTTTCGCTACTACGGGCGACTATAGTCGCTCTCCATGTGATGCCGCTGAGATACTACGGGCGACTATAGTCGCTCCCGCTAAAGATGTCGCGTAATTGTATATATGATAAGCGCCTGCGGTAGCTATGCACAGAGACTTTTGTTCTGCATTATTTATTATTTACTCTGTTTTGAATCAAGTTTTTTCGTCGAAAGCACCAGCCAAGAACGCAGGTTACAATGCGACCGCTGCAATCAGTTGCGTAAACCGTGCACTGTTTCGGTATAGCGCGCAGTACTGAGGGAGTACCGCGGCGGAGATCCGCTCCGTAGCGAAAGGGTTAAGACAATTCTTTTTCAAGATGGTCTTCTTTATACGTTAACAAAAGAGCAGTCTTTTTCAGGATACTCTTCTTTGTTGTTACAGCTTGGTTAACTTGGAAGACAGACTTTTCCATCATTTATTATAAGTTATTTTGCTTGATTACACAAATTTTATATAAGAGTTCGTACACGTTGCGCATTTATAACCGCTTATTACAATTTGCGTACAGTAAACGCACTTTAACACGCTACGTTTATAATTCGTGTTACATTTGTAATATTCCGTGTGACAGTTACCACAAGTGATTGAAATTGTGTAACCACTTGTGCAACTTTTATTTACTTGTAAACTTGAAGAATATACTTTAGTTTTACCTGTTAATCAAGTGACATTTATTTAATAACTAAAAACCCATATTACACCGAAATCCTGCGACTATCCAATCGACGCAATAGATTCAAAGGCAATTGGGTCCGTGGATCATCGGGATTTAGTACAATTCACACCAAGACGAAATCTTTCCAGAGGTCATATTCCTAAATTTCAAGAGTAAGTACACCTCATTCATCTTAAACTGGCAAGTTATTGGCTCTTCTAGCTCAGATCCCTGGTAGAGTACCGGCTTAACGGACTGACCAAAAATAGGGCAACGTAGTTCTAAGCCGCGTAGAGTTTCTAAAATTAAAGGAAATTGACCGGGATAAGGAACGAATTTGTTTTTTTTTTGTGGGGTTACTCGTTCAACTGCGGGAACGTCACAAATAATACTACGATAAATTGTATCATTTGCCATTTGACGCTATCTCTTTCATGGAAAATTTATACTAAATAATGCACATTTTTTTAAGGGTTAATAACTATGTAAATCGATAGAAAAAAGGACAATATTTGGAGTTTTATTTTTTTTCACTGAATCGTGTCAATATAAAATGGTTTAAATATTTTTATTGAGTATATCAAAAAGTAAATAGCAAAATTTTGTTTACAAAAAAATTAAAAATCGATGCTTTGGCAGCAGTTTTAAGAAAGCAGTAAATATAATAATGTAATCGGCGGCAAGCAGCATAGAGCTTTCAATTTTTAATTTAAACAAAGCAATAATAAAAAGAATTTTTTTTTTCACTAATATTTAAAGATTTTTCAAAATATTTACTTTTGACAAGATAGCCTTAACAAATTCGCAAATAAAACCAGCTGAAACTTAAAAGAAAATTATTTTATAAAAATAATCCTATGTATTTCATTCCAAAATTTAGTTTCTAAAATGCTATTTAAATTTGAGAATTATTATTTTAATCATACTGTTTGCCAATTTGAAAAATATAATTTTGAGATAAATGCGTTTGAAGTTTCGATTAGTGATATGTGTGTAAAGAAAATACATCAGATTTATATCTTTGATTGTGGATCTTTTTCCAGCGCAGAGCGCTGGCAAAGTAAGAAACTAATTGTTGTGTTTTCTTGACGGTTAAATACCTATGTGACAGAACAGGTTGTTGAGTGAAACTAGAAAATAGAAATTAGGAATTAGAAATTAGAAATTCTGAAGAAAATAAAACAATAAATAATAAACTTTAATTGTCGTTTTTTTGTTTACAGATAAGAGTTTTGTGTAACAGCGTAATGTAATTATAAATTTTAATACAATAAGAAAACTTTGTTTACAAAGCAACACAACGAGTTTATTTTGTTTCGTTAACCTTCACTATTCTGGTTAAGAAATAACTTACACGTATATGTGAGAGACGATTGGTAATAAATCTATGTAAGATTTTTTTAAAGTAGTAATTAGATTTATTTATTTAAGAACGTTTAACACAAGAACTATTATACGATTTGAGAATATAAAGAGATAGAACAGTAAGCTCTATAATCTAAATTCACAATCTATCGCTACGAGATATTAGGTATTACTCTTTACGCCGTAATCCGAAAACAACCGTCATAATTAGCGAAGGACACGCCGTACTCGACTCTTGGTCGCTTATCGTCGTCTTTTGTGTCCCTTCGTCGTCTTCCATTGTCTTTCGTCTTCCTTGTTTTCTTTCACTCCCAACACTCGTCGTATAAACAATGAACTCAATGGGGCTGTCTTCACAGGCTATTTCCGACGCCTTTATATGCTTAACATTCCTTCCATCGTCTCTCGTCATTTTCTAGCATTCCTTCTAGAAACTTCCCGATGATTCCTGATCATGAATAAAGACTCTTCCTGCTCTTTTGGATCGGGAACTTTCGAAAGACTTTCATGAGGCCACACAAAGGCGACAATCTAGACGGTGTTACCAAATAAACACTTTAATCTAACGAAACGGTTTCTTTCTCTTTCGTCGACCGATACATTCTTCCACCCAACTATACTCATACAATCGCACATATGACAAAAAATGAATAACATTTACTTGGTAATACATACAAGGAAATTGTCCATTAATAATTCTATAGAAACTTCGACACGCACACTTCTCGAATATTCTCCAACCCCACATCTATATAAACAAATCTTGAAAATGATCAATTTTTGAGTATTCTGCTAATGACATTTGATTTTATATTTATGAAATTATAAAGGATGCATGGGAAAAGTCTAAAAAGAAAAATGTTTGAATGATTATAGGAATTGAAGAAAGAGAACAGATTCAAAAAGAGAATACACGAAATATTAAATGAAATTTTACGTATTTGATTACGTGTGATAAGATAAGGTGTTTAGGAATAAATTGTATTGTAATATGTTAAGTATTATTGAAATGTATGACTCTGAAAGAAAGATAATATGTATATTGACACGTGAACTGTAAAGATCGAGTTGCTGATGAAGCCCCAAGTAAGGGACGAAACGTACAACTGGTTCAAAATAAATCGTTCATAAGATTTAACAACCGTCCAAAATTCCCTTTGAGACTTATATTAATAATATATTCTCACCCGTGTCTCATATAAATAACTCATATAAATAATATGATTAATTAAATTAAATGAAAAGTTCGATATAATTCAAGGCATGCGAATATTTTGAAAGGTATGAGAAAGAGATATGCAAAATAGAAAAGTATCATATAAATATAGATAGGAGATTGGAGAAAAGCTAACGAAGAGAATAATGCTTTGATTCTCTTAAACGCGACCTATCACCGGGGGATGGCAGCATCTACCAGTGAAACTAATTAGGATGAAAATCGAGCATTGTTCGCGCATGCGGTTTAACAGCTCGCGTTTCTTCTTTTTCCTTCCCGGTGATTTTAACATTTTCAATTCATCTCAAAAGGCGATATGGTGAACACGTGTTTCAAGAACCAATTTTTCGCTTGGCTTTTCTCAACGGCTTTCGCTATCTTGAATTTCCGCGTATAGTTAATTCATTTGAACCCGGTCTACGCATTAGTTGCCTACAGTAAGCAGCAGAAATTGCAAGTGCAGTTGGTGTTCAGCTACACAGGTCAATTCGTGGTCAGGTAAGCGATTATTATGTGTCCTATTCACGTTCGTTAAGAACGAATAAAGTCCTTTCATAGAAAACGAAAGGATTTGGGCCTTCTCACCTAAACTTTTGCGTTCTTATTGGTTTTTTTCAGAAATAAATTTATGACTTATTTCCGTTCATCCTGTTTCTTTTTTTGTACTTATAACATCTCTCATCATTCAAATTTGCCAACATTTTGTTCTTAGAGCTGGACCAGGTAGAGAAGTTTACGAGTGATTGTGAAAACCAGTAAAAATAATTTCTACGGATTTGTAAAATCTCATTACGAACATCTCAGCGGTCTTTTCCATCCTTTGTTCTCTTTTTGCGTCGCAGTTACCGTCGTCCTTCCCCGCGAGATGAAGTTCGACCACTACGCGTACTTTGTTGTTGATATTTCGACGTGTTTCTTCAAGTTGTTCGCGCGTTCGGGAAGAGTAGGGATGTAGTGTCTAGTTAGTGGTGCTCAAGTACCTAGTGATATTCAGTTTGTGCGCGAGATGTGTCGCGTTACACTAACGAGTCGTTCCAACTGTTCGCATTTCGCGCATTTGTCTTCTTCGGAACTTTTCGGGATTTTTCGAGTCATGTCGATTTCTTCAGCCGAACAACCCACACCACATCATCAGGAATCTATACTTATTGGTGCTTTCAAAGGAAGGGATGAAGTCACCGCGTGATTGTCAAGCGAACTGACGATCTAGTTCACCACGCTGCTGAATCAAGTAAGCTTCATCAATTTCAGGTTTGTGTTTTTTATCACGGACGAGCGGTTCATCACGATATTGAGGTAGTCAATTTTGGTGTCATTAAATTTTGTCTTAGTATAATTGTTTTTATTCTAATTAATGGTTTTTTTTCAGTTAAAATTTTTATTTTTCAACGAGAAATACACGCAGAGAATAATCTTTATCTTACAAATATTAATGCAAAAGTGGTCTTAAAAGAAAAATCTAATTACGTTTTGATTAAACGTTCCATGAATAACTGTATCCTCGATAAAGCTTTATCTGTCAGGGAAATATTATTTAATAACATGATAAATACTGGAGTTAATGCATTTGCTACAACCAAAATCGATCTAGATTTGTCCATTAATTTATTCCTATTTTGGAATAATTAAAAAAAAAAATCATAAAAAATGTTTATACAGGTTTCACTTAGATCAAATTTTAAATAATGAAAGTATTGGTGGATGTAATGACAGAGCAACACAATCAAGGCATAAAATTGATGACATTGAAATAAGCGTTACAAAAATGAATATTTTTTAAAAACATATTTTTAAAAGATTAGTTTCATTGAAACTATTTGGTTCCTATAAAAATGTAAGAAATATTATCAGGTTGATCTATGGAATTCTTAATAGTACCAGATTTCAGTCGATATATTTAAAAAAATACATTAGTAGAATAAATGTAAGATTTTTTCGTTCTTGTAACTATGTTTAGTGTTGTATCCATATACAAATATTTAGACTATATATTTTATGTTTTAGATTGTCCAAATTAAGTGGTTAGAATTTATTAAAAAAAGGTCGGTCAAATGACTCCTTATCAATAAACCAATTGTCTAGTTCATTACCAAATATTTTTATTAAATTATTAATATACTTTCAAGAGAGTCCTATCTCTAAAAATAGAATCCATAAAAATATTCTGATTGGTGCATTTGAGACCAATTGGATTTCTCGGAAATTGCGAGTTCTAACTTCTCTCTTTAAAAACTCTGGCATAAAGCCAATAGTGAAAAAAGGTATACATAGGTTTGGTTATTTTTTTTCTACGATTTCTCTATTTTGTATATTTACATACTATTTTGATTCACAGTTATAATGTGGAAGGAAAAACACATATGATAATGATATGGAAATTCTTGAATCAGCTCTGTGTTAAGAAATATGGAATTGTAGCAATGGCAGAATTTCATAATAAATTTAAAGCTCTAATATAGAAATAGCTCTGATTATAAGTTTAAAAAAAACTGCCTAGTATCTTGTGACATAGATGATGCTTTTGGTTGAATAAAATTAGGTAAAATTACAATTATATAGCTATTACATATATGATAGAATAATTACGAGCATTATTAATAACGAACAGTAGCAGGCAAGCAGTAACAAAATTGTTATAGATTTATTTATTTATAAATTTGACAGAGCAACACATTTTTTAATTTTTTAATACTTTTAAAAAATGATTTATAAATTTGTTATAAATTTATTTATTATTAAATTTGTTAGCCGCTTATAAAAACACAATTCTGACATTGTAATTTATTAGTGCCTAATTTTATTTGCCGTTATTCATAATGCCCATATGAATGAGTACATTTTATTCCTACACGTATAATGATTGTCTATTTAATTTTTAATCAACTTTTCACATAAATTATATAATATATTAATTATATTATGCATAAATCTTCCCCTAACAAACTGTTTCTTAAGTAGGTAGCGTGCGTGCTTCTTAAAAATTCAACTGGAGATATAAAATATGAAGAATATTTTGCTACATTACCAAAAGCACTATCAATTGGAATAATTTTTTTCCTTCCAAATACAAAATGGTTAATAATAATTCTACTTGTATGATGAAGGAGCAATTGTTAGATGATATTAAGCAGTGAATATTTGACCAGAAAGTATGTACTAACAAATTTATCTACATTTATATGTATATAATACTATAACTAATAATAATTAATTTTTTATAGGAAACAACAAATGAGAAAGAATATTTTGTAGGTAAAATTATTCTGCAGAGTACAATTTTTTTCAGTGTATTTTCTGATATATATCATCAGAATTTATCTGCATTTATGAATTCTGGTTTTATTGCTTGATTGATTCAATATTCAGTTGGTTAAATTCGCACTGTTTATGTACTACTGTAAGTATTAATTCTAAATTTCCATATGCAAAGTTTAATGATGGTTTTATTTTGAGTCATGTTCGGCTTGACCTACTCTAAAGCTGACATTTGGTATTTCACCCTTTAGGTCCCCGTTGTAATTCGAAACGCTACCACAACAGAGACTATGCCACGATGTCATGGTGTTGATTATTTTCGGGATTTCTAAGATGCTTGCTTCCCTTGTTCCCGACATTGCGAACATCAACGTGTACATTCATCGAGTACGTTTCTGATACGTTTCTCATCTAGCTTATTGATGCTGAAATGATTGAAATATGAGGAAAGAGATGTTTGGAATTGGCACGCAAGGAGAGATTATTTATGGATTAAGGAATACGTTTAGATCATTTACACCATATCATACCTTGAAGCTTTAGCAGGGGACTTGCAAGGACTGCCGATAAAATCGATTAAGTATAGTAAAATATATTTAGATGCTTTCGTCATAAATTTTAATAACGGGTCACGTCGGTAATGATCTGGTGTATCATAAACCGTTCGAATGCTTAAGCAGGTGATAGCACGATCCTCGACTCCGTGGTATTCGCGTTTTTAGTGTTGATTAAATCAGAACTATGTACTTTATTTTTAGAAAACACTTTATTAAAATTATAAAATACTATTGCGTTATTGATACACGATATGAAGGTGAAAGAATAGAATGAGTTGTGAATAGAGTAAGTTGCGATCTGCGTTCAGATACTGTTGCTTCGGATTGACGAACATCAGCGTCAGTCTAGGCCTTGTTATCTTATCATTAGTACAATAAAATTCGAGTCAAAAGGGACCTGTATCGGTCATTTAGGTGGCGGTACTGCTTGTTGGTGTGCAGTGTAGTATCTATATCTAAATTCATATTTTCTTTCCGCGTATTTGTGTTTAACACATGAATAAAGTTCGTTTATCTAATTTCTAAGTAACTACATAAATAGGAAATGATTCTCAGAATGGTTTTTTTTAATGCTTCCAATGATATGAAGCTGACCTAAAGCACTTTCGGTGCATTAATCATGCATTTTGTATTCTACTATTGTCTTTACATGTTTCTCAATTACGGCAATTGGATCATCGTAATCGAATATGTTTCATGCTACTTGATAATTGCTATCGAGGTGTATGTATGTAGGATATGGTTTTTTGGGGAAGAGGTATTGATTAACTTACACCCAAAGTCAATTCTACTTAAAATAATATATTCAATATTGGATAAATAGGATAGCCTTATAATTATGCTTCACAACGGTCTTTAAGTCACGAGATACACTCCCTCTATCAACCGATTGTCTAACTAATAACCGACACACTTATTCTGTTTAAACAACTCCCGTAATAATAATAACAATAATGATAACAACGATGCTAATCTTAATGCTCCTCAGCAACCGATTCCCCCCAATATATACAATAGTCCCCACCATGTCTCTACTTGCTTTCTCGCGTCTTCTAGAACATTCGATTATTTCCTATTCTTACATGTATATGGTCTGTAGTGATTGGAGTGGATAATCGTGATGTAATCCTAGCATTTCTTTTCCCCTTTCCTTTGGTCTACGCGCCGACGCTCCGTGTTGTGGGCGGCCTTTCAAGTTGTCAAGTTGCAGGCAGGGGAATATGTGTGTAGTGTGCGTTCGGGTCCGTGAGCCGTTCATTTCTTGTCCAATGGCAACTCAAGTGAGTGACGCCGGATGCGTGTTCTCCGTAATAGGTGGAGTCGTATAGGTGGGGGGAGGAGCCCTTGGGGTTTCACTAATTTCCTCAAGTTGATGTTCCATTTTGTTTTTTGATTGGTTGTTGAAAATTGGCTGGATCATTCTTTAAAACTAGAAAAATTGAATTTTTATATATGAATACATATTGAATATTATATATGACCTTCTTTATCCGATCCCCAAGATTTGGTTGGTACCAAAGACCCAACTTAAAATATTGAGAATGATTACTCCTTCTACTTAGGACAATTCCACTAGTTTACCATCTATCTCTAATGGAATTTGATTGTGCAAGTCTTTACATGGCTTACGACTAACCATTTTACGTAAGCCCATTTTTACGTATACACTCTTATTCCTAATCCTCCTATTGAACTTATTAGGATTCTCTTCTCTCGCATTGTGTGTGAAAATCCAAGTATAGATTTTACTTACTTGATACTTGAGTTTTGACCTACTGCAGCACAAGCTACAATTTAGGACTTGTCATCCTTTTCTTCCGGATGGAAAATCACCGTCCATCTGTTCAAGCATTACAATAATCATCTTATATAAAAAGACTTAAGGTAATGCTTCTATCATCATTGCGTTTTAGTAATTAAAGATATTTAAAAAACATCTGTAATAAAACAAATATACAACAAAATTAGTAAATAAAAAAATTTTGATAAAAAAATGTCCTTGTAGGGGATAATTAACGAAAAAAAATTAAAAAAAAAAAAAAATTGAAACAAAAAAATCAGTATTTCAGGTGCTGATACGTCTATTGCGTCAAGTGTTAGTCGGATCCAACCGTGTTCAGACAGGAATTCTGTCGATAAAATAACATTGCACTCCCCCTCGTTGCCCACTTTCTTGAGGATTCTTGTTTTTGGTGTTAGAAAGTATGTGTTATTTGTTTCTGTTTCTGGCAGTTTGTTACAACATCTCCCAGAGTGTCGGAATCGTACTTCGACTGGTGTACATTTAACTATGTGGATTACTTCTCCCGCCTGCATAGCGGTATATTCTGACCCTTTCATTATGGCATATGCAAACTGATCCGGATCCCGGAGAGCATCTGCGAATGCGCTCTGTAGTATCTATCGTTCGAGCTCGCACTTTTGGCTTATTACATTATTATAAGGTTCCGTTATTTGTGACCTTAAATGTTTTTAACGAAAACGAATTTGTAGTTTACGTAGATGAATATGTCAAGATTTTCTATGGATATAGGTTGGCGCAGGTTAAGTGATCCGACTTGTGGTGTTTCCATGATAAAAAATTAAGGGTATTCCGTACGGTAGATAGAAAAACTGCATAATTTAGTCTCCGTAGTTCTGCCTAGAGCGAACGTGGTTTCCTTAGCGGAGAGAGAATAGACTTTGGGTGCTAGGGGATCACCCATGTCTATTGTTCGTTCGGCGGGGCCTTCGTGCAATACATCATAACTCGAGGAATCGCACAGCCGGTAAGGAGCTATTATATTCCAGAAGGTATAACCATTTTCCACCATGCAGTGTCCGTCGTTGACTTGACATACGATCCCGAAGCGTAGCGTGACTTTTCCCGATTAAATATTTACGGGGATATATCTTGATTTTAGCGTCATCACTAAAATCGCGAGCAACGACGACGCCCGTCCATGATACGAACTGATCAGAGTATTGCGATTCGGAGCAAGACCCGTCAACTTCCACTTTTCCGGATAGCATTATCGAGCGAATAGTGGTGGCATTTATTTTGAGGGCGAGTATATTTATCCCGTTGGTAAAAGTACAAGTTCCTGTACGATGCATTGTTTTGCAATGTTGTACCGTTAGTCTAAATAGGTATTCGGCGAATCCGTTGTTGACGATGGATATATGGCATACTGTGCATTCCACAGTAATATACGGTTCGGGTTATCATCACCTTACATTGGATGTTGAGGTGTCGTATTTCCGTATCACAGTCGCCCACGTCGCGGAGAGATATCGTCGTGACGTTCAATGGGCCGCCACCGCAATCGAATCCGATATATCTTTCCACGGTAGTTACGACAGCGAGAGTCAGAATGACGTAACGCGCTATTCCTAATAAATCGTGTGCGGTTACCAAAATGTTTGAACTTGAGGAGTATCTTCTGTAGGTGCACATAATTATTAACTAATCTGAAGATTAAGCCTGATTCGAGCGCAAACTACATTCTATGTCGCAGAAAAGATTCGTCGGGTTTCAGTTTTAACCAGTAATATCGAGAGTTATATAATTTGGAAGAAGAAATTTGTACCGTTTGAAAATGGAAACCAGGACGATTCCTTATCTGTAAGAGTCTATTCTCATCCGAAAACCAACTCTTTTTAGCCATTCTTTTTGTAATCGAAGTGTATTATCTTCAGATCCAGATCGCAATAAAAGAACGTTAATAATGTAAAATTTCTATTTTATTTGATGAGAAAGAAGAAAAAATTTTTTATTGCCGAGGAAAGTGATTTTTATTTCATATTAATTTGATTTTCTCCCAGGAACAGGCCTTGGATAGGTTTATCTATTTCTGCTAGGTTTGCCTGATGGTAACTCATAATATCCTCCGCTCGGATTTCTGTAAAGTTTGTGGGGACGACGGAGCGTTATATTCTCCTTTTGCTAATTTTTGCTAGTAGTCGGATTCTAAGTTTCGGAAGCGGCGTATCTATTCCTAGTATTTATCTTTTCACTCCCCCTGTTTGTCGTTGCGGTTCCATGTTCTTTTTAAACTGTGACTCAGACGTTCGTGCCAATAATCTAAAATTATATTAACCATTGCTTTCTAATCTTGAACTTTGTATTTTTTCAAACGATCTAAGTGCACGTTTGCCATTTTTTTCTTTCCTACATCTATTATGGCGTTATTGTTCTCTAGTATCTTTAATAATTTGAAGGGGTTATACTTGTTACCAAATTTCCTTTGTTTTACTGCCAGTAAGAAGACCACCTCCGACTTTTAAATCTTGCTCCACTACCTTTCTGTCGTAATAAACTTTACTCTTGATTTTAGCTTTTTTTAAGTTCTGTCGTGAAGAGACTGTAATCGATTTACTTTATCGAATTGATCGTTTAAATATTGGTTGTACGTGAGATCCACGTCTTCCTATAGAGGAGGGGAAGATGAATCGTTATTCTCGGGGTCCTGTTCTGCGACAATGTCGAGTAATTCATTGATGAGGATATCATTCTTATTTACGTATATTTCCTCTGGTGAAGCTTTGACTGTGCTGATGGAACAGTTGGAGCACAGTTGTCCTGCACAGTATTTGCACATTTGAGTGCAAGGCAGCCCCGTCTTTTGGCAAGTGCACCGTGATGTCTTGCAGTCTTGCGTGCACGCACATTGCACCTAAACATAGACATGTAGGGAACATTTAAGGAAAGTGATTAAGAATTTCCGTGCGCAGAGAATGTATATGATTTTTCATGTAGATGCTCTTGTTAAATTAATGAGGAAAAATATCTTATAATATGGGTGGTAAAAGTTTAATAAATCTATATATTATATCTATTGCAAGTTCTTCCGTGCCACGTGCTATTACTTTTACTTTAACTATGTAATTCTTTTAACAGAGAGCCCTATACAGCTAATCGCTGTCCCTTATATACTAATCTTACATGGACTAGTGTGGGGAGACTTACATGTGTGCGTATCTTTCACGAACAGTAGCACACCAACACATGCTCTTGCGCTACAGCACATACATTTACCCTTGCAATAGACAATGTACAAATCTCAACAGCTTTTTTGTGGAGCGTGTCTCACGCTTCGGCAGGGCCGTTCACGTCCCGACTCTCGCCCTACTCACTTGTTGCGTAGGATACGCAACATTTATCAAGAGTTTCGCCTTCGTTCGTTATGAATATTACCAAATTATCCTTCCTGTTTTTTAAGGAGTCCCTGGAATCAATTAGTTTAAAAAGTGAACTGTATGAGCTGCAGGACGGAAAACAGCACATGGGTCAGGTTCATCTGGGTCGATGGAGCTAGAGGAGGATGGGAATGGTTCGGGGGAGGAGTGGAGAATTTCGGAGGACTCGTACGTCTCAGGCCCTTCGACCGTTGCCTTTTCCTTATTAGTACATTTTTATAAGTGAGGGGATAATAGGCGTTGTTTCTTTTCGGGGCGGGAGGACGATGGAGGGTCGCATTATTTTACTATTTCTGTGTTAAGTATGGTTAGTGTCATAAAGCGAGGGTGGGGAGATCGGCTTGATGGGGGTGATACCTTTCCTGATATGTCCCAAGTTACTATGGGTTTTATGGAAACCATTGGATTTCTAGAGAGTGCATCCGCGTTGAGATCTTATGTTTTAGAGACTTTATTAGTTTATCTGTCTCTTTTGTATATGGATGAGTTTCTGCTTGGAGAGCGTACATACATTGTAAATTGTTTATGATGTGTCGTTTATGTTTACATTTTAGTAAGAATATTAGTCGATTTTTATGTGTTGCCAATTTAATTAAGGCGTTAAGTCAGTTTTTTGTATGTCTCATGGTTATTGGGTCATAATTTGATACCAAATAATCAAAATATGTGGAATGTCTCTCCGCGTAACCCGTTTAAGACTGCATTTATGGTTCTTAGGAAAGTGACTGGAGCATTTTTTTAACCGAACGGCATTCTTTCAAATTGATAGTATCCGTTGGAGGTATAGAAGACTGTGTTGTGTGCGTCGTCCGGATGCATTTCGATTTGATCGAATCCGGACGCAAGATTCAGCGTGGTAAAAAAATATTTCGCGTTCCCTAGTTGGTCTAAGATTTCCAATAGGTTGAGTATGGGGTATTTGTCGGTGATTGTCTTTACATTTAGTCCCATATAATCTATTACTACCATATAATCTATTACTACCCGCCAGCGTTTATTTCTCTGAGAGTCCGGTCTTTTAGAAATGACCCATACAAGGCTATTATATGGCGAAAATGAATCTTCTATTATACCGTTGTCAAACATTTCTATAATTTGTTTGTTTACGTCTTCTATATGTACAGTGGGATAGCGGTATTGTTTTATGCATATAGGTTGGTCGTCGGTAGTTAGTATTCGGTGTTTGATCACGTTTATCGCTCCAAGGGTATCACCGGGTTAATGGAAGTTTTGTGAATATTTATTCGCAATTAATTTTACGTGGGATTTCTCTTCCTCTCCCAAATTATCTAGCCTAAGGAGTGATAAAAGTGTTTCTTCCCTGCTCCGATTCAGGTCCTTACATAGCATCACGGTACATTCCGGATTATTATCCCGCAAATTTGGATGTTCCTCGGTTTGATGATTTTAATGATCAGTCCACAAAATTCCGTGTAGTTCAGCTCATCTTCCAAACTGTTAAATAATTGGAGGTCCAGGGTGAAAAAATATAATAGTATGTAATCATTATATATATATATAAGACAATTCCTTTGTCTTTGTAATGAAGGTAACTACGGTTGAATAATAAGTACAACGGTTGATGCTAGTTTAAAACTGATTCAGCGTTCCTTTATTATGATTAAGATAAATATAACTTATATAAATATAAATAGTTTATAACAAGAATATCTCTACGAGTTTACTTCTCGTCTCACGTAGTTACGACTCTCAAGTGCCACGGCCCAGGCGACTTGAGCTTGGTTTGAGTATCAAGCAGCACCCCCTAGCGAGTCGCCTTACAGTTTGGATTTATCCCCAAACTTACATCCCCCCCCCAGACCTATGTCAGGAGACTGGGAATAGAGAATCATCTTACTTGCATGGTAGATGTTTGACTCTGGTATTTTAAATCCCGAGTCCACAACATATATCAGATCGGAGATTTTCTGCTTTATTCTAAAAGGACCCACCCTGACTGGATCCAGTTTCTTCCGATTTAAACGATTTCCGTTCTGAATATAAACTAGGTCACCTACTCTGTATGTAATTTCACGTTTATGTTTATCATAATAAACTTTATTTTGATTATGAATTTTTTCCGCATTGAAAAATGCTATTTTTCTGTTTTCTTCTAGATTTTCTAAATTATTTTCGTTAAGTTCTGAGGGAAAGAAAGATTTGTCAATTCCGTTTAATAGATAATTTGTTGTAAACTTTGTTGTGGTGTGTATTGTATTATTGTAGTTTTCTACACACTGTTCCGCTATGACTGACCACGGCCTGTCTTTATTTTCAAAAATTTTACACCTCATTGAATTTACCAATGTTTGATTTGTCCGTTCGTTTTGCCCGTTTGAGAAAGGGCAGTCTACCGCAGTGAAAATGTTAGTTATGTTTTCAGCTTTTAGAAAATTCCTAAACTCTCTTGAATTTGTTCCAGCGTACTGATCCGTTCGAAGTAACTTTATTTTCCCCTTTTTCTGAACTTTCTTTATCAGGTTAATAAAATCTTTTGCCGTTTGCGTTTTTGAGGTCACTACAAAGGCGTACTTCGTGAAATGGTCTACGACTGAATGTAAATATTTTTTTGGTGACCTGTTACCGCTGAACCCTCCTATTGTATCCACGGAAATTATTTGATAAAGGTCCAGACGCTGGACCCAATTGTGAGAGGGGTTGAGTAAAATTACCGAATCTCGATTTGTTTCTTATGCATGTGTCACATGTTCGACAAATAATTTTTATATGCTTATGCATGTTTTTAAAATAGTATTTTTGAGTTAAAGTCAGATTTAACTGCTTTACTCCAATATGACTTTTATTGTGAACATTTTTTATCATTTGAATGCCCAAATTTTCCGAAACCCATATCTTTTCTTCGTTATTTAGAATTTTATAACAAATGTTATTTTTTGTTACTAATTTATCCTCTTTTTTTATATTTAATTGTTTTTGATCTTTCAACAATTCCTCCATTGATACGAAGTTTGCTATTTCTATAACTGTTTCACTGCTCATGCTTTCATCTAACACTGGGTTTCTAGAAAAGCTATCTGTTTCTGCATTATTTTTTCCCGGATTATACTTTACTTCGAAATAAAAATTTGAGATGTAGTGTAATAACTCTAAAAGTTCAGGATCTTTACTCTTTTTTACATTAAAATTTTCCAGTGTTTTGTGGTCTGTAAAAATCGTGAATTTGTTTCCTATAAGCTTGTATTGCCAATATAAGATACACTCTTTTATTGTCAGAATTTCCAAGAAAATAGCGCGTTTATATTCTTATGATTTTGTTAATTTTTTTGAAAAGTAGAAGACTGGTTTTATAGAGTTGTCTTTTTGAGGTTGTTTTAAAATTGCTGCTACTCCTTTTTTTGATGCATCTGTAAAAATGTAAATAGGAAGTTTCGGGTCGAAAATTTTTAATATTGGTTCCGAGCTGAGATAGTTTTTTATCTTCCCTAGACTGTCTTCACATTC
Source organism: Polistes exclamans (assembly GCA_023678865.1). Lineage (NCBI taxonomy): Eukaryota > Metazoa > Arthropoda > Insecta > Hymenoptera > Vespidae > Polistes > Polistes exclamans. The sequence continues at coordinate 72,508 of JACGWG010000066.1, forward strand.
TTGTGTCCATTCAAATTTTACATTTTTCCTGAGTAATTTATGCAGTGGTTCTAACTCTATTGAAGCTTGTGGTATATATTTTAAGTAAAAATTTATCTTCCTCAAAAATTGTCTAACATTTTTCTGATTTCGCGGTGTAGGAAAGTCTTTGATTGCTATTAAGTTGTCATTTACGGGTTTTATCTCATTTTCTTTGATTTCGTGTCCTAAATAGATAATTGATTTTTTTGCGAAAGCGCATTTTTTCTTGCTTAACTTTAAACCCGCTTTTCCAATGGCGATAAGAACTTCGTTAATATGACGTACATGATCTGAATAATTTTCTGAGAAAATCAGAATATCATCAATATAATTCATCGCGAAAGATTCGAGATTATTCTTCGCTAAAACGTCACTCAGAATTCTCTGAAAAATCGCTGGAGCCGACTTTAAGCCAAAAGGCAAGCATTTCCATTGCCAATGCCCGTTTTGGGTAATAAACGCGGTCTTATATCTATCTTTTTCCCTAATCGAGATTGATCAGAAGGCCGAGTTTATATCCAGTTTTGAAAACAATTTGCAATCTCGTACTCGCATTAACAGATTATCAATCATTGGGAATGGATGGCATTCTGGTATGACAATTTTATTTAGTTCACTATAGTCTACGCACAAACGTGACTTTCTCCCTTTTTCCTTCTTTAAAACAAGAGTTACCGGAGATGCGAAAGGACTAGTAGAGCGTTCAATTAAACCTACTCTCAATAACGATTTTATTTGTGATTTTATTTCTTCGTTATCTGCTATAGAGCATTTGTACGGCGTGCGCGCAATATATTTATTTACAGAAAGCTTTAGTGATGCCTCATAACCGTTTATTTTTCCTACTTCAAATTTGTCTTCCGTGAACAACTCTTTGTGTTTATTTATCATCTTTTTCAACGAGCTTTCCCTGCTTATAATTATGTTTGTTGATATTGACTCTGTTTTCATATTCCCATTTAACCGATCTTTCTTTGTATTTTTTTGAAAAATTTTCAAATTTTCGTCCTAACAAAGTTTAAAATCTTTAATTGCATCTAGACCTAGCAAAATGTCATCCTGAAAAGAGTCACTTTTTACAATATAAAAACATATTGTCTTAGAAATACTCATGATTTTAGTTTCTAGCTTTATTGAGCCTAACGTATTCGTAGTGCCTGCGAATGTGTTAAGTTTATTTACCCCACTTATTTTTTTGCTTAATTTTAAATTTACAACTGTATCGTAATTTATAATTGATACATTTGCTCCCGAGTCATATACCGCAGTGACTGGATTATTCTCGATGCATATTTTTAATCTAATAAGTGGGATCGCACTCCGTTTTTTGACTCGTCCGAAAACGCTACGCTCTCTTCCATACTAGTATTATTTATTATTTTTATTTTGTCATTTCTCGTTTTTTCTTTATCTGAACGTTTTAGCCTACACACCTCTTCTGGATGATATCTGTTTGGAAAACCCTTTTTTATGCAGTAGAAGCAAGGTTTCCTATCTGATTTAATTTCCTCTGGAATTTTTGTTTTTCTTTTTTTTTCTACCTTCTAAGTGATTTATGCGTGACATTAGGTTATCAATTGTATTCAACTCCTTCCTAGGTATGTGCGGTAGTATTTTTTCTGGTAAGCCCAAAACGATTAGGTTTATTTGAGTATTTTCTAATATTTTCGGGTCTGTGCCTAAAAGTAGGTTTCTTTTTTTTAGCGCGTATTCTAACAGTGATCCATTTAAATATCGAAAATCGTATGCGTACTTTATTTCTGGCCACCCTATCACGGCAAAAGTATCTAGAAAGGAATTTTTCCAATGCTCCCATGGTCGTGTTATCTTATTAATCTTCAAAAAACTTTGGAACCAGTCAAGGGCCGGTCCCTCCAAAAAAAATCGCAACGTCTCAGCGTAATTCTCTTCTCTACAATTTATGCGAGTACACTCACTCACAAATAGATCTATAAATGTATCCGCGTTCTGATTTTTTCCAGAATATTTATCAAGAACCATGTTCTTTATTCGCGACGTGATATTTTCATACGGGAAGGTTTCAAGGTTATGGGGAGAAACGGAACTAGGATCAACATATGCCCGACACTCATCCAAATAAATACCGTCGTAACATACGTTACCCTCTTCATCCAAGTAACGACTTTTGAGATCATTTACAAGAGAAATCCACACTTTCCGGAACTTTCCCCGTGTTTTTAAACTCTTGCCTATGTTCTTCACGATACCGGTTTCGAAAAGGTCTCGATGTTTCTCTTTCGTTGAAAGGTATTCCGGGAATTCATAGGTTATGTCCTCTCCTTCCAATTCAATCGTACAAACTCTCAAAATGGTAGTTTTAGTGTCTAATGCCTCAGAGACAAAGCAGAATCTTGCTCGAACAACAGCCATTTTTTTTATTGTTGAATTATAAGACAATTCCTTTGTCTTTGTAATGAAGGTAACCTACGGTTGAATAATAATAGTCCAGGCAACAAAAGGAGAACTTCATTATTGTAAGTACCTTTTGAAAATTTGATATAATGGTAATTTGACGACGCTGAATCGAATGGTGCTAATTTTTTTGCAATTGGATCAGGAGATCTTTAAAAAAAGGGTAAAAAAGCCATATCTTAGAATCTATGCATTTAATCGAAAAAAGTTTCAAACAAAAGTTGTGTCGAATTAAAAAATACATAAAAAATGTTCTAAGGTGTATCTTCGTATTTGCAAAAATAAGCGAGAAAATGAAGGTGAAAGGTAATTGTGTAAGAGAGGGGGCAAGCTACGCCTCTTCGTTGGTCTTTACACGCGAGCGAGCTAGTGTGTGTTATCTTGGGGTCTCTCGGTCGTGAATACGAGTGCGAGAGAGAAAACAAATGGATAAGATTTCTTTAAGCGATAGCGATTCTTTTTGTTTGGCCCATCGATTGTTGAGTGTTCTGTATTATATAATATTTCTAATATTTTTTCAAGCTGTAGCAAGCATTTTTCGTCTTGGCCATCGAGTGTCGAGCGTTATGTATATCTATATATATCGTTATATATATATATATCGGCGTAAAAGCGCGGCATTTTTAAATCGAATCTTGATGCTTATGGCATGCCGTTTTTTTATTTATTGTCAAAAATAGTGAACCTTAATTAAAAGAAAAACAATAATTCATTTTAACAGAAATTATTATTATTTAGTCAACAAATTATGTATTTTAGGAAATATTAAATTAAAGATTTGCTGTCTCCCAAATATTTATTTGTGTATCAAATTGAATACATATTTCAAAAAGAAGAATTTTATATCTACACATAAAATAAATTCAAGATATACAGGAAAGGATATTCTAAAAACGTGGAATTTATTTTTTGTGTAGACATAAATTTAATTCATTTTTATTATGTTATAAGAAAACAGAAATGCATTTTTATTCAGCTTCACAATCACAAAAATTGTAAGGAAAAAATTGAATATTTGTGAAATGACGTGCTAGCGTAAGTAGTATCGTCTCTGCTTCTCACGCGGGTAGTTACCGTTCGATTCTTTGTGGGGGAATTATTTTTTTTTAAGTTTTTCTATCCTTAAGCTAAACAAATTCTTTTTACATTTCTAAATTTTTAATTATATACAGGAAATAAAATTCAAATATTACAAAAAATTTGTAATATTAGATTTACCATCTAGCGCAAATAAAGGGAGATTTATTACTTGAATTACAGTTAACATTTAATTTTTTTAATATAAAAATAGATTATTCTTCAATATAGTAACAAATAACAAATACATATATTCTAATCATTGTCGAGACATCTAAAAGAATTTATGGCAAGGGAACATTCAGATAAGATGCACAAATATAAACATACCTGAAAATGGGTTTTACAAAATTGAGGGAATATTTATTTTATTTATTTCTACAACTTTGAAAGGGGTGTTACGTATTGTGTAAATAGTAATAATGTGGGTATTTCTGAAATTATAAAGAAATGGAATGGTTTTATGTTTGTTATTGTACTTTCTTATCGTGATTTCTTTTTTAAATAAATATTAAGTAAATAAATTTTTTAATATATATTATACTCAATGATGGGACGAACATTTAACAAATATAACATGAGACGGAGTTTTTATGGAATA
>JACGWG010000066.1:136639-209000 GCA_023678865.1 Polistes exclamans
AGAATTAATATACCACACAAACATCCGCATGCACTCACACTAGTGCAGGCGCCAACATACACGAACCCGCAAAAAATGTTTACACAGGTAGTTTATAAGTTTTAAGGATTGTAAATAGTAATAATAATTAGAGTATGATTCCTTATTTTACAGAGAAAAAAATTTAGTCGATTTATATATTAACGAAAAAAAATTAAAAAAAGAAATTAAAAGAAAAAAATCAGTATTTCAGGTGCTGATACGTCTATTGCGTCAAGTGTTAGTCGGATCCAACCGTGTTCAGACAGGAATTCTGTCGATAAAATAACATTGCACTCCCCCTCGTTGCCCACTTTCTTGAGGATTCTTGTTTTTGATGTTAGAAAGTATGTGTTATTTTTGTCTGTTTCTGGCAGTTTGTTATAACATCTCCCAGAGTGTCGGAATCGTACTTCGACTGGTGTACATTTAACTATGTGGATTACTTCTCCCGCTTGCATAGCGGTATATTCTGACCCTTTCATTATGGCATATGCAAACTGATCCGGATCCCGGAGAGCATCTGCGAATGCGCTCTGTAGTATCTATCGTTCGAGCTCGCACTTTTGGCTTATTACATTATTATAAAGTTCCGTTATTTGTGACCTTAAATGTTTTTAACGAAAACGAATTTGTAGTTTACGTAGATGAATATGTCAAGATTTTCTATGGATATAGGTTGGCGCAGGTTAAATGATCCGACTTGTGGTGTTTCCATGATAAAAAATTAAGGGTATTCCGTACGGTAGATAGAAAAACTGCATAATTTAGTCTCCGTAGTTCTGCCTAGAGCGAACGTGGTTTCCTTAGCGGAGAGAGAATAGACTTTGGGTGCTAGGGGATCACCCATGTCGATTGTTCGTTCGGCGGGGCCTTCGTGCAATACATCATAACTCGAGGAATCGCACAGCCGGTAAGGAGCTATTATATTCCAGAAGGTATAACCATTTTCCACCATGCAGTGTCCGTTGTTGACTTGACATACGATCCCGAAGCGTAGCGTGACTTTTCCCGATTAAATATTTACGGGGATATATCTTGATTTTAGCGTCATCACTAAATTCGCGAGCAACGACGACGCCCGTCCATGATACGAACTGATCAGAGTATTGCAATTCGGAGCAAGACCCGTCAACTTCCACTTTTCCGGATAGCATTATCGAGCGAATAGTGGTGGCATTTATTTTTAGGGCGAGTATATTTATCCCGTTGGTAAAAGTACAAGTTCCTGTACGATGCATTGTTTTGCAATGTTGTACCGTTAGTCCAAATAGGTATTCGGCGAATCCGTTGTTGACGATGGATATATGGCATACTGTGCATTCCACAGTAATATACGGTTCGGGTTATCATCACCTTACATTGGATGTTGAGGTGTCGTATTTCCGTATCACAGTCGCCCACGTCGCGGAGAGATATCGTCGTGACTTTCAATGGGCCGCCACCGCAATCGAATTCGATATATCTTTCCACGGTAGTTACGACGGCGAGAGTCAGGATGACGTAACGCGCTATTCTTAATAAATCGTGTGCGGTTACCAAAATGTTTTAACTTGAGGAGTATCTTCTGGAGGTGCACATAATTATTAACTAATCTGAAGATCAAGCCTGATTCGAGCGCAAACTACATTCTATGTCGGAGAAAAGATTCGTCGGGTTTCAGTTTTAACCAGTAATATCGAGAGCTATATAATTTGGAAGAAGAAATTTGTACCGTTTGAAAATGGAAACCAGGACGATTCCTTATCTGTAAGAGTCTATTCTCATCCGAAAACCAACTCTTTTTAGCCATTCTTTTTGTAATCGAAGTGTATTATCTTCAGATCCAGATCGCAATAAAAGAACGTTAATAATGTAAAATTTCTATTTTATTTGATGAGAAAGAAGAAAAAATTTTTTATTGTCGAGGAAAGTGATTTTTATTTCATATTAATTTGATTTTCTCCCAGGAACAGGCCTTGGATAGGTTTATCTATTTCTGCTAGGTTTGCCTGATGGTAACTCATAATATCCTCCGCTCGGATTTCTGTAAAGTTTGTGGGGACGACGGAGCGTTATATTCTCCTTTTGCTAATTTTTGCTAGTAGTCGGATTCTAAGTTTCGGAAGCGGCGTATCTATTCCTAGTATTTATCTTTTCACTCCCCCTGTTTGTCGTTGCGGTTCCATGTTCTTTTTAAACTGTGACTCAGACGTTCGTGCCAATAATCTAAAATTATATTAACCATTGCTTTCTAATCTTGAACTTTGTATTTTTTCAAACGATCTAAGTGCACGTTTGCCATTTTTTTCTTTCCTACATCTATTATGGCGTTATTGTTCTCTAGTATCTTTAATAATTTAAAGGGGTTATACTTGTTACCAAATTTCCTTTGTTTTACTGCCAGTAAGAAGACCACCTCCGACTTTTAAATCTTGCTCCACTACCTTTCTGTCGTAATAAACTTTACTCTTGATTTTAGCTTTTTTTAAGTTCTGTCGTGAAGAGACTGTAATCGATTTACTTTATCGAATTGATCGTTTAAATATTGGTTGTACGTGAGATCCACGTCTTCCTATAGAGGAGGGGAAGATGAATCGTTATTCTCGGGGTCCTGTTCTGCGACAATGTCGAGTAATTCATTGATGAGGATATCATTCTTATTTACGTATATTTCCTCTGGTGAAGCTTTGACTGTGCTGATGGAACAGTTGGAGCACAGTTGTCCTGCACAGTATTTGCACATTTGAGTGCAAGGCAGCCCCGTCTTTTGGCAAGTGCACCGTGATGTCTTGCAGTCTTGCGTGCACGCACATTGCACCTAAACATAGACATGTAGGGAACATTTAAGGAAAGTGATTAAGAATTTCCGTGCGCAGAGAATGTATATGATTTTTCATGTAGATGCTCTTGTTAAATTAATGAGGAAAAATATCTTATAATATGGGTGGTAAAAGTTTAATAAATCTATATATTATATCTATTGCAAGTTCTTCCGTGCCACGTGCTATTACTTTTACTTTAACTATGTAATTCTTTTAACAGAGAGCCCTATACAGCTAATCGCTGTCCCTTATATACTAATCTTACATGGACTAGTGTGGGGAGACTTACATGTGTGCGTATCTTTCACGAACAGTAGCACACCAACACATGCTCTTGCGCTACAGCACATACATTTACCCTTGCAATAGACAATGTACAAATCTCAACAGCTTTTTTGTGGAGCGTGTCTCACGCTTCGGCAGGGCCGTTCACGTCCCGACTCTCGCCCTACTCACTTGTTGCGTAGGATACGCAACATTTATCAAGAGTTTCGCCTTCGTTCGTTATGAATATTACCAAATTATCCTTCCTGTTTTTTAAGGAGTCCCTGGAATCAATTAGTTTAAAAAGTGAACTGTATGAGCTGCAGGACGGAAAACAGCACATGGGTCAGGTTCATCTGGGTCGATGGAGCTAGAGGAGGATGGGAATGGTTCGGGGGAGGAGTGGAGAATTTCGGAGGACTCGTACGTCTCAGGCCCTTCGACCGTTGCCTTTTCCTTATTAGTACATTTTTATAAGTGAGGGGATAATAGGCGTTGTTTCTTTTCGGGGCGGGAGGACGATGGAGGGTCGCATTATTTTACTATTTCTGTGTTAAGTATGGTTAGTGTCATAAAGCGAGGGTGGGGAGATCGGCTTGATGGGGGTGATACCTTTCCTGATATGTCCCAAGTTACTATGGGTTTTATGGAAACCATTGGATTTCTAGAGAGTGCATCCGCGTTGAGATCTTATGTTTTAGAGACTTTATTAGTTTATCTGTCTCTTTTGTATATGGATGAGTTTCTGCTTGGAGAGCGTACATACATTGTAAATTGTTTATGATGTGTCGTTTATGTTTACATTTTAGTAAGAATATTAGTCGATTTTTATGTGTTGCCAATTTAATTAAGGCGTTAAGTCAGTTTTTTGTATGTCTCATGGTTATTGGGTCATAATTTGATACCAAATAATCAAAATATGTGGAATGTCTCTCCGCGTAACCCGTTTAAGACTGCATTTATGGTTCTTAGGAAAGTGACTGGAGCATTTTTTTAACCGAACGGCATTCTTTCAAATTGATAGTATCCGTTGGAGGTATAGAAGACTGTGTTGTGTGCGTCGTCCGGATGCATTTCGATTTGATCGAATCCGGACGCAAGATTCAGCGTGGTAAAAAAATATTTCGCGTTCCCTAGTTGGTCTAAGATTTCCAATAGGTTGAGTATGGGGTATTTGTCGGTGATTGTCTTTACATTTAGTCCCATATAATGTATTACTACCATATAATCTATTACTACCCGTCAGCGTTTATTTCCCTGAGAGTCCGGTCTTTTAGAAATGACCCATACAAGGCTATTATATGGCGAAAATGAATCTTCTATTATACCGTTGCCAAACATTTCTATAATTTGTTTGTTTACGTCTTCTTTATGTACGGGGGGAAAGCGGTATTGTTTTATGCATATAGGTTGGTCGTCAGTAGTTAGTATTCGGTGTTTATCGCTCCAAGGGTATCACCAAGTTAATGGAAGTTTTGTAAATATTTATTCGCAATTAATTTTACGTGGGATTTCTCTTCCTCTCCCAAATTATCTAATCTAAAGAGTGATAAAAGTGTTTCTTTCCTGCTCCGATTCAGGTCCTTACATAGCATCACGGTACATTCCGGATTATTATCCCGCAAATTTGGATGTTCCTCGGTTTATGATTTTAGTGATCAGTCCACAAAATTCCGTGTAGTTCAGCTCATCTTCCAAACTGTTAAATAATTGGAGGTCCAGGGTGAGAAAAATATAATAATATGTAATCAATATATTGAATCATTCCAAGAAACATACCCATAATCGTCAAATATCATTTAGATTGTACGAACATCCGCCTGAGATAATGACAGAGGCAGAGGGCTTTTATTTTAGATTGTAAAATTATGGTTTTTAAGAGAATTGTTGGATCTTATCTTAGTGTAAAGTTAGAAGACGATGTTAAAAGTTGTGAGGGTAATTCTTATCTTCATTATACAAGTATTTGTTGTCATTTAAATTAAATTTATAGTATTATTAAAATTTGAGAGATTTATGAAAGTAATATAGAAATAACAAAATAATTTAATTATCAATATTCTTGTCCAAACAATATATTAATATATAAGTTTCAAAGGGAATTAAAGACAGTTAATAAATCTGATGAATAATTTATTTTGACCTTGTTGAACGTTTCGTCCCTTACTGGGGACTTCCTCAGCAACTAAAAATTTTTTTATTATGACTTGTTACAAAATATAAACATTACAATAAACTCTAATTTTTTACCTTGATCACTTAGTTCACGCGTCAATACATATTATTTTATTTCCAGAGTCATACATTACAATAAAACTTAACATATTACAATACAATTTAATCCTAAAAACACCTTATCTCGTCACACGTAATCATATACTGAATTCTATCTAGACTAGTGTTTAATAATCTAGGTATCTTCCGTATTATGATGTCCTCTATCAGTGTGTCCTGTTATGATAATTAAATTTTAAAATTTCATTATAGATGTTGTTTAGATTATTCGTGTCTGTCCTGTAATTAACTTTTTATCTTTAATTCCCTTTGAAACTTATATATTAATATGTTGTTTGGACAAGAATATTGATAAATAAATTAAAAAATGCCGAGGGGTTTCTTTAACTATCTATCAACTAATTATGACTTAATAACTATGAGACATACAAAAAATTGGCTTAACGAATTACTGAAATTGTCAGCATATAAAAATGGACTCATATTCTTATTAAATTGTAAATATAAACAAGTTTATCCTAAACATATCCTTAATAATTTAAAATGTTTATATGCCCTCCAAGCAGAATCACATCCATATATAAGAGAAACGGATATTTTAATCAAATCTCTTAAACAGAAGATCGTGAATTTAGAAATAAGGATCACAGCTTGGATAATTAGAACTATAGAAAAAAACATCAAAAACACATGTAATTATTTAGAAAAGACACTAAAATTGAAAGATTTTACAGATTGTACAATATTTTTCAAACAAAAATACGAATACAAATTTAAAAACATAAAAGATAATAACATAAAAAAATTAAATAATTTATTAAAAGATAACTTACACAGCAACAACAATATTAATAGTCAGAATACTTGTGTATTTAATTTTACGGATGTAAGGCTACCGAAAGAAGTAGAAAAAATACTAAACCTAGAACCAGGATATGGTATTCCATTAAGACCCAAGGAAGTGCCAGTAGGCACTTTAATAAAAGATCTAGAAGAAGGCATAAAAGATATTACCATCGAAAATGTTGACACAAAAATAATAAAGGATGATCAAAATAATGTAAGATCAAAAGCGGTGAGAATAATTTCGAACTATTACAATAAAAACCAAAAACTATGGAAGAATGAAACGAAAGAAAACTATCTAACAACAAAACGTTTCTTGAAACAGAATCCGAACTTAATAATAACAAGATCGGATAAAGGAAATAACACAGTTATCATGGAAAAGGAAGAATACATCAAAGAAATGGAAAAACTGTAACGAATAATCTAAACAACATCTATTATATAATGAAATTTTAAAATTTAATTATCATAACAGGACACACTGATAAAGGACATCATAATACGGAAGATACCTAGATTATTAAACACTAGTCTAGATAGAATTCAGTATATGATTACGTGTGACGTGATAAGGTGTTTTTAGGATTAAATTGTATTGTAATATATATTTTAAATCAAGGGAAATTGAAGACAGTTAATAAATTTTTATGAACAATTTATTTTGATCTTGTTGGACGTTTCGTCCCTTACTGGGGACTTCCTCAGCAACTACAAATTTTTTTATTTTATAATTATGACTTGTTAAAAAAGAGATATATAAACAATACAATAAATAAATAAATAAATAAATAAATAAATAAATAAATAAACTTTAATTTTTACCTCGATCACTTAGTTCACGCGTCAATACATATTATTTTATAGTCATACATTATAATAAATTAATTAGTCCTAAACAACCTTACTTTTTGTTAAGTTTTACTGTAATGTATGACTCTGGAAATAAAATAATATGTATTGACGCGTGAACTAAGTGATCAAGGTAAAAAATTAGAGTTTATTGTAATGTTTATATTTTGTAACAAGTCATAATAAAAAAATTTTTAGTTGCTGAGGAAGTCCCCAGTAAGGGACGAAACGTTCAACAAGATCAAAATAAATTGTTCATCAGATTTATTAACTGTCTTTAATTCCCTTTGAAACTTATATATTAACAAAATAATATTTCTCTCTAGCGCTCTCCCTTATTTTTTCATCGAAATCTCATATAGTGGTAACATCAAAAGCATTTACCAACATACAAGTTCTTTAGTTAATTTTTTTTATTTTTATTTATTTGATTAATTTTCTTCATTTGTTTTTAATGTTTTAATTATTAAACTATAAAATTGAGACAGGCTGTGTATATATAAATATAAGTATTGAATACGCGATAACGGTTACAATAACCTCCGCAATCATTTTAAATAAAGGTTATCGAACTTTAAAAAACCTAAACGTCACTTATAAAAAATCTTTATTTATAAGGAAGCTTTAATCTTTGAAATAGGTTCATTCGTTTTCAAGAAATTTTATATTTCATATATGTATTTAGTTGACAACTAAGTGATAGCGGATATTATCGATAGACGAATCACATTTGATTCAGTTTTTTGATAGCAAAGATTAGAAATTTTACGAACGTCGAATTATGACACTATTCTGAACGATGGCAAAAGGTCATCGACAAAAACTGACAGTACCAAATTGAATAAAGTTATATTTTTCAGCAAACGTTTTGAATTTTCCTTATATTGAAAATCCTTAATCACTTAATTGCCAACCCAATATATATGGGTGATTCTCATATAACTGTGATTTTTACAACTTAAAATTTATTAAAATTAAAAATGCTTTAAAACTTGTGTTCTGGTTGCTATTGGGCTTTTACTATGCTCCAAATTAAGCCTGTAACGTAGTTCTACTACAACTTCAATAGACAAGAAACTAGAACAACAATTAGAAATTTCACCTCCACGGTATTGACATCAAAACTAAATATTAAAAGTACTTGCCTAAATCTCTAAACTCTTAAAATAATAAAAAGAATGATAAATTATAGGACTTTGATAATCATACAGAGACAATTTTGGTATTTTTTCTCTTGATTTTAACAATATTTAAAATTTATTAACAATAGAATTAAAATAAAAATTTTTAAAATTTTTCAACAGTAGAATTAAAATAACAATTTTTAAATTATTCTTAGAATAAAACCAAGTTTAACATTAGTTAAATAATTAAATTGATTTAAGTTTTTAACAAATTTAAATATAAAAAACAATAAATATAATACAATTTTTATATATAGTTAAACATTAATCTATAACATAGTTTCTAATGAAAAAATTTAGTGACTCATTTCTTATTTCTTAAGCTTCGTCGAAGAGTTACATTTGGAACAACTTTGGGTTTTTTAATTTTATCAACGACTACAGAGTCTTTCTGAGATCTTTTTAAAGTTTTCTTTGCTTTTGGAGAAGCTAATTTTAATTGATTATCATTGTAGTTTATTTTGAATCCCAGGTATATTTTTCAATTTTGTCCGGAGTATTGGAGCCATTTTTTATAATACTAGGACAATTGGAAATGATAATAAATTGAAACATCAAGGAAATATTCATTTGAATATCATTCATTATTTTCACCATGGTACTGACATCCACGGTATTGACATTTGAATGAATAATTAACCTTACTTAATTCCTTATAAGTAATTAAAATAATTAATCAAATAATTTCGATTTTATACGTAAAATTAAATAATTATTTAGTATAATTGACATAAAAATTGTATTAACACACGTGAACTTCAGTACCATGGTATTGACCAGTAATTTTATGACATACCTTTTTAAAAACAAAACAAATTATTTCTGTCATAACATAGAGTCTAAAAATAAAAATACAGCTGTCATTTGTATACAAATAGTCCTTCTTCAAAATGCCACTAGAACGAGCAAACAAAACTGAATAAAAGATAGCGCTTAGGCGGCAAATACTTTGAATTTGAATATTGAATAAAATTCCAGGACACAAGTCAATGACTATTATTTCCTTTTACCGATCAATATTGGGGTACAATTGCAGCATAATTTAATCGAATATACGATAGATTTTAGTTACAAAAGCTAAACTTTAGATTATAAGACGACTCTTTATAGAAATTTATTCATTTAGTTTGAAAAACAAAAATCAGACATGCCACGGTAATGACATTTCGAGTATATTTCTGTAAGTTATTCATGATCCATGAATAATTATGCTTTAATTTACAATGTCGACGGTAAAATACCATCAAATTTATCATATTTAAAATTTTCTGATCAAAAAAATCGTGTTGAATAATAATTAAAGTACTAGACACAAAAAATCACAGTTATATGAGAATCACCCATATATATTAGTTTAAATAAAATCTAGTAATATATTGAATCTAACAAATTTTTTATTTCAGTATACGTGTATTAAACAGAAAATTCTGTATCTTATCATGAAAATTTGAAATATTTTTATTAGACTAAAAAAACGTATTTTTTATATTACATACTAGATTAATAAATAATTTAATGTCCGAATATAGGACGACTCTCGTTTCAAAAAATCAGAAATGAATTTTATGTAAAATTGTAAAACGCCGTTGAAGTCGAATAATAATATTATTTATATTGTAGAGATATGTTAAATATATAATAATGAAGAATAAATGATAGTAAAGTTTTATTTAGATTACACATATACAATGCTACATATTTATTAGCTTACTATATATTAGTTAGCGCTGATTCGAATTGAGCTGAATATATGTATATCACTTATATTATATTTTATATTTTTCCTCTGTTTTTTTCTCGAAACTTTCTGACAATTTCTTAGCATAAAACATCTTGATTGTTCCTTTAGTACCAATAAGAAGCGATGAAACATTAGAGGACCCACTCTTTCAAGCGCTATCGCATATCTTAACAAAAAAATACATTTCTAAAACATGATCTCTTTCATTTTACAATAATAAACGAAGGAAACAAGTATCATGATAAGGTCAATTGTAAGCCGTAATGCTGGATGTTTGACGCAAGCATTAATCTACGACGAGCTGATGATATAAAAAACTTTTCATATCTAATACTTTTATTTGTTAATCTATATGATTTTTGTAGGATACTTAATTGGCAAATAATCAAATAGTTAAACAATTGTGTTCATTTCACAGACATCTTAGTATATATACCCTCTTTAAGTGTGACAGTACAAAGAAATTTTTGTACAGTGCCTCCCCAGCCAGAAAATTGTTATCGGCAATTATACAGGTTGCAATGCCAATCGCAACAAAGCAATTACGACGTGCAGGAAGGTACAGAATTACCAACTTTGTTCCATTTAATTTATATCTGTAATCTTTGATACCAAATAAGCACTTCCGGTGATGTATTTTGTGATCAAGAAGGAAACTGGTTAAATATTCCAGGTTGTACTGGTAGGATTTGAAACTTAAGTTTCATTACGACAAACTGAACGTCAATATGTATATTTAATGGTTTTTTGAAATTTTTCTAAATGAATTTTTTTCTACAATCTTCATAAATCATTACAGGAAAATGTTGCCGATCATTGCCTTCAGTATCAATAGACGATGTTTGGAAATTAAAAGGTCAATGGGTATTTTAGGAATTGTCTGTTTTGCTTGGAACCATCGCAGTGTTAAGTTGTCGCAATGGTTATCAAGAAGTTGGAGATATTCAATCCAAAGAAGTAAATTAAGTTATTGATAGGTAAGAATACAGGTTAATGAGATCCACAACCAATGCAATGTTTTTCAAGTACGGTGGTTATTATAAATCATGTTTTGTGTTGCATAATAACTTTTTAAACTTATTTTGAGAAAAACAGCATTCCTTCTTCGTTGACAAAATTATAATACGTACGATATTCGTAACCTGGAATATTATGTTATCGATGTTAAATTACTTAAAACATTAAAAGCTTTGAAACAACTAGAAGAACCTAGGCCTGTGTTGGCGTATTCTTAAATGCTGTCATAGTATATTAAAAATAATGAAGTATCGACACATTATTAGAATTCAGCATGTTAGAAAACGTTTCTAAAAGTTTAATTATCTAACGATTTAAAATAGTTCACATAAAAATATTATCAATAATTGTAATTATAAGGACTGTAGTACAATATGCAGCAATTTTCAATCAAATAGTGTAAAATGTTATTTATTGAAGTTATGCTTCTTTTAGCTCGTTAGGGAAAAAATGATGAGAGTGAATTTTTACGATCCGCGCGCACAGCGATATGAAATATAAAGCATAAAGAAAGTCAATAAATCTCCCTTAAACTTTAGGTGGACTGTTATCTATATTCAAGATATATATTCTGATATTTTTTTTTATATACATAACACGTGTTTTATTGAATTTTTTACGTGAAAATTTAAATCTTTCAATAAATAATGACCAAACAGTTTCTACAACTCGACATGGTACTACAATTGATGCTGTATCTATACGACATTTATATAACGTTTCTACTAGATAATTTGTATCATATTTTTGCTGCTATAAGTCATTTGTAACTGACATTCCCATTGAATCACGAACAGATAAACTAATGGACGTGAAATAATTCAATTTTAATATGTAGAAATTGTATAAAGTAACATTGAAGTTATTTTGTTTTCGAGGTTATTCAAGTTATTTTAAATTATGTAAATTACCAATCAGAGTTTTTATGTCAGAAAGATTTTCCTGACGAGCTAATAGTGTATTATAGTTTGTATTGACGCAACCAAGTTTTTTATTTCTTTTTTTACTTAAATGCTACTTCCTCATCATAGCTTATCACAATCGTCAGAGGATTCCTGTTGGTCCAATCTGTGCACAATACAATGTATAAATAAATTAGATTGTACTTATTAATTAAAGCCTTATCAATTGTATTTAATATCTTAATTTTATTATGTCATCGTTTTTTCTACAAATGTAGTATATATTGGCATGCAGGATAAAATTTTTGGAGTTATTTTTGAGAATATTAAGGTTTAAATTTTGTTTTGTTACGTCAAAGAAGTATAACTACTTACGTGCGTACATATGTACACACACCCGTGTTAAATTTAACATAGATATCCAGTTTATTACCGAAGAATATTCATGTGCCAATTACGTCGCAGAATATGTAAATAGAACCAATCGTGATATTAGCCAGCTACAACGTCATTTATATCGTAAGAAATTATAGGATAATTATGTCTTTTATGTTGTGTGTAAATATTTATTAGCTGAAGAGGTCAAATGAACGGTCCTGGATAGTCCGTTGTTTAAACAATCTTCGATTAGATGTGCATTCTCCCTTCCTTCTTCTTTCTAAGCTTTTGCGCTATCGATAATGCTCTTCGCGAATAGTATTATTTAATATAAAAGTTAATTTTAATTAAATATTAACGTATGATATAACGTTATTTAATATAAACGTTAGTACCTCCCCTCCACGCACAACGTATATCAAAAGAACATTGTCCATATCCGTATCCCATTAAACTCGTTTGACAACGGTTTATTTGTAAAAGTTAGAGCAGTATCGAGTACGGAAAACATAAAATAGAAGTAATTACGCGTCTTAAGTGGAATAAATATCAAAGCAGTAGTGCTTCTACGCGTAAAAAATGTCCAGTGATAGAAAAAAAAATCCTTTATTATTTAATAATGATATTCAAGAAATAGAAAATGGGGAGACAACATTTGAATTTCAAGTAAAAAATATTGATTCCAGTAATAATAATGAATTTACATCTCCTGAATATGTATTACGTGGCACTGATTTACATTGTTATGTAAAGTTAAAAGCCACAAGTCTTCATGTTATCACTTTTTTTTTGAACATTAAAGACGATTACAAAATTGTCTGTGTTGATAATCTACGATTTAAAGAAATTTTATGTTTTACTCGAGAGAGTATTTGCATGAAATTTGCAACAATTAATGAAGAAAATCCAACATTATCAATCATAAATTGCTATGAAAATTTACAGGGTATCAGTAAATGTAAAGTAACTGTCACGTATACAATAAAATATAACGAAATTATAAGTGACGAAAATTTAACGATGCTTCTTAATCTGCAAAACATGTACGAAGACGAAAAATTTACGGACATTATAATAAATGTCAAGGGAGAATTATTTTTAGCCCATAAAGCGTTACTTATCGGAAATCCTGTATTCGCAGCAATGTTACGAAATGATATGCGAGAAAGTAATGAAAACATCATTTATATCAAGGAAATGGATCCAGCAATATTTCAGATCATATTAAGATATCTTTATCTTGGTAACACTGGTAATATTAATTTGAAAAAACTTGGAGAAGATTTTCTCATAAATTTAATAACAGCAACAGATATGTATCAAATGGGATATCTAAATACGGAATTAATAAAAGTAGCAATAAGGTATATAAACTTGAGCAATGTTATTAAACTTTTTATACTCGCAGATAGATTTAGCATTCTCGAATTAAAACAAAAGACTATGCTCTATATAAGAAATCATCGTGAGGAAATTTGGGACTCCTTACCATTTAAAGAACTAATAAAAGAGAATCAAAAATTGACAGGCGAGCTCCTTTCATACGTCATGGAACATGGTTTCCCATAATACGTTTCGTTTTATCATTTATTACTTGTTGATATGTTCAATTTTTTTTCTAATGTAATCGCAATAAATTTTTTATTAGTATAGAACAATGTTTTATTTAAGGGGTTATACGCAGTTGCGAGGCTCAAAAATAACGTTTTTTTACGATTTTTTTGTGGACACAGCTTTTATTTATTAAGTACAAGTTATAGTAATTCTGAAAGAGCACACTTTGAAGAATATAATTGTGTATTACTCGTGTCAAAATATTGATGTGCACCGCCTCTGCAGACGATTTCCCGAACGACCTCCAAAAAAAGGTACTCGGCGGTGAGCACGATTTCGTCAGTTTGGATTATTTGAAATAAAAAAAAAAAGTGAATTCTTTTAAAGGATAGATAAATGCAGGTATTGAACGAAGGAATAAACAAAATTTTTATTTTTGACAAAATGGCAGCAATTTGAAAAAAATTTTTCGTTTTCGATGAAAATTTTCGCTCTAAATTGTCAAAAAAAAATAGTAAAAAATTTTTTACATCTTATTCCTTCGTTCAATACCTGAAGAATGTATCTAAAAAGATTGTGGTATAATTTCAGTCCGATTAGTTGAGCCATCTCTGAGAAATCTTGCTCACCGACTCTGAAATGACAGTTTTGAGATAAACGCGTTTAAAGTTTCAGAAGTAGTATACACATAGTCTGACGTGGCCTTACAAATTCAGGTATATCTCCGAAAGTATTTATCGGATTGACTTCAAATTTTCAGAGAATATACTCAAATATATGTATATTCCGAAAATGAAAAAAAAAAAAAAAAAAATTTTTTGAAAATTCTAACTGCGTATAACCCCTTAATAAAAAAAAAAAAAGAATTGGAGTGTGTACTTATATACGCACACAAGAAGTTATATTTTGTTTCTATAACTTTACTAATGTCTAAATCTTACTTATAGATCAAATATAGTATTTTACTTCTGAGAAAGAGCAAATAGCATTCATCTACAAACTAGTCAAAGAACTAACTTATTTTTCACATATACGGTACACGTGAACAATACACCAAGCTGACTATGATATGACCTACTTCGTGATGGTAATTTTAAATCGCTGTAACCGCGCATTGCAAATACTGACAAACTTTCAACTTGTTAATTATGTGTTGCTGTACGCGCCTATCGTTCTCAGCATTTTTTCCCAAACGCGCTAAAAGAAGTGTAACTTCAAAAAATGATATATTATATGATTTATGAATAATGTAAACAAAAATAATACATATCTCAAAGAAAATTAACCTCAATGATGCAAGAATACTTTAAAAAAGATTATAAATACACATTTTGTTACTAATATTTACAAATAATCAATGTTTTTTGTTGTACGCCAAAAAAGTATAACTTCTTATGTGTGTACACAAGTACACAACCTGTATTTTTCTGATGTATTTAATGTTGCGTTACCTATTTTAAATTATTATTTATAATATTATTATTTATATTAATTAATTATTAATAATTATTAATAATTAATAATAATAATAATTATTAAATAATTAATATTTATATTAAATAATTATTTTATAAAAAATTTGTACTTGAACTAATCGTTACAAAAAATTACAATTTTTTCATGAATCATGTGCTAGTTACATTTTTCTTATTGACTATTTCTACACACGCTTAACATTATCTATTAATCCATTCTTTAACTATTTAAATTAATTTTCAACCGTCTAATGCTTTTAAAAGGAAAACAGCTATCTAAAGCTAATTTCTTATGTAACTTATAAATAAATTAAAATGAAACACTTCCTAATCAAAAAACAATATTTTGGAACATTATATGTTTGTAATTTAACGTTTACAATTGTGAATTATATTTTTTGTAAACATTATATGATACAAAGTTATATATATTCAGGAGTATTATTGAAAAGTAATGGCATTTAACCCTTCTTTGCATGATGATGGAAATTTCAATCATAATATTTAGTCAATAAAAAAAGGTACTCAAAACCCTTGTACTGTATATTTGTTGTTGCTGGCAACTTTTTAAGCGACTATTGCGTACAACAAAACGCAGTTGTCAAAAAATAGCACTAGGATTTTTTTAAATATTTTTCCTTTAATCTAGAGCATTAATTACATCACCCTGATTTATTTTAAAAGAAAAGAAAAAATCATGCAAAGAAGGGTTAAATAGTAAATTATTAATATTGATTCGAACTATATGAATTTTTACGACCGTTTTATATGTTTAATTGCATATTTAAAAATACGGATTTGCTTTTTCTAAAATAATAACTCCTTATGAACGTATCGAAGCTGCAGCCGAAAATTTATTTATAATTTGTAAAATTTCCTAGCACGCTTCTTTTTTATCTTATTATAAAGCTAAAAATGGACCGAAGAAATTTATTTGTGGAGCAACAATAATAAAAGAAAACTTACTTCTTACCGCAGTACATTGCGTCTACGATGATACATATCGAAGGATAGAGAACCCAAATAAATATTATGTAGAAACTGGACACATTTATCGTGACTATATTTATAACCTGCACGATGAGAAATTCGTTAAAAAGGCCAGAGTATGAAAAATACTTAAGAACAAAATTTTCGTTCAAATGAAATCAAATACTTAACAAAAAAATATCGTGTACGCTCGTTATACTGTAATCATAATAAAGTTAATAATTTTCTTTTTTTTAAGGTGAAAGGCATTTATGTTTCTTGTAATTATTTGGGCCACGAAGGAAATTATGCTTATGACATAGCCATCTTGGAAATCGAAAGGCCATTTGTACTGTAACCTTCGTTAAAACCGGCGTGTTTAAATGGTGATTTAATTGGGTCTAGAATAGTGTTACTTACAAGATTTGGTAGAACCGCTGAAGGATCATCCAGTATTGGTTTCCAATATGTATTTTTGCCTTATGTTTTTCTTAGTCAATGTAAGTATTAAACAAATTTTGAGGAATCCGAAAATCTTAAAACGATGGTTAAATTTATTATTTGCTATGCATTTGGTTAGTAACGAATTAAAATCAGTATGCTAAAATTAACATATTTACAATTTATACCTAGCAAATATTATCTGTATTTCAGGAACATCTGTCTGCGATGGTGACAACGGAGAAGGATTTATGACTAACAATGGAGATTTATTGTATCTAAGAGGTATCGCTAGTATCTCTTTTGGTAAAACAACGGGTGGTACAACGATTTTTGATAGTAATTCGTATTCTCTTTACACACGTGTATCCTCTCGTCTAAACTAGATCGAAGATGTAATTTCTCGATTAAAAACATCTGAACCACTTCCCTCGTGTCGCGATTCAACTATACAAATACAATTTCTACTAGTAATGATTAATTCATTACAACTTATAAAAGCACTATGACATATTCTCTATTGATTCAAAATCCCACTGTTTGTACGGCGCCTCCCGATCCTGAAAATGGTTTTCGTCTATTGCACAAGAAGTATTGTTAAACACGAAAAGACTATGCTGTGGAGGAAGGAGTAGAATTAGTCAGTGGTTCTCATTTAATTTACAACATTAATTTGGGATACAAAATAAGTGGTTCAGGTGATGTATTTTATGATCGAGAAGAAAATTGCGTTAATATTCCAGTTTGTAGTCAAAAGATTTAAAACTTTAATGCAATTAAGATAAAAAGTATGTCAATATCTGTATGAATTGTTTTCTTTAATATTTTTATTATTTCCTAAATGTTTCTTACGTCACTATAGAAATTAGTTGCAAATCATTGGTTTCTGCATCAATAGACGCTGATTGTAAATTAAATGGTCAATAGGTGTTTTACGAATCTTCTGTTTTGCCTGGAATCAGCGCACATTTGTGTTGTCGCGATAGATATCAGTAAGTAGGAAATGTTCAATCCAAACAAGGAAATCAAGTTACATGTAACAAGACAGGTCATTTGGAACCACAACCAATAGAATGTATACTAAGTATGCTGTCTACTAGTATTCCTGTTGAGGGTAGAAGAATAACGTTTTAAGTTTTTATTGAGGAAAATTACTTTTTTCTTCAATTAATCGAAGTATTGCCTAAATAAATTTTATTCTGTACAGATGTTTGTAACTTGAATTATGTTGATATCTATATTAGATGAGTTGAATTTCTTTATATTCTCTCTTGTTTATTTCTCTTATATTTTTTGTATGAATATAATGCGTTCGTGTGAATCAATATTCATGTATAATGCAAAAAGCAAACGAATCACTTAAGCGAGTAAATATTTAAATTAGAACATTTCGGACGTACGAGCACTAGGACGTACGCCTAATCTTAAGTTAACATCTTGGAGATTTTATTTTTATTACCGTTCTTAAGAAATATAACCATTTAATCCATAGGCGTAGACGTAGAAATTCATAGACACGAAGTTTTCAGGACTTTACCCTGAGAAGATATGTTCTTTGTTAATTCTTTAAACCAATGAATCTAATAGTTCAATGAACTGTCTAATAAAGAACTAAGTTTTATATCTTATAAAGTGATACGTTGCAACGAAATACCTGGTCTAAGAAGTGGAAGTAGAAAATAGGTCTATAAAAAAGATCAGGAAAAAAGGACTATTACCATTATTATTCATAATTTTCTGTAATATGGTATAGCAATAATTCAAGTTATAAGCATCTGTATAGAATAGAATTTATTTAGGCAATATTTCGATTAATTGAAGAAAAAAGTAATTTTCCTCAATAAAAACTTAAAACGTTATGCTTCTACCCTCTACAGGAATACTAGTAAACAGCATACTTAGTATACATTGTATTGGTTGTGGTTTTAAATGACCAGTCTTGTTACATGTAACTTGATTTCCTTGTTTGGATTGAACATTTCCTACTTACTGATATCTGTCGCGACAACTCAACTGTGCGATGATTTCAGGCAAAACAGGAGATTCGTAAGATACCCATTGACCATTTAATTTACAATCAGCGTCTATTAATGCAGAAGCCAATGATTTGCAACTTATTTCTATAGTGACGAAAGAAACATTTAGGAAAAAATAAAAATATTAAAGAAAACAATTCATACAGATATTGACATACTTTTAATCTTAATTGCATTAAAGTTTTAAATCTTTCAAGTACAAACTGGAATATGAACTAAATTTCCTTCATTATCATAAAATACATCACCGGAACCACTTACTTTGTATCCCAGATTAAAGTCGTAAATATTTTGAGAGCCGCTGACTAATTTTACACTTTTCTCCACAGCATAGTCTTTTCGTGTTTAACAATACTTCTTTTGCAATAGACGCTAACCATTTTCAGGATCGGGAGGGGCCGTACAAAAAGTAGGATTTGGATTAGATGAGGAGAATGTTATAGTTGTTTAGGTTGGAATGAATTGAACATTACTACTAAATATTGTACTTTGCATAGTTGAATCACGACATGTAGGAAGTGGTTGAGATTTTTCTAATCGGGAAATTATATCTTCGATCCAGTTTATATGAGTGGATATATGTGTGTACAGTGAATATGAATGAATATCACAAATCGTTGTACCACCCGTTAATGTTTTACCAAGAGAGAGACTAACGATTCCTCTTAAAAACCATACATTTCCAGTTCTAATAACCAATCCTCCTCCGCTGTCACCGTCGCAGACAGCTGTTCCTAATATACAAATAATAATTGGTAGATATAGTTTTTAAATATGTTCATTTTCTCATATTAATTTTTGATTCTATACCGACCATTTGTATAACCAGCACAAAATTTATCCTTTGTTATAAGATTTTCAGATTCAACATAATTTTTAGAAGATTTGCATTGTTTAAGAGGAACGTAGGGCAATGTTACAGATTGCAGAACAAAACTTGATGGTCCTTCATGGGTTCTTCCAAATCCTGAAGCTACCCCTAATCCAGACTCAATGAAATCACCATTTAAACACGCCGGTTTTAAAGAAAGTGACAGTACAAATGGCCTTTCGATTTCCAAAATAGCTATGTCATTAGCATAATTTCCTTCGTAGCCCACATAATTACAAGGAACATAAATACCTTTCACCTGAAAAAAAGAATATTATTAACTTTATTATAATTATGGTATAACGAGCGCGCGTACACTAAATTTCTTGGTTAAATATTTGATTTTATTTTAACGACAATTTTGTTGTATTGTATTTTCCATACTCTGGCTTTTTTAACGAATTTCTCATCGTGCAGGTTAGAATCATAGTCACGATAAATGTTTCCAGTTGCTATATAATATTTATTTGGATTCTCTATCCTTCGATACGTTTCATCGTAGACGCAATGTGCTGCGGTAAGAAGGAAGTTTTCTTTTATTATTGTTGCTCCGCAAACAAAATGTTTCAATCCGTTTGGAGTGTTTTCTGCGTACAAAGTAGCGTGCCATGGAATTTGTGAGAGTGTAGATAAATAGCCATATGACCCTACGATTTTAGGAGGTGGTGGAACAAGACCGCATACTGAAACATACAACAAAACTTTCAGTAAAATGCATTGTTCGAATAAATGTTACTAAATTATTGATTACAAATAAATTAATTTTAAACAACTTATTTAATAATTGCAAGTATTTTTAATGTAATAAATAAATAGAATTATTTTTTATAACATTAAAACTGTCATAAAATATTAGCCAATAAAAAATTTACAATTGTAAACCTTATATTACACACAATAAAAAAGAATAATTTTCAAGTGTGGTAATTGGGAAGTTTATAGTTTTAATTTACTTTTAAGTGACATAAGAAATGAACTGTAGATATATGTTTTACTTTTAAAAGCTTTAGGCGGGGAATAATTAACCTAATTAGTTAAAGAATGGGTTAATATATAGTGTTAATCGTGTGTAAATATAGTCAATATGTAAAATGTGACTTACACATAATTCATGAAAAAATTGTAATTTCTTGTAACGATTAGTATAATTGCCAATTTTTAAAAATTGTTATAATAATTAAAAAATAAACACTTGATTAAATATATCTTAAATAAATAACATTTACCCTTATTAATTTTAAATTTGCAATACATTATGTCTTTGACCATACAATTGTAATAAAAAGTAATATTTTGATATAAACTATACGAAATCGTTACATGATCGAATTATAAGAAATGTTTCCTTATATGTTAAATTCTGAAAATGTGTCCATAATTATCTTTCTTCAAATGTGCTATGATAGTATTTAAGAATACGCCCACAAAAGTCTGGGTTCTTCTTGTGATTTTAAACTATAGTAGTTTTTAGTTATTTAACATTAATAAAGAAGGAAGATTATTTTTCCCCATAAAATTAAAAAAAATTATGCTCTTACCCCTAACATATAAACAATAATAACCTACGTACTTTGGGAACATCGTAATGGTAGTGGTTCCCATTGACCTTTATTGTTACATATAACTCGATCATTTTGCTTGGATTCAAAATTAACAACTTCCGTATAACCGAGGCGACAACTCAACTGTGCGATGGTTCCAGGCAAAACAGGAGATTCGCAAGATACCCATTCACCATTAAATGTACATTGAGTGTTAGTTGATACTGAAGCCAATGACTGGCAATGTATTTCTAAAGTAATATAAGAAT
Source organism: Polistes exclamans (assembly GCA_023678865.1). Lineage (NCBI taxonomy): Eukaryota > Metazoa > Arthropoda > Insecta > Hymenoptera > Vespidae > Polistes > Polistes exclamans. The sequence continues at coordinate 158,037 of JACGWG010000066.1, forward strand.
CATTAAGAAAATGATAGATTAATAAAGAATTGTCGTTATAACAAAAGTTTGTAATCTTACCTGTACAAACTGGAATATCTGTCCAATTTCCTTTATTATTACAAAATACATGACCGAATCTGTTTAGTTGATATCCAGAATTACAGGTATAAATTAAATGAGCCCCAAGTGGTAATTTTGTACCCTCCTGTACGTCACAAATGCTTTGTTGCGATTGGCATTGCAACTTATATAATTGTCGATAACCATTTGCTGGCTGGGGAGGTACCGTACAAATATTTGCTTGTACTGTAAAACTTGAAGCGGGTATGATCACTAACAAATCTGTAAAATAAAAGCAATTGTTTAACTATTTGATTATTTGCCAATTAAGTATCCTACATAAATCATACAGGCAAACAAATAAAAGTATTTAAAACATGAAAAGTTTTTTTACTATTATCTCGTAGATTTACGCATTAGTCACGAGTTCAATGTTACTGATTGCAATTGATCTTATCATTATACTTGTTTTCTTCGTTCATTATAAATAATATTATTTTTCGAGTTCAAAGGCGTATTATAATCCTACATAAAACTGGTTTCTGATTTCTTGGAACGAGACGCGTCGTATATTCTCGCACGGTAAATTATTTATTTATCTTTTATTTACATATATTGTGTTTTTCTATAAAAAAAACAAAAATTTTATTTAAAATAACTAATTAGTTACACATATAAATTACCAAATAATTTACTAGCTTATAACAACAAAAGAAACAATATTTAAAGCCTTTACTTCTACTATTTTCTATCTTCCGGGGAGAATTGTAATCTTACGCCTTTGGAAAATATCTCCTGACTTATATAGTTATATTTCAGGTGTTCGTCACGACTTATGATAAGTTTTTTGGTGACGCGGCAAATGTAAATTAATGAAATGTACTTCGATATATGTATAGTTGTTTTCTTTTCATATATATTAGGTTTGTTTTTTGCAATAAAAATATATTTAATTTTCATGGTGAGATATAGAATTGTTTTTTATATATATGTATACCGAAATGAAAAATTTGTAAGATTCAGTATATTACTAGATTTTATTTAAACAAATTGATATTAATATATATACAGGGTGTCCCGCCTACATAACACTAGTCACGATTATTCAAGTACTTGCATTAACCTAATAAAAAAAGACTTTCAACAAAAGTTGTTCTGTTTTTGATTGCCCTTTGTTCGCCAGCGACAAGTAAAATAATTATTTGTTGAAATTTTTATTTCTTGGATTTCAAGGTCATCCAAAGGTCATAGTATACTATATCGTTGAATTCGTATTAATATGGGCTATAATACTGTTAAGTCAAAAATACTAAATGCTATTTAAAAAAATAAACGTAGCCTTAAAAAATATTAAAAAAAAATTATTTTGGACTTTATTTATAGCAATGTATAGTCAATCAAAAACAGATCAATTTTTGTATAAAGTATTTTTTTGTTAGGGTATAGCAACTACTTGAACAATCGTGACTAGAGTTATGTGGGGGGGACACTCTGTATATATATATAGAAATATGAAATATTTAAAAATTAAATGATTCTATTTCGAAGATTAAAATATCTTTAAAAATGAAATTATTTTATAAATTACGCTTGGGTTTTCCAAAGTTTGATAACCTTTCTTCGAAATGATTGCATAGGTTATCGAAACTGTTATCGCGTCCTGTATGAAATATCTGCAATACATGTTTAGTTTTTCTCTAAAAATGAAGACAAATGTATTCGAAAGATTAGTTCAGAGAATCCATACAGTTAAAGACATTTAATCGTATTATTTTAAATTTGTTTTAATTATGGTAAATATAAGTGTTGCAGAAGTATCAATACTTACATTGCCTAATTCCTTTTTTTGCCATCATATTAAAAAATCTTAATTAAAAAAAGTGCATTTTTCTAATAATGTGGAGATATAATACTTGATAGAATTTTTTCTCAAGGTTATGTAGAATTTATATACATATAATAAATGAATGTCTAATGCATAATATATACCCGTTTTCGTGAATAAAATTATTTTCTATTAGTTTTAAATTATAATCGCATATTTGAAGAATATTTACAATAGCAGAACAAAATAGTAGTAAACTCTTTCTCGATCATCTTTCTTGTACGTCCAGTCGTCTATTTGTAGCGTTTACTTTCCTTTGCGTCTTTTGCCTATGACTGAGTCGTCTTCTCTTCTTGTCGACACTTTGTGATTCTTAGATTTTTCTGTCGTCTATTCTATTACCATCTATTCGTCTAACATTTACTTCTACGTCTATGTTCGCCTGTTCTCCTCTTACACCTAACGTCGACTGATTTAAGCGTAATTTTTCTTTTGTTTCCCAATACCTAACATATAAGCTGTTAAGTGTCGTGATTTTCCGCGAATGAATCACACATCAATTAACAAATCATTCGTTTACGTACACTCTTCCACTCATGCAAATTCATTTGTCTCGATATTTCTAACATTTTACAGTAATTTTTTTACTTCAAGAATATTTCCAGGAATATCTATGTTTTTTAAAAAGAACTATTTTCATTTTTCATGATATTTATACAGTATACGAAACAACGAATTAAAATAACTTATATGAGCATGTTATTGCGATCATTTTTTCTCGTTTTATTAGCATCTAAAGATAATTACTCTCTTCGGCTCTAATATTACTGTTATTTGTATATTAATAATACGAAATAGTAGAAATTTCATATGAAAATTATATACCATTGAAAAAGATGTATTTTAATACCTCTTTCATTTTTATAGATATAAGGCATAGATGAGGTATCGAGGTCATCTAATTTTGGAAGTCTTAAAAATTATCGCTAATCGTATGAAAAATTAGTATCTTCTAGATATTGTTAACATTTTTGGAAATATAAAATAATATAATATAATTGTATTACTTACAGCCAAATGCAATTAAAAATAAACACTTTCTATGTAAGATGCCCATAGTGATCAAAAGGAAAAAATAGAAAACGAATTTTAAAATTGAAATATTATTCAAAGAGAGTGCCGTATCATGTTGTCTAAAATCAACTCAGATTCACCAATGTTTGCAAGTCGATCCACACTGGAGTCCACACTGGAGAAGTTTTTAATGTTTGCTGTATATTATATACGTGATATCAATACTCGTGACGTATGAGTCTCATGATAAAAATTATGAGATAAAAACGTAAGAAAAAGAAACAAGTTTTAAATAAGTATATTTCAATATGATAGTAGAGATTCGTTTTATATTTTTAATCTATGTAATTATTGCGTAATAATTTAAATAATAAATAACATCATATTTCTTTTATTTGCAGCATTAAACAATTTTATATTCTTATTCCTTTCCCAAATTTTACTAAAATAATTAGTCACAAACAGTGTTTGGATTACGAGTACAATATATTCGTTTATCAAATTGCAACTAAGATATTTAAAAGAAGTTGTCATTATACACACAGAGATTCCAATGTTTCTTATTTTTAAATAATATTATAAGTTCAATTTAAGGATGAGTTTTCGGTAAGATCGGAGAAAAAAGTTTGATAGATTTTAGAATAAACTATCTTTCAATATCTTTTAAAGTACGGTATTTAAAAAATATAATTTTCAATATTTATAATATTTGTTAGAATTGCAAAAAATTTTTTGTCAGTGACTGTACCTTGAATTCAACTTTACAAAAAAAAATACTTTAGTTTTTATATTAGAAATCACTGAGACAAATTATCTCAGTGTAGATAAAAAAAAAAATTAGAAGACAAATTTGTATCTCAGAAAATCATTAATTTGTTCTTATTTAAATTAATTAAATAATATAAGCGTGATTTTAATTCATTGAAACGTGACAACATCGTGACATTTTAACAGTTGTTAGTTTTAATATTCTCCAAATGCAGAACTAATAAGCATGCGTGAGCACTAGCCTATAGCAAACTTTTAAGTCACTATAGTTGTGTTCATTTTTATTTTCAGTGTAGCTGTTTGCGAGGTTGCCACGTTTTCTTTGTTAATCACACTCTGCATTTAATAATATCGTAAACACCACTTATTTTTATTTATAGTTTTTCTCTGTAATTAATATTGAAACCACTAAATGTTAAATGTTTATATGCTTTTCAGATGTACAATCTACGAGTTTACAATTTCGCGGATTTTTCGAATCATTTTTTCATTATTATTTGTTTACTTAACTCGGCCTGATAGCACGTTTTTCATTTAAGTACGTGTAAATTTGGTAAAGCTAAAAAATGTTACAACCTTCAAACAGCCTTGTAAAAAAATCCATTATTTTGTTTAGAAGCTTCAGGAAACTCGTCAGAATAATCTATTATTTTTTCAAAGTATTCTTATCATTTTCAATATACTTACGAAACATCCTTAAGTGATTACACACAAAAAACATGTGTATGATTGATATAAAAATTATTTTCACAACTTTTAGGGTAACCATCCAACTTTACACTGAACTCAGCACTGACAATTCTTTTAAAAATTATAACTTTCCAGCTTAAAATAAAATTTCTCCTGCATGTTCACCATCATAAACGGATTTTCGTACAATTATAGTGGTATTGGACGATTCTGCGCATGTTTGTTGCGCATTTCTCTTGCCACATTATCAACAACAAGTCTAAAAGGTGATAGTGATAGTCTAAAATAATGAAAGTGAAAGAGGGCTTTTATTTTAAGCTGTAAAATTATGGTTTTTTAAGAAAATTGTCTGTTCTTGTTTTGGTGTAAAGTTAGAAGTCGACGCTAAAAGTTGTGGAGGTAATTCTTATCTTTATTATATAAGTATTTGTTGTGATTTAAAATGAATTTATAGTGTTACTTACAATTGAGAGACATCTGAATGTCTGGATATAAATTGACAAGTTTTGGAAATTTTTCAGTTAGCATTTGATGAACGAATGAAATGTATTCGTACTCCAACAACATTGTGAGAAATTATTGCAATCAAATCTAACATTTTTTTAAAAATAATTCTAACCTAATTAATGGTCAATATAAAAGAAATATGATGTTATTTAATATACGAAGCTGTAATCATGTTATATGTGATATGCTTCGTTTATTGCACAATAATAACATCGAATAAAAACTTTAAACTAATCTGTATATCCTAATATATAAATATAATTCTTTTTAAATTATTTTATTTGTCTTGCTTTAATCTAATAATAACATTCATGAGATTTATAGGTCGCGTGTATAGATATCACGTAAATAAAAAAAGCAGTAAACGTATAAAATTGTCGTCCGATCAGTAGCGAATCTGAGTTTATGTTAGAAAACACGATACGATACTCTCTTCGAATAATATTTCTAATTACAAGTTTATTTTCTAATTTTTCCATTTGACTATAATGGAAATCGTGAATAGAACGGTTTTACTTTTAATTGCAATTGATTGTAAGTAATACAATTACATTATATTATTTCATATTTCAAAATATTTTTACAAAATCCTTAAGATATTACTTTTGCATAAAATAAGTGATAATTTACATACTAAAAAAATTAGAAGACCTTAGGATATCCTTTACGCCTTCACCTTCCGTAAAGAAGTGGACATCACCGTATGCCCATTTTCATGTCATCAAAGTTTTGTATATATCACTTTTTCGTATTAGTAAAAATAATAGAAATATTGGAAATAAATAGAGTAATATTCTTTAGATATGACAAATATCATGATAATGATCGCTATTATTTTTTTATACAAGACATTTTAATTTCTTGTTTCGTGCTGTATTTAAATATTAGAAAAATATATATAGTTTCTTTTAAGAAATCATGGATAACCTAGATTTATCGTAAAAATTTACTTTAGAAATAAATTCTTTCAACTTTCAGATCTAAACATTTGTAAAATACTGCACTTTATTCTTATAAGTTTTTTTTATGCCATTGTAAAAAAAGAGATTTTCAATATGGACCGAAATAGCGTCACAACCTATATTTACTTTACGTGATATTTAAAATGATACGACTAGATGTCTTCCACTATATGGGTTTTCTAAACAAATCTTTTGAATGCATTTTATTCTTTCCAAAGAATAAATAAATATGTATGGGATAAGATTTCATATTGAATGTGTTTGTCTAATTACAAATATCATATTATAATCAATTTTTTTTATAGAAATCGTTATTTTTACATCAAAATAAGTTATGTACAATAATTAAAGGTAATTTAAACCGTACGTAATTTTTCCTTTCCAATGATATTTCATCTGATTATTAAATCGTAAATATTTCACAACACATAAGTTTTTCAATTAATTTTTTTTAAATGGTTGCTTATTCGATGATTTTTCTTCATACATTTTTAATGTTTTAATCATTAAAATCTAAAAATAAAATACGTCTTACATATACATATATGTGTTGCATACGCTATAACGTTACTGTAACATCAGACAATTTACTTGAGAGTTGCTATCAAACTCTAGAAAACTCAAACGTTACGTATAAAAAAACTTTATCTCAAAAGAAAACTTTAATCTTTGAAATACGATAATCTATTTTAAAAAGAAATTTTATATTTTATTGTGTATTAATATTAAATTGTTGAAATAAAATCTAGTAATATCCTGAATCCAACAAATATTGCATATCGGTATATATGTATATAAAAGAAAATTCTGTTTCTTATCATGATACTAAAAATCTTTCTCAAAACTTCTCGACCAATCCGGAAATTGAAACATCTTAATTGTTTCTTTACTCCTGAAAATCTAGTTGACATATGATGAAATAGTTAAACAATTGCTTTCATTTAACAGATTTCTTAGTGTTCATATTCGCATCAAACGTGACTGTACAAGAAAATGTTTGTAGTGTGCCTCCCTAACCAGCAAATCGTTTTCGGCAACTATGTCCATTATGCATCCATATTGGATGCAATGTCCATCGCAAGAAACCAATGCAACGATGCACGATGGCGACGTGCAGGATGGTACAAAATTACCAGCTTTAGCTCATTTAATTTATACCTGTAATTCTGGATACCAACTAAATAGTTCCGGTGATGTATTTTGTGATCCAGAAGGAAACTGGTTAATATTCCAGTTTGTATTGGTAAGATTTCAAACTTAAGTTTTATTAGATGATGTGTATGTGTTGTTACTTCAGATATTCAGAAAAATAACAACTCCTTCTTTGATAACAAAATTGATATAATCAAATCTGATATAATCTTGATATCGCGGCGTTAGATGATTTAACACATTTAAAAATTTTGAATAACAAGAGAAGAACCCAGACCTGTCTGGACGTGTTTTTAAATTCTGTCGTAGTATACTTAAAGAAATTTTATTATAAACACATTATTAAAATTCAACATGTTTAAAAAGGTTTTTTTAAATTTAATGTGTAGCAAATTTCAATCAAATAATTAATCTATCTATTTTTTAAAAATTTGCAATTATACTAATCGTTACAAGAAATTACAATTTTTTCATGAATTATGTGTAAGTCACATTTTACTTACTGACTATATTTACACACGATTAACACTATATATTAACTCATTCTTTAACTATTTAGGTTAATTATCCACCGCCTAAAGCTTTTAAAATTAAATCAGCTATCTAAAGCTAATTTCCTATGTCACTTATAAATAAATTAAAATGAAAAACTTCCTAATTCAAATACCTCGGGAATTAAGTTTATTAGTTGCGTGTAATTTAAGGTTTACAATTGTGAATTATTTCTTGGTAAATATGAAGGTGCACCAAATGTTCATACGTTTCTAAAATTAATATTTCTAAAGAAAATTATACAAAAACAATCAAATATGCAGTTTACAAAACAATTCGTAACACAATAAACGCACGAAATTTTTGTTCACCCTAATATTACATAATACAAAGTAATATATTTGAAAATTTAATATAAATACAAAAGTTAGTAACATTTATTCGAAATGTGTATTTTAACGAACGTTTCATTAAACATTTTAAACATGCGGATTTGTGTTTTTTAGAAACAATGACTCCTCTTCAACGTACCGAAGTGGTAAGCGGCTATTTATCTACACTCTCGAAAATTCCATGGCACGCTACTTTATACGCAGAAAACACTCCAAACGGATTGAAACATTTTGTTTGCGGGGCAACAATAATAAAAGAAAACTTCCTACTTACCGCAGCACATTGCGTCTACGATGAAACGTATCGAAGGATAGAAAACCCAAATAAATATTATGTAGCAACTGGAAACATTTATCGTGACTATGATTCTAACCTACACGATGAGAAATTCGTTAAAAAAGCCAGAGTATGGAAAATGCAATAGAACAAAATTTTCATTAAAATAAAATCAAATATTTATTTCGAAAATTGTTAGTACGCTGCTCATACATCAATTCTCTAACAAAGTTATAAATATTCTTTTTTTCAGGTGAAAGGTATTTATGTTCCTTGAAATTATGTGGGCTACGAGGGAAATTATGCTAATGACATAGCTATTTTGGAAATCGAAAGGCCATTTGTACTGTCACCTTCTTTAAAACCGGCGTGTTTAAATGGTGATTTCATTGAGTCTGTATTAGGGGTAGCTTCAGGATTTGGAAGAACCCATGAAGGACCATCAAGTTTTGTTCTGCAATCTGTATCATTGCCCTACGTTCCTCTTAATCAATGCAAATCTTATAAAAATTTTGTAGAATCTGAAAATCTCATAACGATGGATAAATTTTGTGCTGGTTATACAAATGGTGGGTATAGAATCAAAATTAATATGGGAAAATGAACATATTTACAAATTATACAGTGACTCGCGAAAGTATTTGAACAGTTACCATAAAATATTTATTAATTATAATTAGTGTATTAAAGAACACTTCATATACTTTCGTTAGTCACTGTACTTAGCAATTATTCTCTGTATTTAAGGAACAGCTGTCTGCGATGGTGACAGCGGAGGGGGATTGGTGTTTAGAATTGGAAATCTATGGTTTTTAAGAGGTATTACTAGTCTCTCTCTTGGTAAAATATTAACGGGCGGTACAACGATTTGTGATAGTAATTCGTATTCTCTTTACACGCGTATATCCACTCATATAAACTGGATCGAAGATATTATTTCTCGATTGGAAACATCTCAACCGCTTCCCACATGTCATGATTCAGCTATGACAAGTACGACTTCTACTAGTCCTGCTCAATTTATTCCAACCTAAACAACCACTATCATATTTTCCTCATCTAATGAAAATCCCACTTTTTTTACGGCCCATCTAAATTTTGAAAATGGTTATCGTCTACTGCACATACTCAGACGGATGTTATTACCGAAAAAAATGTAGGCTTCTTAATACTTAATAATAAATAACATATTAAAATATCAGATTTGTTAAAATACATTAGAAATTTGATTTTATTTCAGAAGTGTCTGCAATAATTTTAGAATCGTCATAATTGTCTTTTATTACTTTTTTTTATAATAATAATAGTAAATAATAAAATATCCAATTATTAGGCTTAAAAAAATGTTTTTAAATTTGGTCTAAATTTTGTACCTTTGGTATCTGAGAGACGTCATAAGTATTACCGCCGAGCAAATAACACCAATGGTATAATGATTTTGGTAGTATTGTTGATGTGGTAATAACATGATATATGTGGGTAATACGAAGTGGAATATGACACATTCTCATTAAATGTAATATTCTATGTTTATTAAAATCATATTTGAAATATTTTCTTAGCTCATTCAATTAATTATTAAATTACTTTATACTATACTATTTTTATTAATTAATTAATATTTATGAAAATTTTAGGTTTTTATTTTGAATTGGCGACAAATATTTTTGAAATATTGACAAACGGGATTATATTTGCTTCGTCATTTATGATCGTTATCGGCTTAGGAATTTTCAAAGAATTATACACTGGTGTAAAAAGATATTACGTACACTTTTATAGTAGCAGAAAAAAAATTGATAAGTATATTATCGTCATGAGAAAGTTATGATCGTGAAGACATAATCGAGTTATTTTAAACGCGATAATGGCTACCGATTATTTTGATACAAATGTTTTTCAACGATAAGTCGTGTTTATTAATTCAATAAGGATGATTATCCATATAAATATATCATTGAAGAAAAATAAACGACAATTTAAATATCGATAATGATCAATCAAAAACATAATTCAATTAAAGATTTTTCTATACAAAATAAATTCGATTACGACATTTTTGAATGATTATAGTTTTGTTAATTAACTTCCTTGTTGGATACATTATAAGGAATATTGGAGTTTAATTTTAATAAATAGGATAATTTTTAAATAACAATCTTCATCGTTAGGGAAAATACGTAATTATGGTAATAAAATGTTGAAGTAAATTGAAAATGTAAATGTTTAAACTTGTACATATTTCAGATGAATGGATTAGAGAATAAATGAAAGTGAGAATTAAAGGTTTCGTGGAGAATCATTTATTAAGATTATTAAATATTTCAAATTCTTCGTAAGATCATGCGATAAATTTTAAAACTTTAAAGTTGATAACATATTCGTCCTCTCATTAGTATTTCAAAATATACATTACATACTTCATGTGTATACCAAATCTATATAGCTAACTCAAGATTCTATTCGTGAGCATACAAATTTTTCAATAGCAAAGTACGAAAAATTGAAAAAAAAAATCAATTAATTTCTCTTTATAATATTACATCAATATAATACGCAAGTGTATAAATATGTGTTATATTTAATTAAATGAATTAATTACCAAGATATTTTTCTATTTTAAATTGGAATCTGTTAATTTATTAACTCTTAGAATATATATTAATAATAATATATAATAATTATATAATAATAACAAATGTTTGTGTTATTAACCTTCAGAAACCCTGATAGTTTTTTTTGTATATTATGTATAATTAAATGAATTTATATAAAAGATAATTTCAAATATATTAGCGTATACTTATTCAGTTTCGAACTAAATTTAACTTCTACTCTTCTGCTCGAGATATGATTATATATACTAGAAATACATACGTATATAAGCACACACACACACACATTTGCACACATATGTGGTTAGACTACATCCGTCGAAAGAGCATGATCTTTGTAGATAACAAGAAAGAAGAAGGATTTGAAAATGATCAAAGGAAACTGTGTCGAAACACTTGTTTGACTTGTTTCTCGTATTTGCAAAGATGCTTTGTCACGTTGTTTCTTTTGTTCTTTTTATAAAGCTCGTCTTATAAACGTTAGGCGAGAAAGTTAATTTAAAAACTTTTAATGAATAAAAAACATGATCGAACGAATCGTAAGAAAAAAGTAACGAAAAAAATAATAAGATTGTTAATTTTTTTGTTATTATTGTTTTTATTATTATTGTTATTATTATTATTATTATTATTTGAGAAGTTATCGAGCAACTTTTACGCAGAGATATATAACTCGATTGAAATTAAACATTCATGCACTTAAACACACGAATACATTAGTACAAATACGTAGGAGTGTACAATTCAAGGACGTATTTTGTTACGTCTTTCCGAGGAAGCTTTCTGATAATGATAATGATAATGATTACGTCACGAATGATACTACTGCCGGCAGAGTCGGATATAAATGTGAGCGTTGAACGTTCTTAGAAACAGATATACTGGTAGACACTTGTACGGTAACTTCAGTTTTTATCGGAGTACTATTTTTGTTCATTTACCAAAAGCACTTGGAAAATCGACGATAGTGAAAATAAGAAAATTTCCGACAAAAAAAAATTTCGCTTGGGCAAACAGAGTGTGAAAGAGAATAAGATTGAAAACAAAAAACATCAAAGTTATTGCGATAATTCGAAGGTATCAAATTATTCGTTAATTATAAAACAATTCTTCCAAGTTTGAAAGTTTTTATAATCGGGAAAAATTAATTATAAAGAAAATAAAATATATATATATTGACGTATGAACGAGTGAGAATCAATTCTCTTATATGTTAGTCAAACGATAAGAAATTTTATCTACGAAGATTGCTATGTGCACCTTTAACCCCTTAACCTACGATTTACGTTCCAAAAGTTTCGAGTTACGTTTTCAGAAGTACGTAAATAATATGTACGCATGAAATAGAAAGGACAATATCGAACAGATAAGAAAGAATTTTATTTTCGTTGTACTACGGTCTATGCCTATAATTGTATGTTATGGTGTTAATTATTTATTTATTTTAGAAAAGAATTGTCATGTGTACCCGATACGATTCTTATAAATCATTAGAACGAGTTAGGTTTAATTTCGTTTAGAATATTTCGATTACGTCAATGGTGTTTCGGACAATCGACGGCGATCGATAAAATGTTTGTCATTTTTTTCTAAAATACAAACAAAGCAAATCGAATAGTCGACGAAAACATTCGCATTATTCCGTTTTCCAATAATATTTTGTGTATTTTGATTATTTTGTTTATTAGTGCATTGACGGGATTTACCCATTATTACATAACAAGAAATAAATATTGATAGATAAAGAAATATAAATAATATAAAAAAATAAATTAAAATATATAATAAATACATAAAAATAAATATAAATTAAGAATATAAATATAAATAGATAAATAAAATAAAATATAAATAAATACATAAGAATAAATATAAATAAATAAATAATATATACAGAGAAATTTAAAAAAAATAAAAAGAATATATAAATATATTTAAAAAAATTATGTAAAATTAGATGAAATATACATCAAGTTGCTTAATATTTGTTAAATTAGTTAAAAAAATATGTAAAAATGAAGAGTTGTTTGGGAAAAGAATCGATTAAATGAGAAAAAAAAGAATACTTTTCGTTTCGAACGATAATTAATAACATATATATTTTAACGATTATATTACAGTTGCCGTTGTTCGAAAGGAATCAAAGAAGAAACAAAAATAAGTGCAAGCTAAAAAAAAAATTCATATTTAAAGGGTGCAAACATTCCTTCCCATTTCAGTTTTTCCTATTGAAGGATTATATTTCCGATTTTTTGTCCCTCCCACGCATACCAATTTGAAACTTCTTATTTTCGATTTTCATTTGTACGTATCGCTATTTGTTTTTTTTTTTCTTGTACAAATATGAAATACCTATCCGTGAGACTGATTGCAACCATCCTAATTTCTTTCCTCTTCTTCATGAATCTTCTTCATCCTGCATTATCTCGGATTATTAGACCCGAAACAACAACAACAACAGAAATCTCAACATCTACGGAGAAACTGAAAGTTGAGGATTTTAATTTGATTCATATTTCCGATAGAAAATGTCCAAATGATGATGAACGTAGAGACTCAAATGGTATATGTAGATACGTCATTAAAACTTAAATTATTGTTAATCTCTTGAATTGTTTTTCTTCATATATGTGCAAATGATTTTAATTATTGAATTCGTTCGTATAAATAATACGAAAGATGTTTTATTTATTACAAATATTTATTATTAATGAAGAAAATGAACTCTAATTAATTAATGATATTTAATTATAATTAGATATTGTATAGAATCATTGATTGATTTTAATTAGATTATTGATATAAATTTGTTTTCTTTGATAATCGACAAATGATTTTAATCAACGAGCTAATTATCTATGGAATAATTTATGCTTGTTTTATTATTTTATTACATAAATATATTATTTCTGAATAAAAACGATATAAAATCTATTGTATAAATTGTATTTTTTTTAAATGATTATTGTAAATACATTAAATTAATTTGTGAAAGAAGTTTTTTATTTTCTAATAAGGAAATACGTTTTTGAAAATTTCAAGGCGTGCCGGAGACAATGCGTACTCAACCCTCATATTCATATAAATATATATATATATATATATTTATGTTATCATGAAAGTGCAGAAATGAATTATTCTTTAGATTATTCAGGTAATGTGGAAATTAACCAGGGTGATCCGTGAAAGTATGGAAGATTGTTGTATATGATAGTCGTCGAATAGTTTCTACTGCTATTGGACAGCAAAACCTAGAGAAGGGATGTCAATCATCTTCTTACTATAAAAACCTTTGTATTGAAGCAAATTCATTCATTCTTTCATTCAATTAATATAGATATTAGATACGTACTTAATGAAATGTATGTCGTTAACGAATCTAAAAAAAGGTATGGTGTAGGTTAACATCCAGATATTACCACAACCGCAATCGTAATAAGATTTTCATAATTTGCCATCCTCATACTTCACAGTTAGTATTTCGTCCTCCCACCGTTTGGTACGGGTGCTCTCGTCGTAAACGCAAGTATGCAAACCTGTAAAAAGTATATAACGTTTCTTTCCGATTATTCAATATTTTTGAAGTTATACTTCTTTTGGCGCGTTTGGGAAAAAGTGATGAGAGTAAAAATTTCGATGTGACCGAAAAATCAACACCACGAAGTTGTCCTTATTTACGATGGGCGGGCAAAGCGATTTCAAATTTACGGCATAAAGAGGTCTTCTCTCATCTCTTTTTCCTCTCTTTTTTTTTTCTCAAGCGGTCACCCATCCAAGTTCTATTCGTACTCAAGTGCTGCTTGACTTAAATGATCGAGCAGGAACTAGTGCTGTCACCGCGTCATGCCCGTTGACGCATGAAGAAATTTGATATAACTCCCTTATATTTAGTGTGGATTGATGTCTATATTTTGATATTTTTGATCAGGATCAGTATACATTTAAATTTCTGTTTAAGTTTTCGAGATGCCTAAAACTAATACAGAGAAATGTAAAGAATATCGTCTTCGTAGGAAGAAGAATAAAAAAAATAAGGAAAAAAAAACACAAACTAATGCGGGACGTTGTAGGTTATATAGGCTGCGAAGAAAATTCATTGTACAAGGATATGAATTGTCTGCGAATGAAATTTTATGTATTCCATCAACTTTTAATTTTCTTTACGAACAATCGGTTTAGCCTGTGATTACCGGTACAAATTTAAATAATTTAAATGTCACATCAAAGACTAATATTATTGCTAATTATTATTTATTTTATTTTTTTGGTCTTTAGTTTGAAGTTATTTGAAGTTTTTTTTGAAGTTATTTACATTCATTTTACATTTATTTTACATATATTTAATACTAAAAATAACGAGCATGGCCTGACGAGGATTTTTTTCCGAATTCGTGTGGCACTCAATGTGATAACGATTTATGTACCATTTGTAAAGATTATAGATTCTTAGCGTATATTTTTGAAATACGCTGCTCAATCCTTTTGAGAATATCGAAGTGAGAATATTTTTTCTTTGTGAGAATATATTGAGAATATCGAAATGTTGTTATCGCTCTTCCCCATTCTTCAAACCGTTGCTAAGCACGCTATGCTGGGTTCATCAATAAAGACACTCGTCCTATTCTTTCACTGGACGCCTACGACGACACGTTTCAGACAACCAGCGAAGAATTTACAAAGACACCGACGAACAAGGCGATATTTCTTATTTTAATTAAACCCTTCTTCTTCCTCACGAATAAATAAATAAATTAAATTATACTTATTATTTATATATATATATACTAGCAGACCCAGCCACGCGTTGCTGTGGCTAAGGTATACGTTAATTCATATTATAGTAAACTATTCAATACAATGAAATTATTATTTTCGAATAAATACGATAATGTTATAGCCGGTATAAAAATGTTGAATTTTAGATTTTATTATTCTTACATTCAAGTTTGTAACAAATAAGTAAGTTACAAAGTTGTTAGTTGATAACATGTAATATTTAATTTTATAAATAAAGTAGGTAATGAAAAGCTGTCGGGTTAGGGATTTTGTTAATTTTAATTTAATTCAGCACTAATTGGTGCACAATATTCTTGGTTAACCTGTCTCTAGCTAACACAAATAGAATCGATGGTTAACACGTCAGCAGGCAACATATAGTTGCCTTTAAATCTCAAGTTGGATCAAACTGCATACACTGTGCAAAATTTGATTAAAATCGGTTCGGTAGTTTAGGAGTTCATTGTGGACACACAATGTGACACGAGATTTATATATATAAAGAAGAAATATATATAAACCTTTTTCAATTGTATTTTAAATATCTTTATTTTATTTTATCATTTTATCGTCTTATTGACAAATTTTGAGTAAGTATTATATTGGCAACACGGGAGAGATAGTTGGAGTTATTTTTGATGTCGATGTATTTTATTAAAGTTATTTTTTTTAAGTTATTTTTGTGGTTATTGTGAGATTATATTCGTTTTGGTACGCTAAAGAAGTATAACTTCTTACGTGCGTACATAAGCACACACACCAGTTTTTTTTTTCTTTTCGTTCATTTTATTGTACGTAAGAAATGACGCGAGAAACGTTAAATGTCCTCTGAGAAAGTTTTTTTCTGAAATGTTGTATATATGACTTTCCCAACGTTGCGAATGTGTGCAAGAGTAATAATATACATAATAAACAGAGTTTGAGATTACAACGTTTTGATATTAGCATTTTTTTCATCCTAATTATTTTGTAAATCTAATGAAATATTCGAGCTACAAAAAAACTGGAAAGAACTATTGTAACGTTATCAACTATAAAAAAAGCTTGGACCTATAAGAAGTTGTTAAAAAAGATCCTAAAAAGTCCACTAAGAATTTCCCTCTAATATAATAATAAATTTTAAAAACATAAAATGAAGAAACAAGGGGGGATGTTATAAAATTTAATTTTATTGTAGAAATTTAAAGAAACTCGTTTAAAAATAAGAATTGACTTCAAGTCAATTTATTTATTATCAAAATTTGTTATCACAAATAATGTAGTACTTATTTTATATTAAGAAGTGCAGTCGTCGTTAAATTTCCAATCAGCAAATCTCATTTAGGAAGCCAGAAGTAATTAAACTTTCGCTGAAAAAAAATAATTCAAAGAATTACAGAAAAGATAATATAGAAATAGCATTATTGAAATACTCATTGTAATATTAAAACTTAAAGTGCACATCTTACCAATACAAACAGGAATTTTTATCCATTCTCCTTCTGGACTACATAATACATCACTGGTACCGCTTAATTCGTATCCCTGATTACAGGTGTAAATTAAATGAGAACCGCTAACTAATTCTAAACCTTCCTTCACAGAACAGTTTTCTTGTGTTTGGCAATACGATTTGTGCAATAGACGATAACCGTTCGTAGGATCGGGTGGCGCCATACAAACAGTTGTATTTTAAATCGATGGGGAAGATGTTATAGAGCTTGTAGAAGTTGAAATTAATTCAGCAGGACTAGTAGTAGTCACATTTGCTATAGTTGACTCACGACATGCAGGAAGTGATTTAGATGTTTCTAATCGAGAAATAATATCTTCGATCCAGTTTATATGAGTTGATACATGCGTGTGAAGAGAATACGAATTACTATCACAAGTCGTTGTACCAGCTGTTAATGTTTTACCAAGAGAGCGACTAACGATTCCTCTTAAAAACCATACATTTCCAGTTTAAAATACCAATCCACCTCCGCTGTCACCATCGCAAACAGATGTACCTGAAATGCAGATAATAATTGATACGTATAATTTTAAAAATATTTTCATTTTCGCATATTGATTTTTATTTGGTACCAACCATTCGTATAGCCAGCACAAAATTTATCCTTTGTTATAAGATTTTCAGATTCAACATAATTTTTAAAAGATTTGCATTGTTTAAGAGGAACGTAGGGCAATGATACAGATTGTAGAACAAAACTTGATGGTCCTTCATGGGTTCTTCCAAATCCTGAAGCTACCCCTAATCCAGACTCAATGAAATCACCATTTAAATACGCCAGTTTTAAAGAAGGTGACAGTACAAATGGTCTTTCGATTTCCAAAATAGCTATGTCATTAGCATAATTTCCCTCGTAGCCCACATAATTACAAGGAACATAAATACCTTTCACCTTAAAAAAAGAATATTTATTACTTAATTATAATTGATTTATGAGCAGCGTAGTAACAATTTTCGAGGTAAATATTTGATTTTATTTTAATAAAATATATTTTCTATATATTTTTCATACTCTGGCTTCTTTAACGAATCTCTCATCATGCAGGTTAGAATCGTAGTCACGATAAATGTTTCCAGTTGCTATATAATATTTATTTGGGTTCTCTATCCTTCGATACGTTTCATCGTAGACGCAATGTGCTGCGGTAAGAAGGAAGTTTTCTTTTATTATTGTTGCTCCGCAAACAAAATGTTTTAATCTGTTTTGAATTGTTTCTTTATATAAAGTAGCATGCCAGGGAATTTGAGAGAGTGTAGATAAATAGCCGTTTTTTCCGTTGATAATAAAGAGTATTTCTATTGGAGGAACAATCCCGCATTCTAAAACATATTAGAAAACGATCAATTAAAATACACATATCGAATAAATGTTACTAAATTATTATATTTGGAAATTCATTTTATTATTTTATAGAATTATTCAATTTTTATATAGAAAAGCTATCATTTTTACATAATATTCTAGTAAAAATTACAAAGTATAATATTTAACACAATTGTAAACCTGAAATTACACACAATTAATAAGCTCAAATATTATTAAATTTTTTATTTAAGAAGTTTTTAATTTTAATTTTAGTATAAATGATATAAGAAACTAGTGTTAATAAGCTGTTCCACTTTTTAAAGCATGAAGCTATGAATAATGAACTTAAACAGTTTAAAAATACATTAATTGATAGTGTTGATCGTGTAAAAATATAATCACTAAAAAAAATGTCTCGTATATGATTCACGAAAATATTGCAATTTTTTGTAACTATTAGTTTAATTGAAAATTTTTCTTATAATAAATAAAATAATTTAAACCATATTAACGCAGAATTAAATATAGCATAAATAAATAACCGTTTACACTACTTCATTGAAATCTGCTTCACATTGTACTAGAGCCTTTGTGATTATAATTGTAGGCAATATTTGTATGTTTACTATCTTAAATTAAATTAAATATATATTTTCTAGCATGCTAAATTCTAATTATGTGTCTATAAAACAGTTTTCTTTAATATACTATGACAATATAAAAGAATAAACCCATAGACGTCTTGGTTCTTCAAGTTGTATCAAAGCTTTAAATATGTTAAGTCACCTAACATGAATACCTATATATATTTCAAATTACGAGTATCTGTACGTATTATAATTTTTTTTTAATAAAGAAATATAATTATTTTTACCAATACAAATAAAAATAATGATTCTGTTATCCGTAACATAAACAATAATAACCGTCGTACTTGGAGAACATCCTATTGGTTAGGATTCCCAATGACCTGTACTGTTACATGTAACTCGATTATTTTGTTTCGATTGAACATTGGCAACTTCCTGATAATAGTCGCGACAACTCAGTTCTGCGATGGTTCCAGGTAAAACAAAAGATTCACAAGATACCCACTGACCATTAAAAGTACATTGAGTGTTAGTGGATGCAGAAGTCAAAGATTGGCAACGTATTTCTAAAATAATATAAGAATTATTAAGAAAGTGATAGATTAATAAAGAATTGTCGTTATAACAAAAGTTTTTAATCTTACTTGTACAAACTGGAATATCTGTCCAATTTCCTTTTTTATTACAAAATACATGACCGAATCTGTTTAGTTGATATCCAGAATTACAGGTATAAATTAAATAAGCCTCAGGAGGTAACTTTGTACCCTCCTGTACGTCACAATGACTTTGTTGCGATTGACATTGCAACTTATATAATTGTCGATAACCATTTGCTGGCTGGGGAGGTACCGTACAAATATTTTCTTGTACTGTCACAGTTGAAGTGGGTATAAACACTAACAAATTTGTGAAATGAAAGCAATTGTTTAACTATTTGATCATATAGTCAAGTAAATTTTTTACAAGAATCATTCAGACTTATAAATAAAAGTATTTAAAAAATACATACATGCAGTTCACACGAGGAAGAAATCTTCAGAAAACTAAACTTTGAGAGAATAAGACGGATATTTACATTTTATTCTACATATACTACATTACACACATTCTACAGACTCCAAGTTTTCAATTTCAACAAATGACACGAGTGGCTTATGGTAACTAAAATATAAAATAAATGCTTTGGTTTGGATTTGATTAATATATCTTTGAAATACTGCGTCAATTACTTATTCCGATTATGGTTTTGATTTAGTTTGACTGCTGCACGTTTTTAATTTTAATTTGGAGTTCAGGAACTCAATCAAAGGGAGCACTGTATCCGATGCTAAATTCACATTGAAATCCCCACTTAAAATCATTGGAATTTTAAAGGAATCTTTTTTAAGAATCCGCGATGATACTTCTTGCGTGTAATTTATTAAATTCTCGTGTTTGCTTTCTTTTCCGGTGGCAAGTATTTGGCATGGAGGAGCTCGTCCTACACCTTTATAATCGCGCGAGAGTTCATATTATGAGGATATTTCCCATCAGATAAGTAACGAAGTGTACGAGGACGATCTACACTTTTACCACCACGTGTTTGATGAGACAATTATTATATCTTTATTATTCAATAAACAATAAGTAAGCCACTTGTGTCGTCCGTGGTTGACCATCATTAACGTATACACAAATATTAAGCAGGCTTTTTATGCAGCAAGTCTTTTCCCTAACGAACCAATAAAGTATTGCACTTTCTATTGGCTCAACCACTTGTTTTCATTTATTTTAATTTAACCTTCCATCTTCTTCACACTTAGCTAAACCCAATCGCCAGAGGACTCCATGTTGGAGAAATATTGGTAAATACCATTTTCATAATAAATAACAGAATTTCTTTTACATATATGTATACCGATATGCAATATTTGTTAGATTCAGTATACTACTAGATATTATTCAAGCAAATTGATATTTATATACATGGAATATAAAATATCTTGAAAATAAACGAACATACTTCGATCATTAAATTTCCTTTTAAATGAAGTTTGTTTAACTTTTCGTTTTTCAAAATTCATAACTTTTCTCAAGAATGTTTACGGGCATGATGTTGTAACGTTATTGTGTATTCAATACTTATATACATAAGGTATATTTTATACTGTTCTTATAAGGATTATATTTTATGTAATATAACTGCCTTGAGTTTCTGCAAATAAAAGTCGATTATTTTATTAATATTTTTTACACTAACTTACATTATCTGCATTGCTTTACATTGTCTAATACAAATTACACTTAAAACTACACTATGTACATTAGTTACAATACCTGCAAATAAGAAAAACAACTTTTACAGTTAATATTCACTCTTGTTTTATGATCTTATTATACTGGTTTTTCAATTCGAACTCTAATCGTCTTTGCTCAGCCAACTCCTAACCGTTTTTATCTTCTGTAGCGTTATCCGCGTTAACGAGCCTCTCTACATCTAATACGCCTGCGCGTCTTAACTGTAACAGCAGCCGGTTTAAATAATAGCTAACGGTGACGAAATATAAATAGTAATATTTCGTTACATATATATGTAGGATTGGGTTTAGTGTAGAGGTGTTAAATTAACTTACACCAAGGTCAACTCTACTAAAAATAATATATTTAATATGGGATAGATAGGAATAGCCTTATAACTATGCTTCACAATAGCTACTATGTAATGTGATACGTTCAATTGATAACCGTTATACCGAACACGTGTCCAAACTCTTTTGTATTCACTCACTTACTAACAACTCTCTAAAACTGATTATAACGACTGCTTGTAAAAACTCATTATAACAACTGACTAACAACTGACCTCCCAACAACCGATTGACCGCTAATTTATACGTTAGTCCCCACCATGCTCCTACTTCCTTTCTCACATCTTCCAGAATCTTCCAGAACCTTCCCGATTGCTTGATCTTCTTCCTTTCGATTCGGGAATGTTCCTGAAGCATCGGTGCGATAAGCTGACACACGATACCCTATTCTTCCATTGTTCCCTCTACGGTACTCGAATATTTCCCTTTCCAACATTAGTCCATTCAAATAAAGGCAAACTACCAGAATTTGTTTATTTTGGTAAAACTTGATATAATGGAATTCGACGACGCTGTATCGAATGGTGCTAATTTTTTTGCAATACAATGGGCCATTTACGAGAAAAAGGATAATAAAGGGTAAAAAATAGCCGTATTTTAGAATCTAGGCATTTAATTCGATCATCGCGGTGAAAAGCGAGCGGCGGAGCGCGCGTGCCGAAATTTGAAACCTATTTTTACGACCGAGCGCAAGATAGTCGTGTCCGTATTTACTTCATGCGATGGAACTCTTGTGAAATTTAAATAAATTTGAATCAAAAACTTTTAAAAAATTCTTTAATTATCACATAAGATGAAAAAAATTCTGAATAAATAATAATAATATATAATTAATTACTACAAAATAAAAATATATAAAAGCAAATCCACGGCAGTAGTATTTGAACATCAAACCTAAAACTGAAAAACACAATATAAATAACCAATTAAGTATGAACAAAATATTAAATTGAAGAGTACTTACAAATATAAATTTAATATTCTTGCATGGTATGGTATTTTTTTTTTTTTTTTTATATATATATGTAGGATTCTTAAAGATGAATAGATTGTTTCCATGTAAATACAATTTAATATGATACAATTTAATACAGTAATAAATGTTCGCTGCTTAAAGGCTAAACGATGACTAACTTAGATCTTTGTGCTTTTTTTGTTCCACTGTTTACTTGCATAGCAACGTACCGCTACACGTTGCTACATAGCAACTATATCTTATTATATTTCATAGTCCCTTTGTCTAATTTCCCTTTCCACATATATATAGCAGGTGCAATCTAGAATGTAGGCACACACAATCTTATTCGAGATGTTCATACTTGGTCTAAAACTAAGACCACGAGTCCGACTCGTGATACTCATATTCGGCCTGAAATGTTGAGTACGAGTCGGACTCGTGATATACATGTTCGGCCTGAAATGTCGAGTACGAATCAAGCTCGTGATATTCATGTTTGATCTGGAACTGAACAACGAGCCTGACTCGTGACATCCTTGTTTGGCCTAAAATTTTCATCATGAGTCAGACTCGTCAGAATAAGGAAAGGGGATATTATATATGATAGTATATGATATATATTCTTTAAAAGCATATATAGTATAGTTATATCATAATAGTATTTTAAATAATTATATTTGATTTTTAATGTATAAACATGTGTGCCTTCAAAAATGCATTTAAACGTACATTTTAAAAAGTAGTAATTTAAGGCGTTTAAATAGAAGAAATCCCAAAGTTTTGTTGTTAAATCTGACGATTTAAAATACCTATGTACGTGTGAGATACCTACATTCATAAAATACAGTGTATATCTATAAGATTTATGTTTCGTGTGTTTGTACGACGAATATCTTCATTTTTATATAATTATTTTAACGCTCTTGCGCAGTGATGACTTCGAGGGGTAAAATTTTCATCGAAAAGAATATCACTTCAAAATTATTTCATATTTAAAGTATGTTAATAAGTACGTAATGTTTAACAAAATATATATGTGTTCAAATAACCTGAAATGTAAGTACAGTTCATTTGAGTATTAAAATAATTGTTAATTAATCGATACAAGTGTCTATTGTCGTCTAAAAGCTCGGTATATATGTTCTCTGATCTGTCCTCTTCGAAATCCATCGATAAACTGAATCATTGTCATTTGTAAAAGTTATTTTGTTAAATGTTGTTTATATGACTTTCCGAAAAAGGAAATACTATTTGTTAAGAATATTATTCCTGTTGTACACATGCGCAACGTTTAGAAAGTCATATAAACAACATTTAATAAAAGTAATTTCGTAGAGGACAATGTCTCATTTCAACGGTGGATTTCGAAGAGAACGGTGCACCGAACATATATTCCGTGCTTTTTAACAACAATACACATTTCCTACGTTTTTAATACTCTAATGCATTCTACTTATATTACAGCTTGTTTTAAAACTTTTAATAGTGTCTGCCGTAACTTTAACACCATCAAAATTGGCAGCCATTATTTTTTTTTAATAATAATAATAGTAAATAATACAATATTCAGATGACAGCCAGATAACATTATTTCTCAAATAATTAAAACTAATCGATACTTTTAAATAATAATGCAAAGTAATATCATTTCAATCTGACATTTATTCGATAAACTTCCTACATCTCATTAAATATAACTCGTTTATCTGGTAATTAATTATTGACATAATACAATAGTAAACAGATGGAAGGGGAAAAAACTGGTTTTCTTTAAGAAAAAATTATGTTTATATCACCCAACTACTTCTTCTACTCTTGGAAACTACGTAAATGATACATAGCGATTATGTAAAATAATAATAATATGCACGGAATGCATGAATTGATAAAATGCTGATTTCTGTCTTATTATTTTCGCACTTGTTAAAATATTCTTGAAACCTGGATAAAGTACGATCTTGGTTGTGCTTAAATAGGCCTTCGATTGATGATTCTTTTCTAGTTTCTGTTAAGACACATAAGATACAAAAAGTCGCTGCGAAATATCAACTTAATATCTGTTCCTAGCATACAAGAGAAGAACGAGCAGTATTTTAAAACTATTTTAACTTGTTTTATAATTTTAAATTTGCCTAACTAAACATGTTTTCTATTACTAAAGTTATTGCTCCATCAGTAATAATATTTCTGTTATTTTATATAATTAAATATACAATATATAAATTTCGTGAATATAATATGGTAAAAAAATGTTCAGGACCTAAATCATATCCCTTGATAGGAAACCTGAATATATTTGCTGGTTATATAAAAGGTATACTTTTATTTAATATTTATAATATCTACATTTAAGCGATCGCTATCGAATGAATTTGTCTCTTAGATGTAACATATATATTAATAAATTTATCTGCAAACTATTCTTCGCCGTGGGTAATGTGGATAGGCCCAAAATTAATCGTAATCTTGGATGATCCTGAAAATATTGAGGTAAGTTTTATCAAATTTATTGGACTTCTTTAAAAACAATTTTCCCGAATGAAATTCTTTTTATTTCGGCCTTTTGTCTATATCAATTTTTTGTTTCCTTTTTAGATTATATCAAAAAGTTCTAACGGATATGAGAAAAGTTCTCTATATGACTTTCTGGAAGATATTATGGGTAATGGATTAGCTTCTGCATCAGGTAAACTATATGTTCACATGCTTTCCTCTCAATTAATAAAAAGAAAATTATTTATACCAAACTACAATACTGTATTTTTTAACTATGTCTTCCTGAGGATTGCTGTCAAAAACAGTTTTCTTATTTTATGATTGCATTTAATGTCCACACACCCACACATGTATATAAGAGGATCTCTTTTTTCTTATTTTTTAATTAATAAATAAATAAAAAAAAAATATAAAAATTGTAATTAAAAAATATTGTATTATTTTAAGCATCAATATGGAAAATTCATCGAAGCATCTTAGATCCATTATTCAAAGAACGAATGCTCTCGACTTATATGGACTCAATAGTCAAAAAGTCAAACAGACTAGCTAACATTTTAGAAACTACTAACGGGGAAAAAGTTGATTTCTTGCATTATGTACATTTATGTACATTAGACATAGTATATGGTGAGATTTAGAAATTCTGAAAAGTTTAAAAAATGTGTATGAGCACAGTAAAATTTTTTAAAAATTATTTTTTTTATACTGATAGATGGCGTATTGGAAAGTGATTTAAACTTGCAGAGCAATTCGGATTGTAAACTTGATAAATATATGTCGGAGTAATAATCAGATGAATATTCTTAAATTTATAGTGTAATCCAATATTATTGCATATTTGTTTTCTTATTGTGAATTTTATTTTTATTTAGAATACTAGAAATAACTATACAAAGAATAACGAAATTCTGGTTACATCCAAGTATTATATTTAACAATTCATCTATGGGCAAACGGCTACATGAGATTATGTCCCACTTTAATAAAATAACGAACGAGGTAAGAATAACAACAAACCATTTCTATTTTAAATTGTCTAATATTAAAAAAATATATTAGTTTGAGTAAAATAATAATTTATTCATGTATATATAACTTTTATTCGTTAAGATTATAAAGAAAAAAAAGGAGTCAATGAATGAAGATAACTTTACCCGAGAAGGAAAAGGTCTACATGCAAGTAAGAATAATCATTTAAAAAAATAATTTTTTAGTAATGAATTTATGGATAAATACCTTTTATAATAACAATTAATAATAGATTAATATTCTCCTCTAAATAAAGGAAAAAATACCAGTCCAATCCTAGACGCCTTATTTACGTCATTTTACGAGACAGGAGAATATTCGGAGACAGACATTTATAATGAAATAAATACTATAGTTATTGCAGTAAGAGTCATTTATTTATGAGTTTATAAAATTTCTTTTTCATTTTTATTATTTTTTAGGGAAGTGATACTGCCGCTAATACACTTACATATTTATTTTTAATGCTTGTCACGTTTCCGGACATTCAAGTATATTAGTTATTATTTTTTAAAAATCAATTATATTTTCATACAAAACTTGAATCATGTATTCGGCTTTTTCGATTCCAGAAAAAAGTATACGAAGAGTTGTACGATATGTACGGCTCAAGCGATCCTGTAGATGTTCCTTTTACAATGGAAGATACTAAGAAAATGAAATATCTGGAACGAGTCATCAAAGAAACTTTACGTCTTTTTCCTGGTGTTTCAGTTTTTGGGCGAACACTACATAGCGATTTAAAAGGTATTTTTACATATAATGAAATATTTTTTGTTTATTCTTTTCTTCTGTTGTCCTTACTGTTTTATGTAGTAATAATATGTATATATTTATTTTATTAAGTGAACGAAAATGTGATATTACCAAAAAACTGTCAAGTATTTTTTCCAATATTTTCACTTCACCGAAAAGATAAATATTGGACCGATCCCTTAAAATTTAATCCGGATCGGTTCTTGCCAGGAAATTACAATCCTAAATGTTTTCTCCCGTTTAGCTTTGGGAAAAGAAGATGCATAGGTAAAAGCACAGGTTTATTCATTCTTGAAATAATATTCTAATTAGTTGATCAGCTAAGTATATTTTTATTGAATATCGCTTTTTCAGGACAAATATTTGCAATGATCACAATTAAGGCAATTGCTGCTACTATATTGAGAAAATTTGCCGTTCGAATAGATGATGCATTATCAATTGAAAATATTAATCTAATATTCGGCATAACTTTGAAATCAGCGGAACCTATTTTTTTGAGATTTAACAAGAGATAATATTTATCATCAGTCTTCCTATACATATATCAGTCTTCTATACTATGTTCTTATTAAACAATTGTAATAATTAACCGTAAAAATAAAAAATAAATTCTTAAAACTATACGTTTCTAATTTTTAATTAGTATATCGGTATTCGTATTCCTAATTATAAAAGATGCAATTTCACAAAAAAACTAAAAAATAAACACATTACAATAAAAATTCAATATATTACAAAATAACTCAAGTGATACTTAAATTTCTTTTATCGGTAAATTGGTTATAATGAGGATATTTGATTTTTTTTGCAGAAGTCAAAGTATCATATGGTCAGTTTTTAGTTTCATATAAAGTTATTAGTTTTGAGTGAGAAGAATTGTTTTTTCCTTTGCATCTTTGTGGTGCGATTCTCACGGTCCGAAATGTGCCAAGAAATTTGCTGCTCGATTCATTCCTTTCGTTACGTTTTTACGTAACACCTTTCTTATTTCGAATTAATACGTTAACTGCCGTGAGATCACCGGTGACCTCAACACGACCGTTAGTAAAAATACATAATTTGAGTAAATATCGATTCTGATAAATTTTTAAATATACCATTGTTTTTATAAGGGTTTGAAGAAACTTATGACATACAGAGCATGCAAAAATAATTTTTTTATTACAAGGAAAATTATAGTTAGGAGTTACTTGTTTCTATAACACAATTGAATTTATAACACAAGTACTTGTTGAAAACTATCTATTTTCAGATGTTTGCAATCAAAAATAAAATTTTGAAGTAAATGTAAAATAGAAAAATTTTACGAAAATACCAAAGAATCCGTTGTAGGTTCTTCAAAGGGGTTTCTGACTTTTATAAACTGAGTAAATATAATATATTTTTTCGTGGAACTTGGTCCATTTAATATTTTTATATGTCCTCTGAAAATAGAATCAATCGTCAGGGTCAGGAATTATTCGTTGCTATAAATTTCTCAATCTTATCCGTATTTAGAAGGAACAAATAATCATAAAAAGGCCTACAGCGCCTCGACAGTCATCGCTGACCTCACCATAAAAAATAAATCAGACACAATAATACAACACCGCTTATTAGTTGTAAACAAAATTTCAACAAAATATGCATCCCATAATAGAAAAAAAGTGTAGGCGTGGTAGAAAAATCACGTAAAAAGTGTCGGCAATAAACGTGTTAACAATAATAAATCAAAAAAAAAAAACAAAAAAAAAAGAGAAAGCTTTTCTTTCGAATTTAATTTAAAAAATATAATTCAAAAGCCAGTGACCGGCAGACAACATGTATTTTACTAATATACAAATTTCGTTTAGTCAATCTCTCTCATATCTAGTATACATTCAGGGGAAACTTCTATTATTATTATGCAAAAAAAATAATGGCAGTCAATTGTGACTGTGTTAAAGTTACAGCAGACACTATTGAAAGTTTCAAAAAAAATAAAATTTCAAATATATTTTAACAAGTCTGAAGTAATAATACGTTATTTGTTATAGTATCAGGAGCCTACATTTTTTACGGCAGAAACATGCTCTACGGTATTAAAAAATAAAATAATAACATCCCGGCAGCCAACGAAACCTTATCTATAAACAATAATAGGTACGAAATATGAGCACGATCATCAAATAAAAAGTGTGCGGCAACGGGTTAAATAGTAATTTGATATTCTATAGGTTACCAAAATATTATGTTCGATGCCTAGGAAAAACTCTCCAAAAAGTCTTATTTCCGACTTCGTCTGAAGGCGCTTTGCATTCATAACAATGTCGAGGAATTACTAGCAATGACTGATTTCTGGCTTCGACGGTAACACATATACACATAATAAAACGAATATCTAATGTAGAATATATACCCGTGTTCGTGAGTGAAATTTTGTTCTACTAGGTTGAAATTATTATCGTATAATTGAAGAATATTGGCAATAGCAGAGCAAAATAATAGTAAACTCGTTCTCGATCATCTTTCTTGTACGTCCAGTCGTCTATATGTAGCGTTTACTATCCCTTGTGTCTTTTGCCTATGGCTGAGTCCTCTTCTTTTCTTGTCGACACATATTTGTTTCTTAGATTTTTTTGTCGTCTTTTCGATTACCATCTATTCGTCTAACGTCTACTTCTACGTCTATGTTCGCCCGTTCTCCTCTTACACCTAACGTCGACTGATTTAAGCGTAATTTTTCTTTTGTTTTCCAATACCTAACATCTAAGCTGTTAAATGTCGTGATTTTCCGCGAATGAATCACACCTCAATTAACAAATCATTCGTATACGTACACTCTTCCACTCATTCAAATTCATTTGCCTCGATATTTTTATCATTTTACAGTAATTTTTTTACTTAAAGAATATTTCCAAGAAAATTTCCAAGAATATCTATGTTTTTTTGATAAGAACTATATACATTTTTCATGATATTTATATAGTGTACGAAACAACGAATTAAAGTAACTCATATGAACATGTTATTGCTATGACTTTTTCTCGTGTTATTCGCATTCAAAGATAATGACTAATATCTTATTCTAATATCTAATGTCTAAAATTATAAAATTTTAATGTCTAAATTCTAAAATTCTAATATCATGACTAATATCATCTCTAATATCTCTGTTATTTTTTTATATAAATATAATACGAAAAAATAATTCATATACGAAACTCTCCTGGCATGAAAAGGAGCATATGTTAATGCCTATTTCTTTTGCTTACGCAAAAAGATAGAGAAAATTTCAAGGTCATCTGAATTTTATAATATGAAAATTATCTCTGATCGTATAAAAAATTGTAAAAATCTTTTAAAATATAAAATAATATAATTTAATTGTACTACTTACAGGCAAATGCAATTAAAAATAAACACTTTCTATGTACGATTTCCATAGTGATCAAAAGAAAAGAATAGAAAATGAATTTTAAAATTGGAATAATATTCAAAGAGAGTTCCGTATTGTGTTGTCTAACGTCAACTCAGATTCACCAATGTTTGCAAGTCGGTCCGATAGTTCACACTGGAGAAATTTTTAATGTTTGCTGTATGTTATATACGTGATATCAAGACTCGTGACTAATGAGTCTCATGATTAAAATGATGAAATATGAACATAAGAGAAAGAAACAAGTTGAAAAAAGTGTAATTTAATAAAATAATAGAGACTCATTTAATATGTTTAATCTATGTAATTATTGTTGTAATTTTCAATGTGAATCACGTATGTCATGATTACATCACTGTATCATTAACAATACGTATCTCTATGTACTTATACTAGTATAGTTAGATGTAATCTCACTTTTGACTAACATTCCGAAAGAACTGGTAATACGAACAATCGACGAAGATTGGAAAGAACTCTCAAAATCTATAAAGGTCCCGAAAAATATCTTGTTGGAACCAATACAATTTCTTTCGAATCAAGCTACTTCCAATTCAACAGATCTTTTTACCAACAACTTGATGGTTCTAGCATGAGAAATCCAGCAAGCCCAGTGCTAGTCAACTTAGTAATGAATTACATACTGAAAAACTTGAAGGCACTTTACCCTTTTCAGTTCCATTCCTAAAGGTTTATGTTGATAACATTGTCACAGCAATACCTAAGGATGGAATAAACCTTGTACTAAAAACCTTCAACAGCATAAATGAGAAGATCCAATTTACCATCGAAATCGAAAATAATATAGTTCTTAGATCACCGTTCTTAGACACGACAATCATAAGAAATGAAAATGATTCCATAATAACGAATTGGTATGTCTAATCAATGATCTTTGGTAGATGCATTAATTACGATTCGAACCATCCAATAAATACAAAAATTGCTACCATAAAAGGTTTATTATTTAGAATATTAACATTTAGTAGTAAACAGTTCCATGTTGAAAATATGAGAAGAATTGAGTCACTTTAAAAAGTAACAACTATCTTACTAGTCTCATTCACATGGTGTTTAAAAAGTTTTAACTAGACAAGATTTGGGTGAAAGATCCGAATAATCAACAAAATAAAAAATTCATTAGGTTTCCTTTTATCAAATCACTATCAAATGAAAAAGGTAAATGCTTTGAAAACACCAATATTATAAACTATCTAGTGTTTTATAATTTAGTAAAAGTAAATTCCATTTACACTAAATTATAAGGTAAGGTTAATAAATTAGATCAGTCGAACTTAGTGTACAAAATACAATTCCAGTGAATGTGAAAGGTGTTATATAAGACAAACGAAACAAAAATTCAAAAAAAGAGTAGATCAACAAAGAAATGATCGTAAACTTACTAATGCAGAAAAAACTAATACCACCGCGTTAGCTGAACATCATTTTAAAACAGGACATAATTTTAAATTGGAAATAGCAACTATTTTATATATAGAAGACAATTGGTACAAATGAAATGAAAGTGAAATATACCAAATAGCAAATAATAATACAATTAATTAAAGAACCAACAAAAAAAATTTCAATACCATTTACAAAGAAATATTAAAGTTTAATTATTATAAATAGAACACCAGAATAGAGGACACAATAATAGTAAGGATACCTAGGCTATTAAGCACTAGTCTACATTGAATCAGTATTGATTTGATTACGTATTTGAATATAACAGTTTTAGGATATAACGATTTGTAAATGTTAAGTATAGTTAACTTTTAAAAATATACGAATGTATGGCTTCGTAATAATATGTAAAAAACTCTGAAAATTAACGATCGAGGTAATATTAAATAACTTGAAATGTTATATCATATATATGTTTTAAATGTTTTATAATATATATTTTTCTAAAAAGTCATAATAAAGTTTCAGTTGCTGAAGAAGTCCAGATGAAGGGACAAAAAGTTCAATAAAATCGAAATAACGTTCTAAACATTTTTAACCTGTCCAACTTCCCTGTGAAACTTTTATTAATAATACAATAATATTTATCGTTAACAAAATAAGAAGAAGCAACCAATATAAGAATATAATTACAATACATGTGCGCACATAGTCTGCGCATGGCTTCACAATGATTACATTTTATAGTTTTATGGTGGTTGAGTATGTATATAAATCTCTTGGTATTTTATTGTTAATTTCGATCAAGAAATGTTAAGACATTGAACGCCGACTTCGCGTTATTACGTGATTATTTTCATAATATGTAAGCATTTTTCAAACATTGATATATTTCACATTCCACTGTTTATTTTGTTCTGCATTTGCTTAATTACTAACAAGACATAGATAATATTCTGTTCAAAATCAGATCTACAATTGTTCTGTACAAATTAATTTAAAAGTCAAAATTAATACAGTGTCGTTCAATGCGTTAATTTCAATCTTACATTAGTTATAGACTTAAGTACTAGGGATCAGAAAAAAACTAAAAAAACTGGTCTTATCGTAACTTATTTTAACGGCTATGTAAACGAAGATGTACAATATTTACAGTTGAATAGCAGTAAAATGCTTCTGGTGGTATTAATCCAGATTTCTAAGTTTTTGCAACATTTCTGTCATTTATTAACAATCTACACTAATCAAGTTTTTGACATTGAATAATTTAATAACGTTTGTTACGCGCGTTTTTCCTAATTAATTAAATAATAAAATTACAATTTTGTATATACATATGCAATCTTACAAATGTTTACATTGCTTTATTGTATTTAATAATTTGATTGTTTAGATCTAAAAATTTGTAGGCACGATCTCAAGCATTTTTTTAAATTGTCTAATATATTCTATTTAGCGGTTGTTGATCATAAACCAAATGATATACCCATAAATTATAAATAGTCTAATTAACCCTTTCGCTTCAAGCGCCGCTTATAAGCGGCGCGCATAATATATCTTGTGGGTGCGAGCGCCGCTTACAGGCGGCGGCCACGCGACAAGACGTGTAGTAAGAATGGCAAAAGATCCGACTCACGATACGAGTGTAAAGAGTGTGATGTTGGTTTATGCGTAGATCCTTGCTTCAGAATTTATCATACAAACTTATACTACTAATCACTTTCTATTAATATATTAACTTGTTTGCGGACAATAATTAATTAAAATTTAAATCTTACTTGTAACTTTAAAGTTGTAAGTATTTTCATACCAAAAATGTAAATAATATTCATGATATAGTAACAAAGATTGTTTTATTTAGCAAAATTGTTACTAAAGACCTAGGCAAACGTATATAGAGCCAAAACGCATATTGTGCATTTTCACGGCGCGCGCATCCGTACAGTGACAGTACTTCGGCGGACTGAACGTCCGAAGCGAAAGGGTTAATACTTGATAGCACAGTATTTGTATACGATTTTTAAAATATTTGTTTTGAAAAAGATTTCAAAATATATAATTTAAAATACCATAAGTTTTTCAGAAATATTGATATTTTTTAACACAGTTAAGTATTAGTTAAATGTTCATAGTTTCTTATACATTGATTGTTACAAAATATCCTTATATTATTGTAAAAATAATCATATTACAGAAATGATGTACATGATACTTTTCTGAAATTTTAAGAATTTGTAATGTAAAAAAATTATGTTAAAGTCGCCATTAAACTTACCAAAATTTATATTTTTTACTTTTCTTCTTAGATATACACAAAAGTGTACATTGTTATTTTTTTTTTTTTAAAGTTTTTTATTATTCTTTCCAAAATTCTCAGAACCTAGTATGAGTCTGAAGTCTTAAGACTTGCGTTACTTCTATCTGATACTTAATAAAATAAAATTTTATTCATATAGTACGTTATTCTCTTTAGGAACACTGACACATGCATATGTGTAAGCTGAGTTATTGATTGTATCAACATTTGTCGATAGCGAAAAATGTTTCAATCATTTTCGTGTATATTCAATGATTTCCAAATCCTTTCATCGTCGCCAAATCTTTCATTTTTTAACATAAGTGAAGTAAAAAATAGAAAGCAAGTTTAATCATTTTCTTTTTGATTTGGAAAATTTTTCGTTCAGTAAATTAAAACAATTTGTTATAATGCATAATGTGTCCTATTCAGATATTAATTCTGCTGAATTCAAATAAAGACGTCTTATCCACTCTTAGTAATCTTTTTAAAGAATGTTTTTTATTTTTCGCCAAGGTTTCAAATGATACACGGAAATTTAATAAAAAAAATTCTTTGTTTTTTTCTTACTGAGGCTTACACCAGCTTCCATAAAAATAAATATAGCCAAGTTTTTTCATATAATGACGTATAATTTGATCGGTTTCTTTTAAAGCATCCACATAGTGAGCAGTCGTCCAGGAAGGATTTTCAACTAATAATTGCGATAAAAATTCTTTAAACTGACGGAATCTTACGCTGTGTAATAGACTTAAATCAAGATTTTCCAAATCATCTTCAATGAAAACATTAAACCAAAATTTAATTGTCGCTAAACATACTTCAGGAAACTCATAATAATCCAGTGACAGAAGCTCTTGTGCAGTATTGTCAACACTTATGCCGTTTAAAAAATTTAGCCACATTTTTGCCAGTATTTGTCTTAATTTTAAAGACATATTTTAAGATGTTAAACAGAGAAAATAAAACTCATAAATAACAAACGAATTTTTATATATACAAATATTAAAATAACGCTCTATATGAATGTTTAAAATTGCTTATATATCAGTCTCCTCGTATTTTGTTGCGATTTTAGATGACTTTGAATTATTACAGATCAGTATAAATATAAATAGTTCATAGTGTTCTGTAGACTTGATTTTTGATAGAAGAAATCGTTATTAACAACACTATTTTGTATTTCAGGAAATATATAAACAATAATATCTTTTTTTTATAGAACTATACGACTCAATCGTTAGTGATGAAATATTATAAATGTTTGGCCAACAATCGTAGCTGAATCGGAAAAGAAGTGATTTTACTTGTACAAAAAAAAAGAAAAATATTTGATAAGAAAATTCAAAAAATATTTATGAAGAAAATCTCTTTCAAAGCTGGGAAAATTTAAAATAATTTGTTTGTCGTTCTTCTAACCAAATATCATTGTACTAATTAATATTGATAAGAATAAATGTCAATATTAATATAGAGAGTGTCACAGAGTTCATAGCGTATCAGGGCATAGAAAAAGATATTACTTTTGCATACAATAAGTGATACTTTTCGTACTGTCAAAATTAGATAACTTCGATATATCTTTTACCTACACAAAAGAAACAGGTATATATTTAGAGAGAAAATAGTATAAAAGAAATATTAATTATTAAAGCCGTAAGAATACAAAAATGCAACAGTTTTATAACAGGAATAAGTGAAATAGGCATGAATAAGTAAACCAATGTACGCAAATTTTCGCCGTATTAATGCAACTTTCCTCGGCATAAAAACTCTCACGAAATTAAGAGATAAGCCGAGACAAGTGAATACTTTATTTTAGAAGGAAATTACATAATTAGATAATGACTATTAGATAGAGCAAATGAGAACAAAAACGCAAATACTCTGCAAGGTACAATTTTTTCGCACGCTTGAAAATTCTCTTAACTTTGCCAATTAATTCCAGATAAACGTGGCCCTGGCTATCTGATGAAGTAAGAAAACTCTCCTATCCTTAAATCTTAGAAAAAAGCCATATGTAGGGTTGCTGTATCTACTAACAATCGATTTTACTCGTGAGCAGTTCTAAATTCAAATTAGTATTTGTCCCATCCGGGCATAAGGCCCAAGCACAATACCTCACACTTACCCTACACGCCATAGCGTGTCTATTAACGCGCTTCTATTGATGCACTACTGCGCGAAATACAAATTTCTTTTTTTCGGGTTAAATTACCCGAACAGTATCAAAAACGTTTCTTTTCATGCCACGCAAGTTTCACATTATTCATTTTTTCGTATTATTACAAATAACAGAGATATTAATGTCGGACAGAGTAGTTATCTTTAGATGTGAATAAGTTCAATAAGATTCATTTCAGATTTGTTTTAAAATATAGTTTTTGTTTTTACTGAATAATTAAGCATCCTAATAAAGGGTTCTATTATTGAGCTATTCTAATCTATTATCTAGAAAATGGGTGGTGGCTTAATAGTATGATGTGTAGCTTCTTTAATAATGTCTATCACTATCTTTTCCTCTAGTGAGTAAAACGAATTGAATAGTGGTATTTCCTTTAGCCAGTGTTGCGTTTGATTGTTTACATGCGGTATTCCAACTTCTTGGAATGCTCGTGGGACCGCTTGGGTCAGCGGAATGCGCCCATGGGAATAGGTGCAAATCTAAACAATTTTTAACCTATATAGAGAGCCACATTTGGGCCCTCGCAAGACTTAGTAAAAAGTAAGAATCTTGGTTTCTAAGTCCGAGTCTAAGTAAAAGTTTTAATTAGCAAGTCTAGTTATTTCTTAAGGAGTCTTGGGTAATCCTCGTTTGTCGTATCTGAATGTGAATATTTTGTATCAACCATCGAGTGTGAATTGGTGTTTATCCGGATAGTTTAAAGGGTCAAAGTCGCACCATGGCCAAAGGATTTGGTGCCATACCAAACTTAATGTATATAATGCGGATAATGGAAAACAGGCGAAAGGCAATAGGCAATTTTTCCCAGGTGCATCGGACCCCTGGTGTAACTGGGTCATTCGCATTGTCCGGCTGGGCATTGTCTGGATGTTAGAATAATACTACGATAAATTGTATCATTTGCCATTTGACGCTATCTCTTTCATGGAAAATTTATACTAAATAATGCACATTTTTTTAAGGGTTAATAACTATGTAAATCGATAGAAAAGAGGACAATATTTGGAGTTTTATTTCTTTTCACTGAATCGTGTCAATATAAAATGATTTAAATATTTTTATTGAGTATATCAAAAAGTAAATAGCAAAATTTTGTTTACAAAAAAATTAAAAATCGATGCTTTGACAGCAGTTTTAAGAAAGCAGTAAATATGATAATGTAATCGGCGGCAAGCAGCATAGAGCTTTCAATTTTTAATTTAAACAAAGCATTAATAAAAAGAATTTTTTGTTTCACTAATATTTAAAGATTTTTCAAAATATTTACTTTTGACAAGATTGCCTTAACAAATTCGCAAATAAAACCAGCTGAAACTTAAAGGAAATTTATTTTATAAAAATAATCCTATGTATTTCATTCCAAAATTTAGTTTCTAAAATGCTATTTAAATTTGATAATTATTATTTTAATCATACTGTTTGCCAATTTGAAAAATATAATTTTGAGATAAATGCGTTTGAAGTTTCGATTAGTGATATGTGTGTAAAGAAAATACATCAGATTTATATCTTTGATTGTGGATCTTTTTCCAGCGCAGAGCGCTGGCAAAGTAATACACTAATTGTTGTGTTTTCTTGACGGTTAAATACCTATATGACAGAACAGGTTGTTGAGTGAAACTAGAAAATAGAAATTAGGAATTAGGAATTAGAAATTAGAAATTCTGAAGAAAATAAAACAATAATTAATAAACTTTAATTGTCGTTTTTTTGTTTACAGATAAGAGTTTTGTGTAACAGCGTAATGTAATTATAAATTTTAATACAATAAGAAAACTTTGTTTACAAAGCAACACAACGAGTTTATTTTGTTTCGTTAACTTTCACTATTCTGGTTAAGAAAAAACTTATACGTATATGTGAGAGACGATTGGTAATAAATCTATGTAAGATTTTTTTAAAGTAGTAATTAGATTTATTTATTTAAGAACGTTTAACACAAGAATTATTATACGATTTAAGAATATAAAGAGATAGAACAGTAAGCTCTATAATCTAAATTCACAATCTATCGCTACGAGATATTAGGTATTACTCTTTACGCCGTAATCCGAAAACAACCGTCATAATTAGCGAAGGACACGCCGTACTCGACTCTTGGTCGCTTATCGTCGTCTTTTGTGTCCCTTCGTCGTCTTCCATTGTCTTTCGTCTTCCTTGTTTTCTTTCACTCCCAACACTCGTCGTATAAACAATGAACTCAATGGGGCTGTCTTCACAGGCTATTTCCGACGCCTTTATATGCTTAACATTCCTTCCATCGTCTCTCGTCATTTTCTAGCATTCCTTCTAGAAACTTCCCGATGATTCCTGATCATGAATAAAGACTCTTCCTGGTCTTTTGGATCGGGAACTTTCGAAAGACTTTCATGAGGCCACACAAAGGCGACAATCTAGACGGTGTTACCAAATAAACACTTTAATCTAACGAAACGGTTTCTTTCTCTTTCGTCGACCGATACATTCTTCCACCCAACTATACTCATACAATCGCACATATGACAAAAAATGAATAACATTTACTTGGTAATACATACAAGGAAATTGTCCATTAATAATTCTATAGAAACTTCGACACGCACACTTCTCGAATATTCTCCAACCCCACATCTATATAAACAAATCTTGAAAATGATCAATTTTTGAGTATTCTGCTAATGACATTTGATTTTATATTTATGAAATTATAAAGGATGCATGGGAATAGTCTAAAAAGAAAAATGTTTGAATGATTATAGGAATTGAAGAAGGAGAACAGATTCGAAAAGAGAATACACGAAATATTAAATGAAATCTTACGTATTTGATTACGTGTGATAAGATAAGGTGTTTGGGAATAAATTGTATTGTAATATGTTAAGTATTATTGAAATGTATGACTCTGAAAGAAAGATAATATGTATATTGACACGTGAACTGTAAAGATCGAGTTGCTGATGAAGTCCCAAGTAAGGGACGAAACGTACAACTGGTTCAAAATAAATCGTTCATAAGATTTAACAACCGTCCAAAATTCCCTTTGAGACTTATATTAATAATATATTCTCACCCGTGTCTCATATAAATAACTCATATAAATAATATGATTAATTAAATTAAATGAAAAGTTCTATATAATTCAAGGCATGCGAATATTTTGAAAGGTATGAGAAAGAGATATGCAAAATAGAAAAGTATCATATAAATATAGATAGGAGAATGGAGAAAAGCTAACGAAGAGAATAATGCTTTGATTCTCTTAAACGCGACCTATCACCGGGGGATGGCAGCATCTACCAGTGAAACTAATTAGGATGAAAATCGAGCATTGTTCGCGCATGCGGTTTAACAACTCGCGTTTCTTCTTTTTCCTTCCCGGTGATTTTAACATTTTCAATTCATCTCAAAAGGCGATATGGTGAACACGTGTTTCAAGAACCAATTTTTCGCTTGGCTTTTCTCAACGGCTTTCGCTATCTTGAATTTCCGCGTATAGTTAATTCATTTGAACCCGGTCTACGCATTAGTTGCCTACAGTAAGCAGCAGAAATTGCAAGTGCAGTTGGTGTTCAGCTACACAGGTCAATTCGTGGTCAGGTAAGCGATTATTATGTGTCCTATTCACGTTCGTTAAGAACGAATAAAGTCCTTTCATAGAAAACGAAAGGATTTGGGCCTTCTCACCTAAACTTTTGCGTTCTTATTGGTTTTTTTTAGAAATAAATTAATGACTTATTTCCGTTCATCCTGTTTCTTTTTTTGTACTTATAACATCTCTCATCATTCAAATTTGCCAACATTTTGTTCTTAGAGCTGGACCAGGTAGAGAAGTTTGCGAGTCATTGTGAAAACCAGTAAAAATAATTTCTACAGATTTGTAAAATCTCATTACGAACATCTCAGCGGTCTTTTCCATCCTTTGTTCTCTTTTTGCGTCGCAGTTACCGTCGTCCTTCCCCGCGAGGTGAAGTTCGACCTCTACGCGTACTTTGTTGTTGATATTTCGACGTGTTTCTTCAAGTTGTTCGCGCGTTCGGGAAGAGTAGGGATGTAGTGTCTAGTTAGTGGTGCTCAAGTACCTAGTGATATTCAGTTTGTGCGCGAGATGTGTCGCGTTACATTAACGAGTCGTTCCAACTGTTCGCATTTCGCGCATTTGTCTTCGGAACTTTTCGGGATTTTTCGTGTCATGTCGATTTCTTCAGCCGAGCAACCCCCACTACATCATCAGGAATCTACTTATTGGTGCCTTCAAAGGAAGAGATGAAGTCACCGCGTGATTGTCAAGCGAACTGACGATCAAGGTATATAAGCAAATGGGTCGACTGTTTATTACAAGGGATGTGGTAACATAACTTTTAACCGACCCCATCGCAGAAATACACGCTCAAGATGCTTGAACAAGTGGTTATCAACATTGAAAAAGTATATAACAATTTTCAAAAGGAGCACTTATACTTCAAAGTCACTTGGCTTTTTACGTTACTCGACCTTCTGTATTTCGTGGAAGCAATATTTGTACAAATGGTTCAAAAGATCTTGAAGACCTCTAAGCGGCAGTAAAGGTCAGATGCAGTCGTCACCTCAACTACTTGGCCTATTACAGTCACCTTAACGTTACTCGCTATTGTTATTGCTATGATCAATGAAACAGCAACGTCTCTTCAGGTTCACCTACCGGTGGATTCGGGTTGAGAGTTCATCTTTGTCCCATATTATTTGAAGTGATCCACTAGAGTTCATATCACCAATCACGGCTTGCGCGTAGATGCTTATTCAAGAACTCTGGGTGCACGGATTATCGGATTCCAAGCACCTGTTGAATAGCACATTTTGCGGTGTGTGATTTGTGTCTATCAGAAGAGGATCCGTGTTCACCAAATGATAGGCCACCTACCTCTCTTCCAGGTTTCATCCTTGTGTCTGCTTAGCACATACGTTTCGATTATGCTGGTCCGCTCGCGATTAAACCATGAAAGGGTAGGTAGGGACTAAAGGATGCAGAAAGTATGATTCAGCTTGTTCGTATGTTTCTCCAAATTGGCTGTAGATCTGAAGGCGGTAACGGACTATTCAACGAAAGGATTTCATATTTTTAATTTCAAATTTTGTCGGTACAAATCCTTCTCTCCGTTAATTGTTCATTCAATGCTCAAGAGAACAGTCCTCTTGCAGGACCACAGTCCAGTTGAGATTTAACCTACCAGCAGCATCCCATATGGGCCGTAAATGACATCGTTCAAATTTTAGTTAAATCGTACAGTAGAAGAAACTCTCTTTGCGTTCGAGTAGTTCACCACGCTGCTGAATCAAGTAAGCTTCATCAATTTCGGGTTTGTTTTTTTTATCACGGACGAGCGGTTCATCACGATATCCAGGTAGTCAAGTTCGGTGTCATTAAATTTAGTCTTAGTACAATCGTTTTTATTCTAATTATTGGTTTTTTTTTCAGTTAAAATTTTAATTTTTCAACGAGAAATACACGCAGAGAATAATCCTTATCTTACAAATATTAATGCAAAAGTGATCTATAAAGTAATGGCAGAATTTCATAATAAATTTAAAGCTCTAATATAGAAATAGCTCTGACTATGAGTTTAAAAAAAGTGCCTAGTATCTTGTGACATAGATGATGCTTTTGGTTGAATAAAATTAGGTAAAATTACAATTATATAGCTATTACATATATGATAGACTAATTACGAGCATTATTAATAACGAACAGTAGCAGGCAAGCAGTAACAAAATTGTTATAGATTTATTTATTTATAAATTTGACAGAGCAACACATTTTTTAATTTTTTAATGCTTTTAAAAAATGATTTATAAATTTGTTATAGATTTATTTATTATTAAATTTGTTAGCCGCTTATAAAAACACAATTCTGACATTGTAATTTATTAATGCCTAATTTTATTGGCCGTTATTCATAATGCCCATATGAATGAGTACATTTTATTCCTACACGTATAATGATTGTCTATTTAATTTTTAATCAACTTTTCACATAAATTATATAATATATTAATTATAATATGCATAAATCTTCCCCTAACAAACTGTTTCTTAAGTAGGTAGCGTGCGTGCCTCTTAAAAATTCAACTGGAGATATAAAATATGAAGAATATTTTGCTACATTACCAAAAGCACTATCAATTGGAATAATATTTTTCCTTCCAAATACAAAATGGTTAATAATAATTCTACTTATATGATGAAGGAGCAATTGTTAGATGATATTAAGCAGTGAATATTTGGCCAGAAAGTATGTACTAACAAATTTATCTACATTTATATGTATATAATACTATAACTAATAATAATTAATTTTTTATAGGAGACAACAAATGAGAAAGAATATTTTGTAGGTAAAATTATTCTGCAGAGTACAATTTTTTCCAGTGTATTTTCTGATATATATCATCAGAATTTATCTGCATTTATGAATTCTGGTTTTATTGCTTGATTGATTCAATATTCAGTTGGTTAAATTCGCACTGTTTATGTACTACTGTAAGTATTAATTCTAAATTTCCATATGCAAAGTTTAATGATGGTTTTATTTTGAGTCATGTTCGGCTTGACCTACTCTAAAGCTGACATTTGGTATTTCACCCTTTAGGTCCCCGTTGTAATTCGAAACGCTACCACAACAGAGACTATGCCACGATGTCATGGTGTTGATTATCTTCGGGATTTCTAAGATGCTTGCTTCCCTTGTTCCCGACATTGCGAACATCAACGTGTACATTCATCGAGTACGTTTCTGATACGTTTCTCATCTAGCTTATTGATGATGAAATGATTGGAATATGAGGAAAGAGATGTTTGGAATTGGCACGCAAGGAGAGATTATTTATGGATTAAGGAATACGTTTAGATCATTTACACCATATCAAACCTTGAAGCTTTAGCAGGGGACTTGCAAGGACTGCCGATAAAATCGATTAAGTATAGTAAAATATATTTAGATGCTTCCGTCATAAATTTTAATAACGGGTCACGTCGGTAATAATCTGGCGTATCATAAACCGTTCGAATGCTTAAGCAGGTGATAGCATGATCCTCGACTCCGTGGTATTCGCGTTTTTAGTGTTGATTAAATCAGAACTATGTACTTTATTTTTAGAAAACACTTTATTAAAATTATAAAATACTATTGCGTTATTGATACACGATATGAAGGTGAAAGAATAGAATGAGTTGTGAATAGAGTAAGTTGCGATCTGCGTTCAGATACTGTTGCTTCGGATTGACGAACATCAGCGTCAGTCTAGGCCTTGTTATCTTATCATTAGTACAATAAAATTCGAGTCAAAAGGGACCTGTATCGGTCATTTAGGTGGCGGTACTGCTTGTTGGTGTGCAGTGTAGTATCTATATCTAAATTCATATTTTCTTTCCGCGTTTTGTGTTTAACACATGAATAAAGTTCGTTTATCTAATTTCTAAGTAACTACATAAATAGGAAATGATTCTAAGAATGGTTTTTTTTAATGCTTCCAATGATATGAAGTTGACCTAAAGCACTTTCGGTGCATTAATCATGCATTTTGTATTCTACTATTGTCTTTACATGTTTCTCAATTACGGCAATTGGATCATCGTAATCGAATATGTTTCATGCTACTTGATAATTGTTATCGAGGTGTATGTATGTAGGATATGGTTTTTTGGGGAAGAGGTATTGATTAACTTACACCCAAAGTCAATTCTACTTAAAATAATATATTCAATATTGGATAAATAGGATAGCCTTATAATTATGCTTCACAACGGTCTTTAAGTCACGAGATACACTCCCTCTATCAACCGATTGTCTAACTAATAACCGACTCACTTATTCTGTTTAAACTCCCGTAATAATAATAACAATAATGATAACAACGATGCTAATCTTAATGCTCCTCAGCAACCGATTCCCCCCAATATATACAATAGTCCCCACCATGTCTCTACTTGCTTTCTCGCGTCTTCTAGAACATTCGATTATTTCCTATTCTTACATGTATATGGTCTGTAGTGATTGGAGTGGATAATCGTGATGTAATCCTAGCATTTCTTTTCCCCTTTCCTTTGGTCTACGCGCCGACGCTCCGTGTTGTGGGCGGCCTTTCAAGTTGTCGAGTTGCGGGCAGGGGAATATGTGTGTAGTGTGCGTTCGGGTCCGTGAGCCGTTCATTTCTTGTCCAATGGCAACTCAAGTGAGTGACGCCGGATGCGTGTTCTCCGTAATAGGTGGAGTCGTATAGGTGGGAGGAGGAGCCCTTGGGTGCGTTCCACTAAGCGCTCACAACGATCAAAATGCTCCTTTAGTCGTTCCAGATAACGACCGCGGTCGTTGTGGTCGCGGCGAAAACGTCACTCATGACGTCATTACTAACGCTCACGCGAAGCCCACAACGACCCATCTGAAAACGTGGGTCGTAGTGAGCGTTGAGAAAATTAGCGGTTTTTTCGAAACTGACAACAATAAAAATGGCGACCGTGATATAAATATCCAACGGTTGCCGCCAAAGACATTTTTGATAATATTTGAACGTAAGTTAATTAAATACACCATTAATTAT
The DNA here is from genome assembly GCA_023678865.1 of Polistes exclamans. Taxonomy (NCBI): domain Eukaryota; kingdom Metazoa; phylum Arthropoda; class Insecta; order Hymenoptera; family Vespidae; genus Polistes; species Polistes exclamans. Next base: position 202,710 of record JACGWG010000066.1, read on the forward strand.
CAATTTTTTCAATACGGATCAATGTAATCAGTAATTATTTAAGTTTATTTTGAAGGATTACAGATTAAATCTTAACCTCTTTAATCTTTTACTTTCTTTTCACTACCTCGCCATTTGTATTATTACCTCCACGCTCAAAACGCACCATAGTCCATTCCACTTGAATTTACGACAGTAACGCTCGTAGGTAAGTGGAACGGGAAAAACTGTGGTCGTGAGCGTAATCGTTGTGAGCGCTTAGTGGAACGCACCCCTTGGGGTTTCACTAATTTCCTCAAGTTGATGTTCCATTTTGTTTTTTGATTGGTTGTTGAAAAGTGCCTGGAGCGTTCTTTAAAACTAGAAAAATTGAAACTTTGTACTTACCCGTTTGCCCAAAAGTGATCAAAATGCAATTATGATTATACAAAACGTATTTATATGTTGTACAAAAAGTCACAAAGTTCTAGGAATTGTTTCATTATATACATAACTGTTTTTCTAATTGAAATTAAAAAGCAGTCAAAATTATAATCATGAGTGAAAAAACGTAAACATAAGACATAAGAAGACATAAAAGGACTTAAGGTAGTAGTCTGGTAACTTATGCCTATTTTCATGACTCTTTTGGAGGGTGGTTTTTTATAGGAAAATGAAAATGAATTATCTTGAATATTTAGAGTGTTTTTATTTACATATTGAAAATATAAAAAAAAATTTATTTGAAAAAATTTAATAGTTTATAACTATTATTATTGTCACTCGAAGTTGGAACCTCAAAAAAAATGCACATGGGTGACCTGGGTGATTTTGGCTCTTGATGTCATCTGAAATCAAATATTCTTGATTATTCTTAATCTATAGACATCTCATTCTGCTCGGATCTACCGAAGTTAAATTTCAAGCGTAAATCACAAAATGGCGGACTTTGAAAAAAAAGTCCTTTTATTTTAGCAAAGAAAGGGTTGTAAAATAAAAAGTTAGGGGTTATATACTCTATATTTTATACTCTCTTTAGTACCGACGAGAACTATACGTGTGTAAAACAGCCTGTTAAAATTTGAAAGCAATCGGTTCAGTAGAAAAAAAGTTAGGACCCGGGCCGACCAGAAAAACAATGTTTTGAGAAAAACGCGTTTAAAGTTCAACAACAAATTTTCCTAAGTAAACTTATACTTACGTCAATCGTCGATGCCTGGAGCGTATAATATGCCTTCATCCTCTTCATAGGCATCATTCTCTGCAACTTTGTCCGCTATTCGACTCTTTCGGGCTTCTTTCGATGACATTGCTGTGGCATTTTCCGCTTTTGCAATCCGAGATTTATTGTAGGATTTTGCAAACGCGACAGCGCACGGGCCGAGCGTAACGTCCATGACTTCCAATATTTTTAGTACTGGGAAAAATCCTTCGTTAAATATACATGCTGCAGTGAATGCAGCAATTTCTAAAGTTTTTTGGCCTACAAAAATATGTTTTGGTGCAAAACTCCAAACACAATGATTAAAAGCCTCGTTATTATTCTGTGTGTTTCTTCCTAAACATCTTTCCAAAAGATCATCTGATGACAGATCTTCGTAAATTGGTTCCAAAAGATTTGCAGTGTCATTATCGAAAGCAGGTGGATGAACAAACGTATCTTCATGACAAAAGAAGGGTCCAAGCGGTTGCAGCTGTTGGTCAAATTGAAAGGTTGGACTCCGAGGCGCTCTAGGAAACTCGTTATAACTCCCGAAATATTTCGAATTTCTGTCTGAAATTTTCACAGTATATTCTCAAGACATTGCACTTTCAAATTAAGCAAAAAAAAAATTTTCGATTTTTTGAACTCAAGTTACCAGACTACTACCTTAAGACAAAGGACGTAATAATGCTTAATAAGACTTAATAAGGCTACCGTAAGACCTAATAAGGCCACCATAAGAACTCTTTTCCTTTTTGTCCATTCTTATATCAGATACCTCGGTCATACCTCCGTTGGAAGGGGAAAGGATACTTAGTTCGGTCCTAGTCCTTTTCCGATTCATCATTGGTCATCAACCGTCTTTCTTCTAAACATAATGACGCTTTAGAGTGGGAGTACCTTAAAAGATTCTCAGAATTTCCTAGTCTAAACCACCATTCGTTATTTGTTTAGAAACAAATGCCCGATCCTTTCTGTTAAGAAGACCTTATCCCTCAGATTCTATAACGCTATAAATTTTTCGTCTATCTTCTGTAAACTAAGATTAGAGTATCCTAGACCTACCGTAAACTAATATTATTTCTTAAAATATTCTTTATACAGTTGTCAGATTACTAACTAATTCTATATGGACGACTTTCCTGGACAAACAAATAAAGTTGCACCCGTATACCTTAATACGACCTCGGTTGCGATATTGTTTTTCTTTTGCGAAAATCGGACCAATGAAATCCACTGCCGTATGTGAATCAGCCATTATATATCGAATGCAATTAAGTACTTAATTATTTATGTATACATATTACATATAAATATATGTAATGTACTTAATTAAAATATAACGTATGCACTTACTTTTATAAATGATTTAGTATGAAAACTGCGTAATTACTATAGAATCCCAGCGTGTATTATTTTGATCACTGTTCCAATGTTACTGAGTTCTTATAAACAAATTGCTGCCTTTCACAGGAGTTACTACTTCAAAGTAACAATTATATAATGCTCTTGGAAAAAGTAAGATGGTTTGTTTACGTTTAGTGAATTCGTTAGTCGGCCGATGTATTCCGTATTATTAGTGTTCTTCACTGGAGAGTTAGTTTAAGAAATGGTGTCGTAAGGGAAGGAATGAAATAATAATATTTCACGCATGTATGTGTGTTTTAATACACAGATATTAAATAGCATACTTTATCAAGGAAACAAGTATATGTATGTAAAGAGAATGTATTCTCTTTAGATTTGCCGTGCTAAGTAGGATCTGCGCTCCTCTATGACGGTATATAAGACAACAAGGAAGCGATAACGTATCTCTAGTTTATAAAAGTTCGTTACAGACAGGTAAATTAGTAATTACTATTAACCGTACGGGTGACCTCCAAGAAGTGTTGTGAAAGAGATGAGAATAATCGACTATAATTGTCGCTTCTCTTATTTTACAGGTGTAAACTATTTGTAAACCATAAACATAACATAAGATAGTTTTAGTATTTTATAAACCATAAACATAACATAAGATTTCTTCTAGCTGTCACCCCTTGACAACCTAACAACTAATTAACAAATGACTCCCCTCGTATCGTCCGTCTTTACCTTTTCAACTCTTTCTCATCGAACAACCGAGCATCGGCTCCCCTCCACGGAGGACGCATACATCCTATGTTCATCACACTCAATCTTAAAAGAATTAATATACCACACAAACATCCGCATGCACTCACACTAGTGCAGGCGCCAACATACACGAACCGCAAAAAATGTTTACATTCGGCCAGTCCTGACGGTGACCGCCCTCGGTCACTAGACCATCACACATACTTAAAGACGCAAACGTAAAATGAACATGAACATAAGGTTAATACATACATAAGAAGTACATGAATACAAACATGAGAATACAATCGAAAATTAACACATACGTAATAATCTAACAGAATAAAAATATAAATTAATCCATACATAAGAAATACAATTATATAACAAAACAAACGTAAGGCTGATACACATATAAAGATGCTTATATAAAAGGGTACAAAATAAGATAAACGCATACATAATAACTAACATCACTCGAATACAATTTCTTTTTCCTTTTTTTCTTCCACATCCTATATGAATGAATCATCTGTAAAACCTCCACATAATCACTGACATTAAATTCTGATCGTATCTTATGATGGCGTTTATCGTAATACCTTTTGTTATAATTTTGCTTCTCAACCATTCTAGCTTCGGCCTTATTCCTAATTGCTTTCAAATCGCGTTCGCTATTTATTATTATTCTACGGACATTATCGACAATATCACCCCTCTGTGTTTCACCTAATAATAACCTACTAGAAGATTCCCCGGTTGATGCATTCGGACTGTTATCTAAAGCGTATTCAATATCTGTTAAACATTGATGCCAATTTTTCCCCGATAATTTGTCATCTAATTTCGCTAACATTGGCGCTATGGTCCTGTTATATCTTTCAACTTGCCCGTTTGCCTGAGGTGAACCCGTGGCGGTCTTTATATGATTCACATTTGAACTTAACATAACATCTGAAAATTCTTTTGAAGTAAAACATGTTCCCCTGTCCGATATAATATTCACAGGCTTTTCCGGACGAGGTGAATTTAAGTAATTTTCGTTTAAGATTTCCTTTAATTCATTTTGTTTTTCCACTACGATTTCGGGATTAATGTCTAATTCGGTAGTTTGATTATCGGTGGAATCATTTATTTCTATGTTCATAATCTGATTTATAACTATCTCTTCTTCAGAGCGCCTATCCTTTCTGCTTAAACCTAATCCACATTTTTTTAATGCGTCGCGACCTAAGATAACTGAATTCACCATTGTAGTATCCGGTACTACCAACAAACGAACGTCAACCCTTTCGCCATCATCTAATTTTAAACTAACTCGTATCGAACCGTGTACCTGCAGACGACTATTATTAATTCCATAATACTCATTTCCTAGCTCTGATACAAAGTCAATCGGTCCCATCACTAACCCATTCTTTATGAAACTTACGGGACTACCAGAGTCCAATAAGGTGTCTAAAACTAAAATGTAATGCGTATTGCCTGAATCGACATTATAAGTTATCTTCTTGATGTAATCGTCATCGGTGGTTAGGTTTCTGGTGACGCTGTGGACTTCGCCACCCTTCTCCGGGCATTCTGATCTAAGATGTCCATGTTTTCCGCACTTGTAGCAGCTGCCTCTTTCTCTCTTCGGACGGAGGCAGTTCCCCGCAAAATGTCCTGTCTCTCCACAGTTGAAGCATCTGGCATAATTTTCCTCCGACGGCTTCTTATGGTCGATCGGTTTTCTTTTTCCTTCTTCTGTCGGCCGCCTTCCTTCGTATTTTGTTGGACTTCGAGGGCCCGTCGCTTGCATCCTTAACCCGGCGTATAGCGTAATACCTTCGAAAGCCGTCAGCAACGACTCCTGGTCTCGGAAATTAATCATCCGGGCCTGGTTTCTTAATGTAATGTCGGGAATGCCGTCTATCGCATACTCCAAAATTTCTTGTTCTGGGAGGGGAATTCGGTAATCCAAAATCATTTTGTCATGTAGATAATCTCTAAACGGCTCGTTGCCGTTCCACCTACGTTCCTCAAACTGTTTTCTCAATGTGATAATACTTTGTCGTGAGCTAAACATCTTCTCTATTGCTGCTAATAACTCCTCCATTCCATAAGTCACAAATTCGGGTTTTGAGTGAAACCATCGCAATGCTTTTCCCCTTAATTTTAAACTGATTATCATAACAACTTCGGTATCCTGAAGCTGGTGCATGCGTTGTACATAACGTACTCGTCTCTCCCAGACGGTAAAAGTACCAACACTTCCGTCAAAAACGTCAATCATATCAGAAATTATACCTAAGTTGACCTCGCGGTGTCGATCATTCACTCTTGGTCGTTGTTCAGGTATTCCCCTGAGTTGCTCGACCTCGCGCATAAGGACTTCTACCTGCCGCCGGAGACCTTCTACTTCACCACCTTCGGTGGCCAGCGTTTCTAAGGCGGTCGCTCCGTCGTCGTCAGTTGTATCTAAGATGGCTTCATCCCTCCAATGAGGTTCAGCTAAATCTAATCTTGCCATAAGCTCGGCCTTCGTGCCGTACGTCGCCAAGCCTTGAGCGCGTAACTTTTCTCTTAGCTCGGTTACCGTAAATTTGCAGGATGTTGACATGTTTCTTAATTTTCGTAAAAACTTTCAATGCAAACGTTTTCTAAATTTTTAAAATTTTAAATATTAAGTCACTCAAACACGTAAGTTCACCAATAACTTCTCTAATAACGTAATAAATTCAATCCCTCTTTTCATAACACACGCGTGAATCGCGAATTTCTAATTTAGCGAGTTTGAATCCCACTTCTGATATTTGTAAACTATTTGTAAACCATAAACATAACATAAGATAGTTTTAGTATTTTATAAACCATAAACATAACATAAGATTTCTTCTAGCTGTCACCCCTTGACAACCTAACAACTAATTAACAAATGACTCCCCTCGTATCGTCCGTCTTTACCTTTTCAACTCTTTCTCATCGTACAACCGAGCATCGGCTCCCCTCCACGGAGGACGCATACATCCTATGTTCATCACACTCAATCTTAA